>CM037445.1:281175-363678 GCA_020976825.1 Odocoileus hemionus | reverse complement strand
AACACTTTCTAACACCATACACAAAAATAAACTCAAAATGGATTAAAGATCTAAATGTAAGACCAGAAGCTATAAAACTCCTAGAGAAGAACATAGACAAAACACTCTCCGACATAAATCACAGCAGGATCCTCTATGACCCACATCCCAGAATTTTAGAAACAAAAGCAAAAATAAACAAATGGGACCTAATGAAACTTAAAAGCTTTTGCACAACAAAGGAAACTATAAGCAAGGTGAAAAGACAGCCCTCAGATTGGGAGAAAATAATAGCAAATGAAGCAACAGACAAAGGATGAATCTCAAAAATATACAAGCAACTCCTCCAGCTCAATTCCAGAAAAATAAATGACCCAATCAAAAAATGGACCAAAGAACTAAACAGACATTTCTCCAAGGAAGACATACGGATGGCTAACAAACACATGAAAAGATGCTCAACATCACTCATTATCAGAGAAATGCAAATCAAAACCACAATGAGGTACCATTACACGCCAGTCAGGATGGCCGCTATCCAAAAGACTACAAGCAATAAATGCTGGAGAGGGTGTGGAGAAAAGGGAACCCTCTTACACTGTTGGTGGGAATGCAAATTAGTACAGCCACTATGGAAAACAGTGTGGAGATTCCTTAAAAAGCTGGAAATAGAACTGCCATATGACCCAGCAATCCCACTTCTAGGCATACACACCAAGGAAACCAGATCTGAAAGAGACACATGCACCCCAATGTTCATCGCAGCACTGTTTATCATAGCCAGGACATGGAAGCAACCCAGATGCCCATCAGCAGACGAATGGATGAGGAAGCTGTGGTACATATACACCATGGAATATTACTCAGCCATTAAAAAGAATTCATTTGAATCAGTTCTAATGAGATGGATGAAACTGGAGCCCATTAAACAGAGTGAAGTAAGCCAGAAAGATAAAGACAATTACAGTATACTAACACATATATATGGAATTTAGAAAGATGGTAACAATAACCCTATACGCAAAAAAAGAAAAAGAGACTCAGATGTATAGAACAGACTTGTGGACTCTGTGGGATAAGGCGAGGGTGGGATGTTTCAAGAGAACAGCATCGAAACATGTATATCTAGGGTGAAACAGATCACCAGCCCAGGTTGGATGCATGAGACAAGTGCTCGGGCCTGGTGCACTGGGAAGACCCAGAGGGATGGGGTGAAGAGGGAGGGGGGAGGGGGGCCCGGGATGGGGAATACATGTAAATCCATGGCTGATTCATCTCAATGTATGACAAAAACCACTGCAATGTTGTAAAGTAATTAGCCTCCAACTAATAAAAATAAATGGAAAAAAAAAGAATAAAAAAATAATAAAGATACAATGAAGATAAATAAAATAATTTCTTACCCCTACATTCAATTTAGGCATAGAGATAAGTGATGGAAAATATCTAAAAGTTATATTGATGAGATTACCAGACTTAGTCAAAGTACCTGAACATTAGCTATCAAAATCTTTAAATAAATAATTTTGGGTAAAAATGTAATTTAGTGCCAATTGCTCTTTTCAGTGCAGTTTTCACATCCTGTTTCTTAAACTGTAGATCAGTGAATTTAACACTGGGATGAAAACTGTGTGGAAGACATGGGCCATTTTGTCTGTGTCCATAAAGTAACGAGCTGGATCTGAGATATATGAGCAGGAGTGTGCCAAAAAATGTAGCCACAGTGGTTAACTGGGAGGCACATGTAGAGAAGGCTTTGCATCTCCCCTTGGCTGAGTTCATTCTAAGGATGGCTGTTATGATGTGGCTGTAGGAGAGGAAGACAATGATGATACTGCAACCCGGAACACAGCTGCTCTAAAAGAACATCACAATCTCATTGATGGTTGTATCTGAGGAAAAGAGGGCTAATATAGGTAGGAAGTTACAGAAAAAGTGTTTGATGACACTGGAATTGCAGAATGACAGCTGAATTGTGCAATAGGTGAAAACAGCTGGATAGATCAAAGCTGCTAAGGACACGAAAACTACAAGCTGAATACAGAATCTCCTGGACATGACAACTGTATAAAGAAGTGGATTACAAATCGCTACATAAAGCTCATAAGCCACTATAGTCAACATGAGACATTTCATATCTGCAAAGGTCCCAAAATAGTACATCTGAATGGCACACAAATTAAATGAAATCTTCTTTAGCTCAGATAAGAAATCAGCCGACATACTGGGAGAGACAGTGGAGGAGTAGCGAGCGTCACAGAAGGACACACTGCTCAGGAACTAATATACGGGTGTGTGGACTCTGGGGTCCAGCTTGAGCAGCAGGACCATCCCTACACTGACAATCACAGTTATGCTGTGAACCAGCAGAAGAGTGAAGAGCGCCTGCTGCACATCCCATCTGCCAGAAAGTCCCGGCAGTGTGAACTCAGGAAGCAGCACAGTTCTCAGCGGTCATCACTCACATCTAGGGATCCCTGGTATTGAAAGAGGAAATGGAAGAGGAAGACAGCATCATCTTACTACCTTAGTATTTTAGTTGTTGATCCTTTCTGTATTTCAGTGATTAAGAAAAGAGATAATGCTAGGACTATGACTCCCTGTAAATTTATTTAATTTAGTATAAATCAACAATAATAATAATGATATCACTTCCATTTGCATAGCACTAGGCTGTTTGTTCCATTGAGTTAAACAAGGTTGTGGTCTGTGTGATCATACTGGCTAGTTTTCTGTGATTATGGTTTCAGTGGTCTGCCCTCTGATGCCCTCATGCAACACCTACTGTCTTACTTGGGTTTCTCTTACCTTGGACATGGGCCATCTCTTTACAGCTGCTCCAGCAAAGCGCAGCCACTGCTTCTTACCTTGGATGTGGGGTATCTCCTCACAGCCGCCACTCCTGACCTTGAACGTCAGGAGAGGTGGCCTATCGGCCCTCCTGCAACCATGCAGCCACTGCTCCTTGGACATGGGGTTGCTCCTCTGGGCTGCAGCCCCTGACCTCAGGCATGGGGTACCTCATCTCAGCATCTGCCCCTGACCTCAGGGATTGGGTAGCTCCTTTCGGCCACTGTCACTGATCTCGGGCATGTGGTAGCTCTTCTCAGCTGCTGCCCCGACCTCAGAGGTAGGGTAGCTCATCTCGGCTGTGGCACCTGACCTCAGATGTGGGATAGCTCCTCTCAGCCCAGAACACAGTCTTGTCTAACTCAATGAAACTAAGCCATGCTATGTGGGACCACCAAAGACAGATGGGTCATGGTGGAGAGGTCTGACAGAATGTGGTCCACTGGAGAAGGGGATGGCAAACCACTTCAGTATTCTTGCCTTGAGAACGCCATGAACAGGATGTAAAGGCAAAATGATAGGATACTGAAAGAGGAACTCCCCAGGTCGGTAGATGCCCATTATGCTACTGGAGATGAGTGGAGAAATAACTCCAGAAAGAGTGAAAGGATAGAGCCAAAACAAAAACAATACCCAGTTTTCAATGGGACTGGTAATAGAAGCAAGGTCCAATGCTGTAAAGAGCAATATTGCATAGGAGCCTGGAATGTTAAGTTCATGAATCAAGGCAAATTGGAAGTGGTCAAACAGGAGATGGCAAGAGTGAATGTTGACATTTTAGGAATCAGCAAACTAAAATGGACTGGATGGGTGAATTTGACTCAGATGACCATTATATCTACTACTGTGGGCAGGAATCCTTTAGAAGAAATGGAGTAGCCATCATGGTCAACAAAAGAGCCTGAAATGCAGTACTTGGATGCAATCATAAAAATGACAGAATGATCTCTGTTCATTTCCAAGGCAAACCATTCAATGTCACAGTTATCCAAGCCTATGCCCCAACCAGTAATGCTGAATAAGCTGAAGTTGAATGGTTCTATGAAGACACACAAGACCTTTTAGAACTAACACCCAAAAAAGATGTCCTTTTCATTATAGGGGACTGGAATGCAAAAGTAGGAAGTCAAGGAACACCTGGAGTAACAGGCAAATTTGGCCTTGGAGTGTGGAATGAAGCAGGGCAAAGGCTAATAGAGTTTTGCCAAGAGAACGCACTGGTCATAGCAAACACCCTCTTCCAACAACACAAGAGAAGACTCTACACATGGCCATCACCAGATGGTCAACATGGAAATCAGATTGATTATATTCTTTGCATCCAAAGATGGAGACACTCTATACAGTCAGCAAAAACAAGACTGGGAGCTGACAATGGCTCAGATCATGAACTCCTTATTGCAAAATTCAGACTTAAATTGAAGAACGTAGGGAAAACCACTAGACCATTCAGGTATGAACTAAATCAAATCCCTTAGGACTATATACAGTGGAAGTGAGAAATAGATTTAAGGGACTAGATCTGATAGACAGAGTGCTTGATGAACTATGAATGGAGGTTCATGACATTGTACAGGAGACAGGGATCAAGACCATCCCCGTAGGAAAGAAATGCAAAAAAGCAGAGTGGTTGTCTGAGGAGGCCTTACAAATAGCTGTGAAAAGAATAGAAGTGAAAAGCAAAGGAGCAAGGAAAAGATATTCCCATTTAAATGCAGAGTTCCAAAGAAGAGCAAGGAGAGATAAGAAAGCCTTCCTCACTGATCAATGCAAAGTAATAGAGGAAAACAACAGAATGGGAAAGACTAGAGATCTCTTCAAGAAAATTAGAGATACCAAGATAATATTTCATGGAGAGATGGGTTCGATAAATGACAGAAATGTTATGGACCTAACAGAAGCAGAAGATATTAAGAAGAGGTGGCAAGAATACACAGAAGAACTGTACAAAAAAATATCTTCATGACCCAGATAATCACGATGGTGTGATCACTCACCTAGAGCCAGACATCCTGGAATGTGAATTCAAGTGGGTCTTAGAAAGTATCACTATGAATAAAGCTACTGGAGTTGATGGCATTCCAGATGAGCTATTTCAAATTCTGAGAGATGATGCTGTGAAAGTGCTGCACTCAATATGCCACCAAATTTGGAAAACTCAGCAGTGGCCACAGGACTGGAAAATGTCAGTTTTCATTCGAATCCCAAAGAATGCTCAAACTACTGCACAATTGCACTCATCTCACACACTAGTAAAGTAATGCTCAAAATTCTCCAAGCCAGGCTTCAGCAGTACATGAATCATGAACTTCCAGATGTTCAAGCTGGTTGTAGAAAAGACAGAGGAACCAGAGATCAAATTGCCAATATCCAATGGATCATCAAAAAGTCAAGAGAGTTCCAGAAAAAGATCTATTTCTTCTTTATTGACTATGCCAAAGCCTTTGACTGTGTGGATCACAATAAACTGTGGAAAATTCTGAAAGAGATGGGAATACCAGACCACTTGACCTGCCTCTTGAGAAAGCTATAATGCAGGTCAGGAAGCAACAGTTAGAGCTGGACATGGAACAACAGACTGGTTTCAAATAGGAAAAGGAGTACATCAAGGTTGTATATTGTCACCCTGCTTATTAACTTATATGCACAGTACATCATGAGAAATGCTGGGCTGAAAGAAGCACAAGCTGGAATCAAGATTGCTCGGAAAAATAGCAATAACCTCAGATATGCAGATGACACCATCCTTATGGCAGAAAGTGAAGAGGAACTAAAAAGCCTCTTGAAGAAAGTGAAAGAGGAGAGTGAAAAAGTTGGCTTAAAGCTCAACTTTCAGAAAACTAAGATCATGGCATCTGGTCCCATTACTTCATGGGGAATAGATGGGGAGATAGTGGAAACAGTGTCAGGCTTTATTGTTTTGGGCTCCAAAATCACTGCAGATGATGATTGCAGCCATGAAATTAAAAGACACTTACTCCTTGGAAGGAAAGTTATGACCAACCTAGATATATATTATAAAGCAGAGGCATTACTTTTCAAACAAAGGTCTGTCTAGTCAAGGCTATAGTTTTTCCAGTAGTCATGTGTGGATGTGAGAGTTGGACTGTGAAGAAAGCTGAGCACCGAAGAATTGATGCTTCTGAGCTGTGGTGTTGGAGAAGACTCTTGAGTCCCTTGGACTGCAAGGAGATCCAACCAATCTATCCTAAAGGAGATCAGTCTTGGGTGTTCATTGGAAGGACTGATGTTGAAGCTGAAACTCCAATACTTTGGCCACCTCATGCGAAGTGTTGACTCATTGGAAAAGACCCTGGTGGTGGGAGGGATTGGGGGCAGGATAAGAAGAGGACAACAGGGGATGAGATGGCTGGACAGCATCACAAACTCGATGGACATGAGTTTGAGTAAACTCCGGGAGAAGATGGACAGGGAGGCCTGGCATGCTGCCAATTATGGGGTCGCAAAGAGTTGGACACGACTGAGCCACTGAACTGAACTATACTATTTGTGGAATTTTGTCATCTAAGTTATTGCCACGTCAACCTTATTAGTATGTATGCCAATTTTTGCTACTTTTACTCATATTAAGAAATTGATGTCCTCAGATCTGAGGCAGTAATTCTTAAATTAATTTGTCCAGATAAACCACATATTCTGACAAGATAGTGGCTCTTTTCAATATTGCAGAAATATTGTTTTATCCTGAAATAGAGATGCATAGTTAATGAGTGGTATAAATAATGGATGTGTCCCTTTGCTATTTCCTCATCATGAACAATTATGGAATAGGCAGACCTATTCAATTTTCCTGGATATAGCGTGCTCCTGTATCCCATAAGTCTTTATTTTCTCCCCATCCAGTATACATTCTTACTGATGTTGTTGTTTAGTCACTAAGTTATTTCTGACTCTTTTGTGATCCCATGGACTGACTGTAAGCCACCAGGTTCCCTGTCCATGGGATTTTCCAGGGAAGGATACTGGAGTGGGCTGCCATTTCCTTCTCAGGGCATCTTCCCTATCCAGGTGTTGAAACCCAGTCTCCTGCATTGACAGGCAGATCCATCACCACTGAACCACCAAAGAAGTCCAATATCCAGTAACAAGTATCAGTTAATTGGAGCAGGGAGGGAACTGAAGAAGGTGGAACTGTCTCCATATGTTATATGCTGGAGAGCGCAGGTAGGAATATTCCAGGGCTGACCCCACTCCCCTAAAACTGAGCTGTTGCTCAGGGGACATTATGAAGAATGTTTGGGACTTAACATAGAGCTCCTGGTAAGACAGGTGACACTGAGGCAAGAAAGGCAGTATGGTTTTCTGCATGCATCATTCTGCCATAATTAACTAGAATCTACGTGATCTACTCACCAATAGATCAGATATGTAAGATGTTTGGTAAAATTACTCCTATGTCTTCAGTCCCACATATGCAAAAAGATTCACATATTAGTGATGCCTCCATCCCCCAGACACTGTAATATTGGTTTATTGTTTTCTTTGATCCTTATTCTTCAATATTTCTTAAGTCTACCTCTCTCTGGTTTAAAGGAGTTGATGTTTCCTGAATTCCCTGACCCAGTCTTACATTCTACACAATAAGTTATGTTATATACAATGTCACAAATATTCTCCTCTGTTCTTTTAAAATATTCAAAGAGTGGAGTTGCATGTGTATGCAATGTTGATATATAAAAACTTGGATGTGGTCTGAATTTTATTCTTTCTAGACTTAAGTATTATAGTGAATTTCCCAGGTGGTTCAGAGGTAAAAAATCTTGGGTGGGGAAGATCCCTTGGAGAAGAAAATGGCAAACCACTCCAGTGTTTTTGCCAGGAAAAGTCCATGGACAGAGGAGCTGATGGGCTACAACCCATGGGGTAGCAAAGAGTTGGACATGACTTAGAGAGTAAATAACAATAAAGAATTATGGCATTTGGATATCATAAATATTGTGTTATGGACTTGGATTTATACATATTGGTAGTTGTAATATGTTATCTCTACTATTATCTAAAAAAGATAAGAGAAAATTTACTTGTATGGTGACATTATGTGTAACAGTGAAAAATGGCTTGCATATCAACCTTGATTAAAATAAAAAAGCTAAAATATTTAATATTCTTCTACAAATTATAAATGAGCTTGTCAAATTCACACATGTTTAACAAGTAAGTATCTTTGTTTAGTTATTACATTTTAGTGTTTATATAACTGAGCAAGCAAGTATAAAATGACTCAATTGAAAATTTTCAGTACCTCTTCACTTTTCTACAAAAGTAAGTCTCTCTGCCACTTTCCATATTCTTTAAATTTATCCATTTAGAAACCTACCTGCAATGAATAAGTCTTCTGTCTTTTCACTCTAGTACATGTACCATAGGCAGATTGCTTTTTATTTCTGTCTGGCGACTGTTGGGACTTAAGTCTCTAAAGCTTCAACTTTTATATTTTTATATTATAAGAACATGGTCAATTAGATTTCTAGTTCTGTATTTTCCCCTATGGAGGCACAGCAGCTTTAGCAAGGGTTGAGCTTTTAATACTTCCTTCTTTTCACAAAATTGATCACTGTCAGAAATTTATCAGAATTTATTTTAACACTATGCTTTATGGATACCAAAATCTACATTCTCCTCCCATGAAAAGAGATGCCTAATGAAATTAAAATAGATTTTTCCACTAACGATTTTCATGTCTTTCTCATTGCTGATCCAGTTTCTTCCATTTTTAAAGAATGCCTTCATTTCTCATTTATAGATATGATAATCTTATATGTTGCTTTATTTATTAGTCAGAGTCTGAGACCTTTTCCTCAAAGACATGTCAGTCACCCTTATTTCAATTTTTTTTTTTGATTGTGTGGCTTCAGAATAATTTTCCTTTCTTCTAAGTTATGACTAGCCAAATAATTAAATGAACATAAGACAGGGTAATAGGCGAAAAATAAATTTACTTTTCTACATATGGATGTCCCATAAAAAATATTGAGATTCAAAGTGACCAAAGCAGGAAGCTTTTATTCATTTTAGGCAAGAAAGCAGTAATTTGTGAGGAATTGACAAGACAAAGGTGTTTAGGCTTAGGACAGTAATTAGTGAGCATCTGGTCCCACCACTTTATGACAAATAGATGGGGAAAAAATGGAAACAGTGGCAGAGTTTATTTTCTTGGGCTCCAATATCAGTGTAGACAGTGACTAAAGCGTGAAGTTAAAATATGCTTGCTTCTAGGAAGTAAAACTATGAGAAACCTAGGAAATGAAAGAAAAGTGAGGTCGCTCAGTCATGTGTGACTCTGTACAACCCCATGAACTGTAGCCAACCAGGCTCCTCTGTCCATGGGATTTTCCAGGCAAAAGTACTGGAGTGGGTTGCCATTTCCCTCTCTGGGGGATCTTCCCGACCCAGGGATCAAACCCAGGTCTCCCACATAATAGACAGATATTCTAGACAGTGTGTTAAAAAAGCAGAGATTTCACTTTGTCAACAAAGATCTGTACATTCAAAGCTGTAGTTTTTCCAGAAGCCACGTATGGATGTGACAGTTGGACTATAAAGGTTGAGTACCAAATTGATGCTTTATAAATGTAGTGCTGAAGAAGATTCTTGACAGACCCTTTGACAGCAAAGAGATTAAACCAGTCAATCCTAAAGGAAATCAACCTTGACTGTTCACTGGAAGGACTTATGTCAAAGCTGAAGCTCCAATACTTTGGCCACCTGATGTGAAGAGCCAACTCACTATAAAAAAAAAAAAAAAAAGAACCTGATGCTGGTAAAGATTGAGGGCAGGAGAAGGGAATGACAGAGCATGAGATGGTTGGATGGCATCACCAACTCTATGGACATGAGTTTGAACAAACTCCGTGAGATGGTGAAGGACAGGGATGCCTGGCATGCTTCAGTCCATGGGGTCGCAAGAAATTGGACAGGACTGAGAGACTGAACAACAGCAACAAGCAGTCAATAAAGAAGTAACAAGGTTTGATGCAGCCTTCTTGGCTGATAAACTCCCTGTTTCTTGTGACATAATTGCCTTCTGCCCTCTGGTACAGGGAGGGGAACTTTCACATGAGAGATTTATTTCCTGCTTTCAGGGCTACAAAGGAGAATCAGAGTGTCTTTTGTCCACTGCTCTTTCTTAAGTAACTTTAATTAAAAGTATTAATATACCAAGCAGCATATTTTGGGGTGATATAGCCTGCACTCCTTCAACGGCATAATATCTATCACACATAGTTCACCCTTTATTGAATTTCCTATTCTATTTATATACAGATAGATCTCATTTATCATGCTTCATTTTGTTGTTTTTTCAGTTAGTTGTATTTTTTTTTTTTTAATAAGCTGAAGGTTTGTGGTCAATCTGTATCAACCAAGTCTGTCAGCTCAGGTTTTCCAACAGAATTTATTCACTTCATGTCTCCATGTCACATGTTAATAATTCTCACAGTTTCTGAACTGTCTCATCATTAATTTATTTGTTCTGTTGATCTGTGATCAGTGATTTTTGACATTACTCTTACAGCTCATTGAAAATGCAGATGATGATTAGCATTTCTTCTTTTTTTTTTTTAGTGATCAAGTACTTTTAAATTATGGTATTTGCATTTTTTAGACATAATGCAACTGAACATTTAATAGGCTGTGATATTATGTGAATGTAACTTTAACATACACTGGGAAACCAAGCATTTCCTTTTACTCTCTTTACTGTGATACTCACTTTATTGTGGTAGGCTGGAACTCAACCCACAGTATCTCCAAAGTCTGTTTGTAGGTGTACATTCTTACAATGCATAAGAAGATGTCCATAAGTAATTGTTCCATGAATGTGTGTTTTTAAATAGTTTCCTGTTGTTATGCTGGTGAATGTTCCTTATCTCCGGTGATATTAGGCTGGTAGATGTTCAACAACAATTAAAAATAAACAGAATTTGAAGGTTTTTTTTTCTACTAATACAGTTCATATGAACAAAGACAATATTTTATTAAAAACATGTGTTGGGATACTTCTGTCAAAAAAAAAAGCTAATGTCCATTTGTTTCTAAAATAGCCTTTGTATGTTACTCATATTAACAGAGAGAGAATGATGGTTACCAGGAGATGGGAGTGGGGGATTGAGAATATGCTGATTATATTGTACACAATTGCATTGTAGGAGAAATTAGTTCTTCATTTTATGCACAGCATTGGGGTTAAAGCTACAATACTGTATTATATATTGTAAAGTGTCTAGGATACTAGATCATAATTATCCCTCAACAAAAATGAACAATAATTATATGACTGATGCAGGTTTTAGCTAAAGGTATAGTGGTAATCCTGTCCTAATACATAGATTACTAAATAAATACTGTACTACACAATTTCATGAAGCAAAGGCAATAACTAAAATATTGTCCCTGAAGTTGTGCAGCACAGCAGCCTTAGAGGATATGCTCTTTATGTTTCATGTTCAGCATGATAATGTATGAATCATTTCAGGATGCTAACAAGCCTATATTCTTATGTATTCATTAAATTCTTCTCCTGAATGTAACATAAAATAAAGTCTTCTTACTGTGAGTTTTGCTTATCACAATTAATTTATTTCTTTACCACAGTAAAGGTAAATGCAAAATTTTTGTGTATGGAAAGTAATTTATGAAAATAAATTATATATGTTTATGTTTACAAATACTCCAGGGGATTTTCTCCTCTGAAACCTCACTGAGAACTAGATAGAGACCTAGGTTTATTTTAGGGTCCTATAAACCTAGAACCCACTGTAGACTAAAATCATTAAAATAAAATATTATTGATATGTGATAAAGAGTGCCTGAATAATATGTTAATTGTTGCCTTATTGTAATTATTAGAGTAATGATGTCTATTTAAGCATACTTAACTTACACTACAGGAGATATTGCTGAGGCCAAGCACAAGCAAAGTGCTTATAATAATTTGCTACATATTAAACTGAAGGTGTTTTCATCACTCAAGAGCTTTACTACCATTATCTAGTTACATATTTGAAGGTTGGAGTTTGTCCTTGCTTACTTCATTATGATTCCTTTGCAAAATCGCTTTTCCCGTCAGGCACTTCTCTACTTCCCAGGATATAAAATCTCTTAGGATTTCACTCTGTTGAGATAGGACTTAAATTTAGCTTCCTAAACATGGTCGTCTCTGCAGACCATTTAGTATAACTTCCTGCCATTATGAGGGAATGAGCTGTTGTGGCTATATTATTATTAAAAATTGGATAATTAGCTTAACAAAGGGTTTTACATTTAATTGAAGTTGACTTTCTTACATTACAGAAGAAAATTCCAGTTAAAATTTAATACATCAGAGGCAAGCAATTGAGAAAGAAATATGAGTCCCCTGTGCCACTATACCTCTATTTGTAATACTCTATAGGAACAGTTTATTTATTAATACAAACACTTGCCTTTAGAAAATAATTGTGTGCCACTGAGTCATGGGCCAATGCGTGTAAGTTCAGTGTACCAAGGAGGGTACCAAGAGGGGTTCCAAGGAGTACAAGATTCATTAAGTCTCTTTGTTGCTGGGAAAGTATTAGAAGTACACATGGGTTTAAAAAGGGGTTAAATAAGACATTTTTGCATTACTAAATAATCTATGAAGATTGTACTATTTATTTCACAAAAATATACTGCACTGTTATGTATATCAAGAATTTCTAGGGATGCAAATTTATAATAATAATTCTGAAGTTTCTGGTAATGGTAAACAGACTTTACTTTTGGAAAATGTTTTTGATGTGCAATGAGCAAATCAGTTCAGTTAGTCGTGTCCGACTTTGCAACCCCATGGACTGCAGCATGCCAGGCTTCCCTGTCCATCACCAATTCCAGGAGCTTGCTCAAACTCATGATATATAGAGAACACTTAAATAATAACCATATAGATAAACATTTTTCCAAAAGGTTACCTGTTGACCTGGGAAAGTATAGACCAAGAAGTAACAATTTCCACAATTAACAAAGCCTTTTATAAACTCCCTCCTAAATGGCTAATCTCTTACCTCCAAAGAGTAGATACTTTCTTGACTTTTACTGTGACAGATCAGTTTTGTATTTTTTTTGAACCAGACATAACTGGATGTCTATAGCATGCACTATTTTGTTCAATTACATGCAATCCATCCATGCTGTTGCATGCAGTTTCAGTACATTCACTGTCATTGAAATATCTTAATTTTTTGTGCATATGCATCATTTATTTATCTATGTTAATGTTGATGAACAATCGTATTTGCCACCAATTGATAGTGAGTATACTATGAAAGGCATATGAATTAAATATATAGAAAGTGAAGAAAATGATTAGAATTGGAATTAAATCATGCAAGATGAAGTATTTTGATGCTAGCTTTCCCTTTCTATGGAAAATCAAACCAGAAATCTCTTACAAGTCCTTAGCTCAAGCCCCTATTTGAATCACAAATTCTGTGGGGTGTTCATATTAAGTGACTATTTATCCTTCACATTCTATTTAGGGCCAGGGATCTCACACATTGTACAAGTCAATCAATTTAAGGCACCTTTTATTGAGATTAAAATTATTCATTTAATATGCAACATTTAATTTTTTCTTCAGTTCACTCATTAGCCTTAGATTTGCTCATAAGGGCTAAATGCAGATGAAATTTGATTTTAGACACATTAGCATTTTGTGTTTTTTTTTTTTCTTTTTTAAGAGAGTAATGTGCTAACTGTATAATATTTATACTTCTGAGATTGACACCCATCTTTGTGTCAGGCTTCATTCTGAATCAGTCTCACTTCTGCCATGCTGCTGTTCAATATAGTATCTAGAAGGTAGAGAAACATTTCAAGAGAAGGAAATGGCAACCCACTCCAGTACTCTTGACTGGAAAATCCCATGGATGGAGGAGCCTGGTAGGCTACAGTCCATGGGGTCAGGAAGAGTCAGACACAACTGAACGACTTCACTTTTCACTTTCATGCATTGAAGGAAATGGCAACCCAATCCAGAATTCTTGCCTGGAGAATCCCAGGGACAGAGAAGCCTGGTGGGCTGCGATCTATGGGGTCATGCAGAGTCAGACATGACTGAAGAGACTTAGCAGCAGCAGATAAACATTTCAAAAGGTAATAACATTAAAAAGGATTGAGAAAATATTATAAATACAAGAAACACCCCCTCACTTTTCTCTACATTGATACATCCCCCTACATGTCTCAGAATCCTAGAAAAGAGCTTTTACCCTGGAGTCTACTACCTATTCTCCTACTTGGGCTTTAATCTAAAATGTTTTCACTCAAAGGTGTCTTACAAAGGCACTTGGATAGACTTAGGTGCCAAATTATTTTTGGCTTGTTTTATTGTAGCAAACACTCAAGAATGCTCTTGATTCTTATATCGTCCTTCAAATGAACGCTTATGTCTCTGTCTACTAAATAGGCCACTTTCAGTGATTCAATCACCAGCAAACTAGAGTAGAGATATGTGAAGTTTTCAAATATCTTCTAGCCAGAGGAGAGTTCTTTGGTTTAATTATTTTTTTAAAAATCATCTATATGTCTTTAACTTTTCATTACTCTTAGTATTCACAACCAGTTTATGTACTTAGATATAAGATGCGTGTATGTGTGTGTGAGTTTGTGCTCAGTTGTGTCTGACTCTTTGTAACCCCCTAGGCTGTAGCCTGCCAGTTCCTTTGTCCATGGAATTATCCAGGTAGGAATACTGGAGTGAGTTCTCTTTCCCTTCTCGAGGGGATCTTCCTGACTCAGGGATCAAACCTGCACTTCCTGTATCTCCTGCATTGGTAGGTATATTCTTTACCACTGTGCCATCTGTGAAGCAGATATAAGGTACAAAATATGTGTTTAAGGCACATACATTTAAAGCTATCAGTAATTTTTTTTGCTTTATTATGAATAAATTTTCACTAAAATTAACTTCTTTCTTTCTCCTTTTCTCTCCTTCTCATTCTTTCATTTACTCACTTGCTATATATCTCCTGGGTAACAGTCCTTAAAATCAGAATGTTCATAACCCCACATTGAAGAAAATAATTTAGAAAACAGATAGATACAACAATGATCTGAAGCACAGGCTGGTGTGTGAATCAAGCTCAGAGCTTGCAGGAGAGACATAAAATTCCTAAAGGAGGTGACTGGGTTGTAAATTGCAGCCCTCCAACCTGGACATACTGTTTCCTTAAATGACACAGTCTTGTCCACCTCACGGTCACTCTAACTGTCCAACCATCTTCACAAAATGCTTTCTCTGCTGCCTTGCATCTCTCAGTTACTTCCTACTTCTCTCTGAGATACCAAACTAGTTGTGTTTATTTTCAGGGAGCAATTTTTAACTTTCTTCACTATATTTGAACACTGTACTTTGGGTTTATGTTGTCCAGTCTTTACATTATTGTGCAAATATAGTTAATTATAAATAATGTGAATAATTATCTAATTAACACCTATCACTTCCATTAGAAAAGACTAATTTATGTAAAAATTTCTAGATTTACCATTAAATTCAGAGGAAGCAAAAACTTGGCAAACTAAGAGTTCAGAACTTTTCCACAAATAGGGAGTCTTAAATATAAGTTCAAGACATAAAATGGAAGTGTGGAGTATATAGGAAACAACACATTTTGCTCTTTTCTTTTTCCATTTATTTTTATTAGTTGGAGGCTAGTTACGTTACATCATTGCAGTGGTTTTTGTCATACACTGAAATGAATTAGCCATGGATTTACATGTATTCCCCATCCCGGTACCCCCTCCCACCTCCCTCTCCACCCGATCCCTCTGGGTTTTCCCAGTGCACCAGGCCTGAGCACTTGTCTCATGCACCCAACCTGGGCTGGTGATCTGTTTCACCCTTGATAATATACATGTTTCAATGCTGTTCTCTTGAAACATCCCACCCTCGCCTTCTCCCAGAGTCCACAAGTCTGTTCTATACATCTGAGTCTCTTTTTCTGTTTTGCATATAGGGTTATCATTACCATCTTTCTAAATTCCATATATATGTGTTAGTATACTGTAATGGTCTTTATCTTTCTGGCTTACTTCCCTCTGTATAATGGTTTCCAGTTTCATCCATCTCATTAGAACTGATTCAAATGAATTCTTTTTAATGGCTGAGTAATATTCCATGGTGTATATGTACCACAGCTTCCTCATCCATTCGTCTGCTGATGGGCATCTAGGTTGCTTCCATGTCCTGGCTATTATAAACAGTGCTGCGATGAACATTGGGGTGCACGTGTCTCTTTCAGATCTGGTTTCCTTGGTGTGTATGCCCAGAAGTGGGATTGTTGGGTCATATGGTAGTTCTACTTCCAGCTTTTTAAGAAATCTCCACACTGTTTTCCATAGTGGCTGTACTAATTTGCATTCCCACCAACAGTATAAGAGGGTTCCCTTTTCTCCACACCCTCTCCAGCATTTATTGCTTGTAGACTTTTGCATAGCAGCCATCCTGACTGGCGTATAATGGTACCTCATTGTGGTTTTGATTTGCATTTCTCTGATAATGAGTGAAAAACAACACATTTTGGAATGACTTGAATATGCTTATTTATCAACCCATAGGAATCAAAATAATTTTGACTTAAATCGTAGTGTAAGAGTAGGAGAGAAACACATACCTACAGCTTTACAATGCAACCACTTTCCATTTTTAGACTTCTTCAGAGCCCCTTTCACATGCTTGTTTCTTAAGCTATAAATCAGGGTGTTTAACATGGGAACCACAGGGTATAAAACAAGGAGGTCATTTTGTCTTCATCTAGAGAGTAGGATGAACTTGGCTGGAAATACATGAAGAGCAGAGTTCCCTGGAAATTTGCCACAGCAGTTAGGTGGGAGGTGCAGGTGGAGAAAGCCTTGAAACTCCCTTCAGCAGAGTGGCTCTTTATTACTGCTAGGATGGTGTA
Organism: Odocoileus hemionus; assembly: GCA_020976825.1. NCBI lineage: Eukaryota > Metazoa > Chordata > Mammalia > Artiodactyla > Cervidae > Odocoileus > Odocoileus hemionus. The sequence goes on along the minus strand of CM037445.1, from coordinate 346,912 downwards.
ACAGTAAGACACAAAAAGACCTGAAAGCCTAATCAGTTCAATGAAGCCCAAAATGATAAATATCATTAACTCATTGGCCTGTGCATGTGAGCAAAATAGTGAAAGTAGAGAAGGGACATCACAGGATAAATGATTAATCTCTTTTGACTCACAGAAACATAGGCAGAATATTAATATTGTATTAATTAAAGCATCCACAATGCTGATCATGTAAATTTCAACCATGAGCAGGGAGCACACCCTGCTGGGCATGCTGACTGCATAGAGCAAGGGGCTGCTGATGGCCTTGTACTGGTCATAGGACATCACTGCCAGCAGGAGACACACAATCTACAAAGGTTCAGAAGATCAATAACTGCAGAGCACAGCCATAAAAAGGGGTTGATTTGCTCTTGGCAAGGAGGTCTATCGACATCTTGGGTCCAGTTGCTGTGGATTAGCAGAGGTCACTGAAGGAGAGGTGACCGAGGAAAAAGTACATTGACAGGTGAAGTTGGGAGTCCATTTTTATTAAAATTATCATCCCAAGATTTGCAGCAAGAATAGTGAGATAAACAACCAGAAACGTGGTAAACATCACTTTGATTCTAGGGTCGCTATTAATTACCAAGAGGGTGAATTCATTCAAGGAAGAGCAATTTTCTCCATCCATTCTTCTTCATTCTTCTAAAATGCTCCAGAAATCATAAGAAAAAAAAAAGAGTGAGATCAAAGGTTTAACTCTTCTTGACATTTGGAAAAACATAATTTGTAAATAAGAAAAGATTTATTACAGTGTATCATATTTTTTATATCCTTTATCCTCATAACATAGCTTAGAGATGTCTCATTTTATGTTGTTGACAAAAGTTGAAGTGTCTAGGGTAGGATTTTGACAGCTTGATCCTCAATTTGGATGTCATCTATTAGGTATTGGAATTGTGTGAAACTTCACTACTTTATCTCAGCAATCAATTATGAGATTAGAGATCACTGCAGGTTAGTATGATATGAAAGCAACACCCAAATTAAAGAGACAAAACTGGAATATACAACCTTGTATTTATAAAATAAATATCCAATTGAGCATAAAAGTGGTTATACTTCTTGAGTTATTTAAGAATCATATGCCAGAAACCAACACAACATTGTAAAGCAATTATTTTCCAATGAAAAATAAAACTTAAAAAAGAATCATAATTTGCTTAAGATTGTGTATTAAACTCACACAATTAGCATATCTTGGGATTTAAAATGAACAATATGATATTACTATTCTTGGTCTAAATTAGTGTTCATATTTTTGAGACATTAGGTATTTCATAAGTTTTTATCTAGATATACTCCACATTATTGTTACTTGCATGCAGGAGTGGTGAGGGGTCAAAAGATCTGTCTCTTGATCAGCCAAACAAATTCTAACAAGTGGGATCAACACAGACTTTTAGACTTTAGCCTCATTTATTCCAGGTGGCTGCTAAGGTAGGCGGTGCCTGAGACAGGGGTTCCATACCTGGGTTGTGAAGATCCCCTATAGGAGGGAATGACCACTGGAACCACTCCAGTGTTCTTGCTTGAGAATCCCATGGACAGAGGAGCCTGGCGGGCTACAGTCCTCAGGGTCACAAAGAGTTGGACACAATTTGAAGCAACTTAGCATGAACACACATCCATTAAAAAAAGAGATGGAAAAAGGAGCAATAAACATATCTTTGATATATTGCCTTCTATTTATGTGTACATGTGTGTGTATGTACTTTTGTTTCCCTGTTAATATATGAAAACTGGAATATGAATGATAGTTTCATTTTGCTTTAAACAAGTAAATATATTATGTGGTTTATGCCAGGCTAAATTTATACAAATTTGTATTTGTATTGGGATATATCAGTGGTAACTGGTGAAATATTGAAAAAAGTCATGAGTATACATATACCATTTCACAGTGGTTAAAAATATGAAGATTATCTTCTTAATTTTGATTATTAACTAAATTAATATAACTTTTACTTATCTAATCAAAATGAATCATTTTCCCTTGCTTTAAAAGAAACATCATTTTTTTGCAAAGAGATTTCAGATTATGACTAAAGAAAATAGCAAAAAATATCTATCTACAAGTTTCTAAATAATTTATTCCTTATTTTTTCAAATATAAAGTATTTTATTTTTCACTCTTATATTTGGTTACTCAGAAACCTACCTGTGATCAGCAAGTCTTTTGGTGCTTGCTCCTGGTAACTGAACAACATACCCAAATCACATTTAATTTTTCATAGTGACATTTGAGAGTAACTCTCTAAAGCATTTACCCTCATGCTTTTGTATTATGCAAACATATGATTAATTAAATTTCTAGTTCTGTATTTTCCCCTGTGATTGATGAAACCACTTCAGCGATGGCCAAATTTTAGTTCTTTGAACTTGCTTCGAATTGATCAATATTAGAAAGGGTAAATTATTTTAATATTATGATTCATTGTTACTCTAAATCTACACCATCTTCCACTCAAATTAGACATCTAATGAAGTGAAACAAACTTTCTATTTAATTATTTTATGTTATCACTCATCCTGTTAAATTCTTAAATTAATACATTAATTAAAATAATTATTTTACTTATTATTGTTTATTCTTAATAATTTTTTATTTTGTGTGTTTATTTCAGTGTCAAACCAAAAACTAATTTACAAGACTGATGTCAAGTTTACCTCCTGTATTTTGTTTAGACGTTTTATGGTTTCCATTCTTATGTTCAAGTCTTTAACTCATTTTAAGTTGACTTTTGTGTATGAAATAAGGAGTACAGTTGGCACTAATGGTAAAGAACCTGCTTGCCAATTTTGGAGACATAAGAGATCCCCAGTTGGATCCCCAGGTAGGGAAGTTCCCCTGGAGAAAGAAATGACAGCCCCCTCCAGTATTGTTGCCTGGAGAATGCCATGGATGGAGGAGCCTGTCAGGTTACAGCCCATGGTGTTGCATGACTGGGCAACACAACACAATTTCATTATTTCGCCTGCAGCTATCTAGTCATCCCAGCACCATTTATTAAAGAACACATTTGAATCAGTTCTAATGAGATGGATGAAACTGGAGCCCATTATACATAGTGAAGTAAGCCAGAAAGATAAACAATACAGTATACTAATGCATATATATGGAATTTTAAAAGATGGTAAGGATAACCCTACATGCAGGACAGAAAAAGAGACACAGATGTACAGAACAGACTTTTAGACTCTGTGGGAGAAGGCGAGGGTGGGATGTTCTGAGAGAACAGCATTGAAACAAGTATTCTATCAAGTGTGAAACAGATCGCCAGCCCAGGTTGGATGCATGAGACAAGTGCTTGGGGCTGGTGCACTGGGAAGACCCAGAGGGATGGAATGGAGAGGGAGGTGGGAGGGGGGACCGGGATGGGGAACACATGTAAATCCATGGCTGATTCATGTCAATGTATGGCAAAAACCACTACAATATTGTAAAGTAATTAGCCTTCAACTAATAAAAATAAACAAAAAAAATAAAAATAAAAAAGGCTACCTTCCCCACTGTATATTATTGGATCCATAATTGTACATTTACCAACCATGTATAAGGTGGCTTATTTATTCCATTGATCTATGTGTCTGTTTTATTCCAATACCATACTCTTTTGATTACTATGTCTTCATAACATAGTTTAAAATCAGGAAATATGATACCTCCAGGTTTGTTTTGCTTTCTCAAGATTGCTTGGCTATTAAGCATCCTTTTTGGTTCCATGTCTCTAGAGGGTTTTTTTTTTCCTTGTAAAATATTGAATATGTTATACTCTAGGAATTTAACAATTTCTTCTAAGTCACTTGATTTTTTTTGGGGGGAAGGGGATGTATAGTGTTCATAGTAGCTTCTTATGATTCTTCATTTTTGTGTAGTATCAAGGGTCATATCCCTAATACCATTTATAGTATTAGTTATTTGAGACTTCTCCCTTATTCTTGGTAAATTTAGCTATTTTCCCCCTCCATTTTGTTAATAACAGAAGAACTGTACAAAAAAGATCTTCGTGATCCAGTTAATTATGAAAGTGTGATCACTCACCTAGAGCCAGTCATCCTGGAATGTGAAGTCAAGTGGGCCTTAGGAAGCATCACTACAAACAAAGCTAGTGGAGGTGATTGAATTCCAGTTGAGTTATTTTAAATGCTAAAAGATGACGCTGTGCAAGTGTTGCACTCAATATGCCAGCAAATTTGGAAAACTCAGCAGTGGCTAAAAGACTGGAAAAGGATGCCAAAGACTGCTCAAACTACCGCACGATTGCACTCATCTCACATGCTAGTAAAGTAATGCTCAAATTTCTCTAAGCCAGACTTCAGCAATACGTGAACCATGAACTTCCAGATGTTTAAACTGCTTTTAGAAAAGGCAGAGGAACCAGAGATCAAATTGCCAAAATCCAATGGATCATTTAAGAAGCAAGAGAGTTCCAGAAAAAAACTCTATTTCTGCTTTATTGACTATGCCAAAACCTTTGGCTGTGTGGATCACAATAAACTGTGGAAAATTCTGAAAGAGATGGGAATACCAGACCACCTGGCATGCCTCCTGAGAAATCTGTATGCAGGTTCAGGAAGCAACAGTTAGAACTGGACATGGAACAACAGACAAGTTCCAAATAGGAAAAGGAGTATATCAAGGCTGTATATTGTCACCCTGTTTGTTTAACTTATACTCAGAGTACATCATGAGAAATGCTGGGCTGGATGAAGCACAAGCTGGAATCAAGATTGCCAGGAGAAATATCAATAACTTCAGATATGCACATGACACTACCCTTATGGTAGAATGTGAAGAACTAAAGAGCCTCTTGATGAAAGGGAAAGAAGAGAGTGAAAAAATTGGCTTAAAGCTCAACATTCAGAAAACTAAGATCATGGCATCTGGTCCCATCACTTCATGGGAAATACATGGGGAAACAGTGGAAACAGTGGCTGACTTTACTTTTCTGGGCTCCAAAATCACTGAAGATAGTGATTGAAGCCATGAAATTAAAAGAGGTTTACTCCTTGGAAGGAAAGTTATGATCAACATAGATAGCATGTTAAAATGCAGAGACATTACTTTGCCAACAAAAATTTGTCTAGTCAAGGGTATGGTTTTTCCAGTAGTCATGTATGAATGTGAGAGTTGGACTATAAACAAAACTGAGCACAGAAGAAATTATGCTTTTGAACTGTGGTGTTGGAGAAGACTTTTGAGTCCCTTGGACTGCAAGGAGATCCAACCAGTCCATCCTAAAGGAGATCAGTCCTGGGTGTTCATTGGAAGGACTGATGCTGAAGCTGAAACTCCATTACTTTGGCCACCTGATGTGAAGAACTGACTCATTTGAAAAGAACCTGATGCTGGGAAAGATTGAGGGCAGGAGAAGGGGACAACAGAGGATGAGATGGTTGGATGGCATCACTGACTGGATGGACATGGGTTTGGGTGGACTCCAGGAGTTGGTGATGGACAGGGAGGCCTGGTGTGCTGCCACTCATGGGGTCACAAAGAGTCGTACACGACTGAGTGACTGAACTGAATTCAAATGAAGTGAAAAGTGCAGATTTATGGTGATTGCCTTTTTCTATTTCATATGTTTTAACTCTGATCTTTCTTATTTCTTTCCTGTTACTAACTTTTGACAGCATATTTTGCTTTCTTAATTCCTTGGGGGTATAAAAGTAGCTCTAGCTTTTTTTTTTTTCCCTTAATGTAAGAATTTTTTCCAACACAAATTTTCCTCTTAAAACTGTGTTTGTTGTAGCTTGTTACTGTCCTCTAATTTTTGGCATGACATTTTCCTATTTTCATTTGTCTCAATATATTTTTTTAAATTATATTTTATTTCTTCTTTGAACTCCTGGTTGCTCAGGGATATGTTTAATCTCCATACATTTGCAAATTTTTAAACTTATTTCTCTAATTGAATTCTAGTTTTATACTGTTGTGGCTGGAATAATGTTTGATATGGTTTTAATTTTCTGTGACATTCTTGAATGAAAGTCTTATTGTCTGTCAGAGTAAGATGATCTGGAAACGTGTTGACCCTTAAAGTGTTAGTCACTCAGTCATGTCAGACTCTTTGTGACCTCATGGACTGTAACCCAGAAGGATCCTCTGTCCACAGAATTCTCCAGGCAAGAATACTGAAGTGGGTAGTCATTCTCTTCTCCAGGGGATCTTCCTGATCCAGGGATTGAACCCAAGTCTCCCATATTCCAGACAGATTCTCTACCATATCCCTAGGATAGTCATAAAACCTGAGGAACATCTTTGTGTATAAATTCCTTCCAGGGAGATACTGGTTAATTGGGATGAGATTGTCCCAAGACGATTGAATAAGTCTATTTTAATTTTATAATCCCACTTATAGGGGTTAAAATATTCTTGCCTTTATTTCACATCTACTAGATCTCATAATAACAGCCAGTATGTAGATCAACTGTATCTTTAGATGCTCTGATACAGTGCGGTCAAAAGGAGAAAGATTACCTAACCAGATTACACATGTATATTCTCTAAATTAGCAACAATCCACCAACACTCCATTTTTCTTGGATAATATATCTCAAAAAATTATTTCTACCATGTTTCTGCTCATAAATAACAGTTCTGAAATATTTTGTGTAAATTGGGGAAACATGGTACAGGTGAAAACCCCTGCAGTATTTTAATTCTGTGGAAAAGGTCAGTTTCTCACAAATGCCGCCTGTGGAAGCCAGAGAATCTGCTTGGGCTTTAATTTTATTCTGAAACGTTTTTGCACAAAGACACTTTACAACGATAGCTAGAAAATCTAAGAAACAGTGGTGTTTAACTGTAATAAACAATGAAACAGTGTAAACAGTGTAAACAATAAAACAGTGTAAAACAATAAAAACAGTATAACAAGTGTAATAAATAAGTACATGGATTTTACATGCTTCTTCAAAAAATCTGTGCTGTTTAGACATGCTGATTCAGTGCTTTAGCATCAGATTCTAGAGCAGAAACCAACAAAATATATAGATATTAAGAATGTATACAGATGAATGCTCTCTGCTTCTAGTGTGATATGCATTTTCTTTCTAGATCAGCACCCTAGTATTCCAATCGTTTTAGATTCTTTCTTAAAATTTATTATATATATATATATATATAATATGCTGCCCATATATTCAAGCCACATACAATATCTCCAGTTAATTTTGATTTTGTTGATTATTGATGTCTAATAGACACTCACAAATATTATCTACTCTTTATTCCTTCTTTTTTCTTTACTTCTTCCTCTCTCTCTCTCTCTCTCTCTCTCTCTCTTTCTCCATTTGTGCCCCAAACATTAGCTAAGTTCTTTGGATAATGCAGATGGAATGCAGAATCCTTGGGCAAAGATTGCTCACAATCTCATACTGTAGGCCATGATTTCACAAGCAAGATAATATTAAATAGAATGACTAAAGAAAATGGTTGTCTGTGAACTATGAAAAGGAACATTTAATTAGAGACTAGAAGGGGAGGAGTTGATAGCTAATTATTAAAGAAAACTATGTAATTTACCAAGGCACTTTAAATTGCTTTCAATTTTGGATTTCTTAATTCTAAAAAGGTTTGTGTATGTGTGTGTCTGTGTATTCAGTCGCATCTGACTCTTTGTGACCCCAGGGACTACAGTCTACCAGGCTCTTCTGTACATGAAATTTTCCAAACAAGAATACTGGAGCAAGTTGCCATTTCCTACTCCAGCAGATCTACCTGACCCAAGGTCTGAATCCAAGTCTCCTGCATCTCTTGCATCGGCAGGCAGATTCTTTACCACTGAGCCACTGGCAATCCCCAAAAAGGTATACAGCTGCTCTACTCATGACCTCTGTAAGTATCAAATCATCTTCCTAGAATCTTTTCCTTTTCCAAATTATTTTTTAATCTGACAATTAATATCTCCATGCAAGAAAACCTTTCTTTTGCACACTGTGTTTTGACATTTGTTCCTAGATTTTTCACCCTGTTTTTACTTTTCTTTTAATTAATGAAAATCTTAAACTTTACTATGAATTGTATGTGTGGTTAGTTAATAAATGTTTCTTTATTCACCTAGATTATAAGGTCTGTTTTTATACAAACTAACAGATTTTTTTAAGAAATGTAAAGCACTTAGAGGCAGGCAAAGAAACAGTAAATACTTGATAAATATTAATATACTTGAAATAATAATGCTTGAATGAATGGATACACACAAAATAATATGACAGAATTTGAAGAGCCAGGAAGTTTTGCACAGAAAGGATTTCATAGATAAGGTCAAGACATATAATGAAGCATGGGAAGTTTTGAAAACTGCAACAATTTCCTGTGGCTGAACTTTAGTATAGATACTCATTTATTGAAAAAATTATATTTCTCACGTATCATACATATAATCTTGCAAAAATAATAACTACTATATGTGTATGCATATGTGTGATATAAATATTTGAAACCATCTTTTATTTTTTAGTTTTTCTAGGGCATTTTTCACATCCTTGTTCCATAGGCTATAAATCAGAGGGTTTAACATGGGACTCATAAGGGTGTAAAACAATGATGTCATTTTGTCTTGCTCTAAAGAGTAGATTGAACTTGGTCTGAAGTACATAAAAAGAAGAGTTCCCTGGAAAATTGCCACAGCAGTTACATGGGAGGCGCAGGTGGAGAAAGCTTTGAGCCTCCCCTCAGCAGAATGAATCTTTGAGACTGCTAGGATGATATAATAGTAAGAGACAAGAATTCCTGAAATCGAGCTCAATTCAATAATTCCAAAAACAATAAATACTCTCAATTCATTGACCTGTGTATCAGAGCAAGAAAGAAGGTAGAGTGGAGGTAAGCCACAGAAGAAGTGATTAATCTCATTTGACCCACAGAAAAGTAAGAGGAAATCTAATGTCCTGTGTATCAGAGCATCTGCCATTCCCACCAGGTAAACCCCAGCCATGAGCAGGGAGCACACCCTGCTGGACATGCTGACCGCATAGAGCAAGGGGCTGCTGGCGGCCTTGTACCTGTCACAGGCCATCACTGCCAGCAGGAGACACTCACAATCTATAAAGGTTTAGAGCACCAATAATTGCAGGGCACAGCCATAGAAGATAATTGATTTATTCTTAGCAAATAGGTCCACCAGCATCCTGGGGCCAACTGCTGTGGAAATGCTGAGGTCACTGAAGGAGAGGTGGCTGAGGAAAAAGTACATGGGTGTGTGCAGCTGGGGATCCATTCTGATCAGGGTTATCATTCCAGGATTTGTCAGAAGAGTAATGAGATAAACAAGGAGAAATATGGTAAATAGGATCATTTTGTTCACAGCATTATCAGTAATTCCCAAGAAAATGAATTCAGTTATGGAGGAACAATTCCCTCTATCCATTCTTGTTAGTTCTTATGTAAACTTTTGAGAAAATGATCAAGAAAAGGACACTTGCATGTGTAACACTTTTCGGCATCTACAAAATGTCATAAGACAGAATATATTTTTCTATAAATGTCTTTTTATACTTAGAAGAGTATTCAGTCATGCACCCACTCTTTAAAGAGGCATAGCTGTCAATTCTTCAATAATAAAAAAAGTATCTGAGAAAGACTTTTGAGAAGTTGGATGTAAATCTAGATGTCATTCATGAGGTTTGTTATTCAAGAGCTTTCTACAAGCTCTTCTCTGAGTGTTAGTTTCTTCATCCCAGGGAGTAGATTTGGAGAAATTTAACTCTTTACTTCTTGAGAAAAACCTAGAAGAGACACCTGTGTTAGACACAGACTGTAAGACATAGGACTGCACATTTATGATGACTGAAAATAGTCACTTATATACAAAAAATGAAAGCAATTTTTATGTTTCTCAAAAAAGCACGATTGGTTTCAGCGAATTTGACTTTGTTCCAGAAACAGTCAGTATATCAACGACTAGTAATAAAAAAAAATACATTACTTGTTTTAGTTTGTTATGGTCAGTATTTGCTGAGACATGAATTCAGTATTATTGACCTCGTTTTCTAGAAATGTATTCTTGCTTTCCCACAATGCTCATTACCTCTTTGTGTAGTGGCAGTTGTCAAAAAGTGAATCTCTTAACGAGTGAAAAAAAAAGAACTAAGGAAGTGAAAACAACAGAAGTTATTGTATGATTTATATAATTTTAGATTGTAAATGGCCTGTTAGTTACTAACTTGGAAATAAGATGAGGGACAAAAATGTTTCTAAAATTCATAGACTTTCCTCTATGTATATACATGTTAATGTTTATCAGAATAGAATGTAAGCAATGAAATTTTTTCTCTCAGAACTAAGTAAACATGGCATGTGGTTCATGAATTTGTACATGTTTTTATTTTAATTGTGGTACCTAATCTATTTTAATAAAACAAGACATGCTTTAAATTCATGTATACATTTTCCCAAAGATAAAAGAGTAAATATTTCCTGTGAATAAAGAGCAAAATAAAACAAACAGTTTCATTGTGGATATTAAAAAGTTCAGATTCTTGTGATTCTGAGGTTGAAATATTTTTAGCCATTGATTTCAGATTTTAATGAGTAAGCTGGCACAAAATGGATCATTTATAATTTGTTTCCTCAAAATCTTAAGTATTCTCTTCCATATTCTTTAAGTTAGGTACTGGAACCCTATATGAGATGAGCAGGTCTTGGCTAGTTGAGCAACAAGCAGATGACCTCGCATTTTACCAGGTACATTGGAACTTAAATCCCTGTGCTACTGCCCCTCTGCTTCGATGTTATGCAAACATTTCATTAATTATATTTCTGCTTCTGTATTTCCCCCTGAGAATTCAGAAGCTACTTACCACAGGCTGAGTTTTCATGCTTTCCTACTGTCATCAAATTGACCTATGGTAAAAAGAAAACTGCAATTCTTTTTTTTTTTTGTATGATGTGCTTCACAGTTATCCTGAAATAGTTTTCTCCTTCTTTAGTTAAAGAGTAAACCTACTGAAACTCGAAAAAGATCCTCCCTCCATGATTTCCATTTCCTTAGATTTGTTCATGGTGCTTTAGAGTCTCCTTCACATCTCATTTAAGGATATTACCACACTTTGTTCATGTTTCCTTTTTTACTGAAATGTAATGTGTACATCATAGAATTCACCCTTCTAATGTATACAGTTGTTTGTTTTTACTATATTTTTAAGGTTCTTAGGCTATCACCAGTATTTACTTCCACATTTTCATCACTATGATAAGGAATCCTTTATTCTTATTTATTAGATATTTATTAGCTGTTGTTTTCCCTTCCTTCCTTCCTTCCTTCCTTCCTGAGCCCTGGTAACTACTAATTTACTTTCTGATTCTTTGTGCTTTCCAATTCTTGGCCTCCTTTTAAATAGAATTATGCAACATACTTTTTGTTTGTTTTTTTGGTTGCTACTGTTATTCTTTTCATCAGCCTTGTCTTCATTGAAATATTTTCAAGGTTCATCTATATTGCATTCATTGCATATTCATCCTTCTTTGAATTTTTGCCATACTTCATCTGTTTTGACAAACAAAATTAGCAAAAATACTGCAAGTCATTTCTGGGTCTTGTCTTTAAGAAGACAGTATGTGAAAGCCATGAATTACCATGTAGAAATTCCAACTAGCCATCTGAATTTACGATGTGGCACATTCTGAGATTACATGAACTGAAAGTGGAGAATTTGGGTCCATCTTTCTAGATATTCTCATCTAGTGTCAATTATTAAAGAACTTGCAACCTAGCCCACCTTTCCACTGAATATTTCATGCAATCAGTAAACACAAGAAAGAACAAAATAAGGAGTCAGTGGTCATTCTCTTAAGTTATCTAGATTTGAAATACAGTTTATGTAGGAAGAGACAACTAGAACAGTGTGCAAAAATGAATCAGAGAAACAAGCTTTTGAGTATACATGATTGCATGTATATTCAAGGGTTTCCCAGGTGGCTCAGTAGAAAAGAATCGGATTGTCTAACAGGAGATGTGAGTTCGATCCCTGGGTAGGAAAGAGCCGCTGGAGTAGAAAATGGCAACCCACTCCAATATTCTTGCCTGGAAAATTTCTTGGAGAGAGGAGCCTGGCAGGTTACAGCCCATGGGGTCACAAAGAGTCAGACATTACTGAGCACACATGGTCAGTGGTCATTCTCTTAAGTTATTTAGTTTTGAAATGCACTTTATGTAGCAAGAGGTAAGTGGAACAGTGTGCAAAAATAAATCAGAGAAGCAAGTTTTTGAATATATATATATATATAAATGTATGTATATTCAAAGACTGAGAAAAAATATTTGAAAATCATATTTGTATAGTTAGATAGATAGATAGATAGATAGATATAAATATGATAAAGAACTTGTATCCAAAGTAAATGAAGAATCCTCACAGACAGTAAGACAACGAACAACCTAATAAAAATTGAACAAAGAATTTGAACAAATTAAGTCTCATCAAGAAGATATATACAAAGAAACCCACTTCAGACCTAGAGACACGTACAGACTGAAAATGAGGGGATGTAAGAAGATATTACATGCAAATGAAAATCAAAAGAAAGCTGGAAAAATAATACTCATATCAGACAAGATAGACTTTAAAATAATGAACGTTAAAAGAGACAAGGAAAGACACTGCACAATGACCAAGGGATCAGTCCATGAAGAAGACATAACAATTATAAATATATATGGACCCAACACAGGAACACTTCAATATATAAGGCAAGTGCTAATATCTATAAAAGGGGAAATCAGCAGTAACACAATAGTGGGGAACTTTAACACTCAAATTACAATGGATGAGCCAATGGATGGCTCACCCAGACAGAAAATTAATAAGTAAACCAATTCTTAAATGACACAATAGACCAGATAGATTTGATATTTGTAGGACATTCCGTCTGAAAGAAGCAGAATACACTTTCATCTCAAGTAAACATGGAATATTTTCCACAACAGACCATATCATGGATCACAAACCAAGACCTGGTGAATTTTTAAAAGTTGAAATAGTAACAAGCATCTGTTTCCAAGGACAATATGAGAAATCCATTACAAGATAAAGCTGTAAAAAACACAAACATATGGAGGCTAAACAATATGTGACTAAACAACCAATATCACTGAAGAAAAGAAAGAGTAAATAAAAAAAGAAAATACCTAGAGACAAATGACAACAAAAACATGGCAATCCAAAGCCTAAGGTGCTCAGCAAAACAGCTCTAAGAAGGAAGCTTATTGCAATATAAACTTACCTCAGGAAACAAGAAAAATCACAAAGAAACAACTTTACATTACACCTAGAGCAGCCAGAGAAAGAATAAACAAAACCCGAAGTTAAGAGAAGGAACCAAAACATAAAGGTCAGAGCATAAATAAATGAAAAATATAAAGAAAATAATAACACAGGCAATGAAACTAAAAGCTGGTTCTTTGAGAATATAAAGTTGATAAGCCTTCAGTCAGACTCATCAAGAGAAGCAAAGAGAAGATTCAAGTCAATAAAATTAGAAATGAAAGATGAGAAGTAACAACTGACACTACAAATATTTTCCGTCAGTCATCAGTGATGTGTAAGAAGGATGTGCTATGGAAAGAAGGAAAGTTAGTGATGAGGACTGAAGTAGACAACCTGGAATACATCAGAGTCTTTTGATATGCTGTTTCCTATTTTTGTGGAATTTCAAGAATTTTCGTGGAATAGAAGAGTATCTTCATGCCATTGCTACAGCTTTGATTTGAATTGCAAATTTCCTAAAAAAAACACTCAGTTCTTCTTTTTTTTTTTTTCCATTTATTTTTATTAGTTGGAGGCTAATTACTTTACATCATTACAGTAGTTTTTGTCATACATTGAAATGAATCAGCCATGGATTTACATGCATTCCCCATCCCAGTCCCCCCTCCCACCTCCCTCTCCACCCGATCCTTCTGGGTCTTCCCAGTGCACCAGGCCCGAGCTTAAGTTATCCAATCCAGATGAGGAAGCCTATTTTAATCAAATATTGTCTGCTGCAGCACTGTTTTTGACTTCCATTTAATGGGCTTAATTTTTTTCCTTTTTTTTTTTTTCATATCATGTTTATTAAATCCAATAAAATGGAGTGATATGTAGGTAAAATCAGTCTTTAGATGCTGTAATATACATTGGACACTTGAATGGAGACAAATTAACTAGATTACATGTTTATTTACTGCACAATACCTGCCAATCCACTGATGCCCTGTGTGTCGTAGACTTTAATTTTCAGACAATATTTTCAGTTAGGCTGCCTTTTATGAGCAACAGTTCCAAAAGAGTTTGGTGAATTGATAAAATATGGTAGTAATAGAAACCTATAAATCTTTTATATAAAAATAATATTTTTATAAGTTTGTAGCTTTTTCCACAATGAAAAGTTTTCCAACATGCCATAATGTCTCACAAATGCCCTTAAATTTTTTTATCCCATGATGACTGTGTGGCTCATTTATTACTAAACTGCTTAGTTCATTAATGTCTACTACTAGTACCAGCTTAAATTCATTATTATAGAATCTATAAGATGTACTATAAAATATACAAAACCTGAGTTCTGAAAGTTTGTTCAGTAAATCTTTGGTTTACTTTAAGTCAAAACCTTTAAGATATTGTATAATGTTTTAGTGAGACTGAAATAATGTTTGAATGACAAATGAAGCAAAAATTAGCATAAGTAGAGAAGTCAAAAGGTTTTTCAAAAACAGTAAGTGCCATATATATACCCTGCCCACATACTAAGCATGATATCCGAGGAAACCTGCAATATTTCTTAACAGTGAAGCTGTGTTTAGTCACTCAGTCATGTCTGACTCTTTGTGACCCCATGGAATTTAGCCCACCAGGTTCTTCTCTCTATAAGGATTCTCCAGGCAAGAATACTGGAATGGGTAGCCATTTCCTCTTCCAGTCTTAACAATGGAGTTTAATACAAATAATTATTCACTTAGGAACTTGAGAAAATTATTTCTCATGTGTTGTGCCATATATGCATAATACAAATATTTAAAAATATAGTTTAGCTTTCAATTTTACTAATGCCTCTTTTACATCCTTGTTCCATAGGCTAAATATTAGAGGATTTAGCAGGGGAATCACAAGAGTGTAAAACAAAGAAATAATTTTGTCTTCATCTAGAGAGTAGGATGAACTTGGCCTGAAATACATAAAGAGCATAGCTCCCTGGAAAATTGACACGACAGTTAAGTGGAAGGTACAGGTGGTAAAATCTTTGACTTTCCCTTCAGCAAAGTGGATCTTCAAGATTGAAAAGATGATATAAAAATAAGAGCAAGGACTCCTGAAATAGTGCTCAGTTCAGTAAAATCCAAAGCGGTGAATATCACTAACTCAATGACCTGTGTTTCTGAGCAGGACAGGGGAAAAAAAGGGGGGGGGTAAATCACAGAAAAAATGGTTAATCACATTTGACCCACAGAAGCATAAATGGAATGCTAATTCCATGTGTATCTGAGAAACTGTTATCCCCATCAGGAAAACCCCAGCCATGAGCAGGGAGCACACCCTACTGGACATGCTGACTGCATAGAGCAAGGGGCTGCTGATGGCCTTGTACTGGTCATAGGCCATCACTGTCAGCAGGAGACACTCACAATCTGCAAAGATAAAGAAGACCAAGAATTGCAGAGCACAACCATAGATAGAAATTGACTTGTTCTTGGCAAATAGGGAGAAATATTAATAACCTCAGATGTGCAGATGACACCACCCTTATGGCAGAAAGTGAATTAGAAATAAAGAGCTTCTTGAGGAAAGTGAAAAAGTTGGCTTAAAGCTCAACATTCAGAAAACTAAGATCATGGCATCCAGCCCCATCACTTGATGGCAAATAGATGGGGAAACAGTGGCTGACTTTATTTTGGGGGGCTCCAAAATCACTGTAGATGGTGATTGCAGCCAAGAAAGTAAAAGACCCTTGTTCTTTGGAAGAAAAGCTATGATCAACCTAGACAGCATATTTAAAAGCAGAGACATTACTTTGCCAACAAAGGTCCATCTAGTCAAGGCTATGGTTTTTCCAGTAGTTATGTATGGATGTGAGATTTGGACTATAAAGGAAGCTGAGCACCAAAGCATTGATGCTTTTAACTGTGGTGTTAGAGAAGACTCTTGAGAGTCCCCTGGCCTGCATGGAGATCCAACCAGTCCATCCTAAAAATAATCAATCCTTAGTGTTCATTGGAAGGACTGATGCTGAAGCTGAAACTCCAGTACTTTGGCCACACTACATGAAGAACTGACTCATTAGAAAAGACTCATGCTGGGAAAGATTGAAGGCAGGAGGAGAAGAGATGACAAAGGATGAGATGGTTGGATGGCACCACTGACTCAATGGACATGCGTTTGGGTAAACTCTGGGAGTTGGTGATGGATAGGGAGGCCTGGCGTGCTGCAGTCCATGGGGTTTCAAAGAGTCAGACACAACTGAGTGGCTGAACTCAACTGAGCTGGCAAATAGGTCCACCAGCATCTTGGGGCCAATGGCTTTGGAATAGCAGAGGTCAGAGGAGAGGTGACTGAGGAAAAAGTACAAGGATATATGCAGCTAGGGATCCATCCTAATTAAAATAATCTTTTCAAGATTTTCCAGAATGTTAATGAGATAAACAACAAAAAAATGATAAATAGGATCACTTTAATCCCAGACTTATCAGTAATTCCCCTAAATATGAATTCAGTTAAGAATGAGCAATTTTCTTTTTCCAATCTTTGGTGTTCTTGTCTAAAGTTTTGATACATATATGTGAACCACTCCTGGACATTCACAACATATTTATAAGAAAGGATATAATTTATTTGTGCTATTTTCTTTTTACATTCCAAAAAGACTCAATTAAAAGGTACTCTTTGAAGAGATATTGTTATTTATCTGATAATAATAAAAATACCTGAGATAGACAGTTGGAAAACGTCTGTCTGAATCTACATGCCATTCCTGAAGTATAATACTATCTATAAACTCTTTCCCAATAACCTCATATATGCAGATAACACCACCCTTATGGCAGAAAGAAAAGAAGAACTAAAGAGCCTCTTGATGAAAATGAAAGAGGAGAGTAAAAAATTTGGCTTAAAATTCAACATTCAAAAAACTAAGATCATGGCATCCTATCCCAACACTCCATGGCAAATAGATTTGGAAACAATAGAAACGTGTTGACAGGCATTACTTTCTTGGGCTCCAAAATCACTGTGGACAGTGACTGCAGTCATGAAATTAAAAGACACTTGCTCCTTGGAAGAAAAGCTATGACCAACCTAGACAGCATATTGAAAAGCAGAGACATTATTTTGTCTGCTGCTGCTGCTGCTAAGTCACTTCAGTCATGTCCGACTCTGTGCGACCCCATAGACGGCAGCCCACCAGGCTCCCCCATCCCTGGGATTCTCCAGGCAAGAACACTGGAGTGGGTTTCCATTTCCTTCTCCAATGCATGAAAGTGAAAAGTGAATGTGAAGTCGCTCAGTCGTGTCCAACTCTTAGCAACCTGATGGACTGCAGCCTACCAGGCTCCTCCGCCCATGGGATCCTCCAGGTAAGAGTACTGGAGTAGGGTACCATGTACTTCTCCACCACTTTGTCTACAAAGGTCCATCTAGCCAAAGCTATGGTTTTTCCAGTAGTCATGTATGGATATGAGAGTTGGACAAAAAGAACGCTGAGCACTGAAGAATTGGTGCTTTTGAACTATGGTGTTTGGGAAGATTCTTGAGAGTTCCTTGGACAGCAAGTTCCAACCAGTCAATCCTAAAGGAAATCAGTCCTGAATATTCATTGGAAGAATTTATGCTTAAGTGAAGCTCCAATAGTTTGGCCACCTGATGCAAAGAACTGACTCATTGGAAAAGACTCTGATGCTGTGAAAGGTTAAAGGCAGGAGGAGAAGGGGACTATAGAGGTTGAGATGGTTGAATGACATCACCAACTCGATGGATGTGAGCTTGAGCAAGCTTTGGGAGTTGGTGATGGACAGGGAAGCCTCGTGTGCTGCAGTCCATGGAGTCCCAAAGAGTCAGATGCGATTGAGCAACTGAACTGAACTGAATTTTGGACTAGTGTTTATGTAGCAAAAGACTGTCCTTCCCTGGTGACATAGATGGCAAAGAATTCTCCTGCAATGCGGGAGAGCTAGGTTCGATATCTGGGTCTGGAAGATCCCCTGTAGAAGGGAATGGTAACCCACTCCAGTATACTGGCTTGGGAGATCCCATGGATAGAGGAGCTTGGGGGGCTAAAGTTATGGGTCACAAAGATTCAGACATGACTGAGCAACTTTCACTCACTCACAACAAAAAATAAATATAATCAGAGAGAAATATTTCCATAAAATAGAAAATATTTCAAAACCATTTATCCATATATATGACAAAGAACTTCTATCCACAATATACTAATAGCTTTCCTCATTGAAAAAAAAATAAGGCTTAAAAAATGACCCCCCAAAAAAATAAAAATTAACAGAAATGTTCAAAAAGAAAATACACAAGCAAGAAGTTAATGCATGAGAGCTTGCTCAGAACCATCAGTTATTAAGGCAATGAGGATAAAGTCACAACACAATAACATAACACAGATGTCAAATGGACTGAAGTTAATATACTGAGCATAACAAATTTCCTAATTCACCAGAAATCTCATCTGGGAACTATCAGAGACAGGCTTTCTTATAAGTTTGGGTGTTTATCTTTGTTCTTTTCATTTGTTTGTTTTTCTACTTTTATTTTCTACAAATCTGGGAAATCATTTAGCTTAAATCCATATAATTATTTCATATTTAATTTTGGAAATGTGATTTTTTTTTTGAAATGAGATTCTTAATGGCAACTTTTGATGCCTTTTTATATGTCTTTGTTATTCTGGTTGTGAGGATCTCAACACTGAAATACTACTACTAATTGTACTAATTCTACTATTGTGGAGCTATCAGTGAGGTAAAGTTCAAACCAAAACTAATTGCTAATATTTTCCCAGTAAAATCAAGAAATTGATGGATTTGTGTTTCAGAAGAATTTTACTATCATTCTACTTCTCTGTTGCACATATGGTGTGTGTAGAATTATTTTTGGCTGCATAATTATGTGGTTAGTCACTCAGTTCTGTCCGACTCTGTGGACTCTACCCTGTGGATTATATTTGCCAAGCTCATCTGTCCATGGGATTCTCTAGGCAAGAATACTTGAGTGAGTTGCCATTCCCTTCTCCAGGGGATCTGCCTGACTCAGGGATCAAACCCGGGTCTCCTGTGTTACAGGAAAATTCTTTAATGTCTGAGTCACTGAGACTCAGTGTTAATGTTTACCTCGGGAATCCCTGTCTTCTGGGATGCAACTATTTGTTACAACAACTAGTTTGTTCAACCAGAGCCCAGCTTTAGCTTTTTAACAGGACTGCTCCTCAAACACATGTAGATTAACATCCTTTCAGTATTTCCCCACCTAACAATTTAACTGAGCGAAGGTCACTACATTGTTATTGCAAGCTGTGTAACCTAAGGAGGGGAAAAATCTTCCAATGGGGATTGTGTTTCATTAAAAATGGAGATCTTAAATAACTGTAAAACATCTCTTAAAGAGAAAGTGTATTCCTCAGATATAAGCAAGTGAGAGAAAGGCTCTATATTTAGAGTTTTCCTGGTGCTTTTCAGACACTAAAACAATTTTAGGCAGAACATACTACCCAGATTTTCTTCTTCAAAATACAGTTGTCTGTTCTTCAAACCTACTATGACATGGAGTTCATTGCATGGTATGGTACTGAAGTATTTTATAGCTCACAGGTTCTGTGAAAATGAGGGGAGATCCAGTGGGTGGATAAAGACAGTGTTGTTCTACAGGCAAGGTGGCACTTTTAGTAACATAAAGATTAATAAGGTACTGAGATACTGAGAGAACAGGCAGGAAGGCCAAGGGTCTCCAAACGGAGGAAATAGGCTGCACGTGCCAGACATTTTTATCTCTCTTAACTGGCAGAAGGAAAGAAACCAGCGATATATTTTTTCCTCCTCTATACACATTTTTTTTCCATTTATTTTTATTAGTTGGAGGCTAATTACTTTACAACATTGCAGTGGATTTTGTCATACATTGAAATGGATTAGCCATGGATTTACATGTATTCCACATCCCAGTCCCCCCTTCCACCTCCCTCTCCCCCCGATCCCTCTGGGTCTTCCCAGTGCACCAGGCCCGAGCACTTGTCTAATGCATCCAGCCTGGGCTGGTGATCTGTTTCACCCTAGATAATATACATGAAAAGATGCTCAACATCACTCATTATCAGAGAAATGCAAATCAAAACCACAATGAGGTACCATTACACGCCAGTCAGGATGGCTGCTATCCAAAAGTATACAAGCAATAAATGCTGGAGAGGGTGTGGAGAAAAGGGAACCCTCTTACACTGTTGGTGGGAATGCAAATTAGTACAGCCACTATGGAAAACAGTGTGGAGATTTCTTAAAAAGCTGGAAGTAGAACTGCCATATGACCCGGCAATCCCACTTCTGGGCATACACACCAAGGAAACCAGATCTGAAAGAGACACGTGCACCCCAATGTTCATCGCAGCACTGTTTATAATAGCCAGGACATGGAAGCAACCTAGATGCCCATCAGCAGACGAATGGATGAGGAAGCTGTGGTACATATACACCATGGAATCTTACTCAGCCATTAAAAAGAATTCATTTAAATCAGTTCTAATGAGATGGATGAAACTGGAGCCCATTATACAGAGTGAAGTAAGCCAGAAAGATAAAGACAATTACAGTATACTAACACATATATATGGAATTTAGAAAGATGGTAACGATAACCCTATATGCAAAAAGAGAAAAAGAGACTCAGATGTATAGAACAGACTTGTGGACTCTGTGGGAGAAGGCGAGAGTGGGATGTTTCAAGAGAACAGCTCTATACACATTTAAAACGAGGTTTCTCTTAAAATGCTGTGTTGCCATGACACCTGATTTCACCTGAAGCTAACTACTCTCAAACCTTGAGTTAACCAATACATTTCTTTTTCTTATGGAAATATTGTCTTAAGATAATGTTAATGTACCCCAGACTCTATCTTCAAGTTGGTTCCACCAAACAGCCTAAACTACATACTCAGATATTGTTCCCTAATCTATGTAAATGAAACTATTTGTTGGTAATCTGCCCTTCTACAAGATTCAAGTCAATAGTTTTATGGCCATGGATGAATTATCTGGTGCCATTCTAAATTCTAAGACATTCCTTTCTTTTCATTAACAGACTGTGAGTGACTATATAATTTACAGCAGGGCGTACTCTTTCTGCCCCCTTCTGATGCCTATGTCAGAAGATTTCTCTATCTCCTTTATACTTTATTAAAACTTTATTACACAAAAGCTCTGAGTGATTCAGCCTCATCTATGGCCCCAGATTGAATTCATCTCCTCCAGAGGCCAAGAATCCTGTTGTCTTATAGTTCAGCAACAACCTTTCAATACTCTAGAAAGTATTCACTATATCTATTACATAAACATATAATAAACCCTTTACAAGGGACTTTTAGAATTAAAAATAAAAATCAATACTTTCCTACAATCTCATAGTGAAGGTACTGTGTTTATGGAATGTCATTTTAGACTGTAATATACACATAGAAATTTTTCATCTAAATCAGTACTATTTTTGGAATTCCATTTAATGAGCTTAAAATTCCCTTCTCTTTACATCATTCCCACTAGATCTAATAAAATGAGCCGATATTTGCAATGCAACATTTAGTTGCTGAAATAAATACATATAATAAGCATGAAGACTGGTTAATGTGTTCATTAACTCTTAATTAATGGCAATCCATCAACTCCCTATTTTGCTTGACTTTAATATATTCCAGTCAATTTTTTCTGCCATGTTTCTCCTCATAAGCAACAATTCAAAAGACATTTGGCTGCGTTGATAAAATATACCAGGAGTAGAAAATTTCAACCTTTTATATTATACAATTATTCTAAGGTTTTTCCACCATGAAAACTCTTTTCAACATGCTATAGTATTTCACAAATATCACTCTAAATAACAAAAGAATTTTGTAGGCTTTATTTTTCCATTCTGAAATATTTTCACATAAGGATATTTTACAATGACATCTAGAAAATTTAAGACTATCAGAGGTCTTTTAACCTTACACTTTTAATGGATAAATAAGAAGTGTTCTACAGTACTTTATGGTATTTCAAATATATGTTTGTATCCTCACTTTCTGTGCTTTAGCCTTCAGGAAACAGATTCAAGGTATATGAAGCATCAACTATCAAGAACTTATAGTGGCTTATATCTAATTCAATTATAAATATGTATGTCTTCATAAAAGCCTGTAATTTTTTTCCCACAGTCACTTCTGCACCTTCCCAAAGCTGTTGTTATATGCATACAATAGTTATAGTATATTGTGATATATAGGGCTTCCCTGGGGGCTCAGCTGGTAAAGAATCCACCTGCATATTGTGATATATATATATGGCACTTAGAAAATTCTCAGTTAATTTTATGTTTCTGAGATAAACGTAATAGCCAAAAAAGGTTGTTTAGTTTTTTTAGGTTAATATATATTTGCTTATTTTATGCTTCAGGCAACTTTCAGTGCTTTGGTTAACAAGGATGGAATGCATTGTTCTTTACCAAAGAATGAGCACAAACAGTGTGATATAAAACAATGCTTTAGGTAAGTGGTTGTTTGTGAACCACAAAGAGACAAAAAAGGGACACTTAGGGCTGAGAATGAGGGAAGGAAAAGTATCTTGGGAGAAGTGCAGAAGAATTGATAGTTGATAACAAAAACACAATATTGTATTTTAACAAGTCACTTTCTATACTTTCCATAGGGCTTTATAATCTAATATTTAGACTTCTTTCCTTCTCATTTTTAACATAGCTACTTCAAATGTAATTGATAGATACCACATATAGTTATAAGGTATACAATGTGATGAAGTGATATATGTATACTTTGTGAAATGATTATCACAGTAAGGTTAATTAATACATGCATAACCTCGCATAGTTACCATTTTGAGTGTGTGTATGGTGAGGACAGTTAAAATCTACTCTTTTAGCAAATTTCAAGTTTATACTACAATATTGTTAACTGGAGTATCATGTAGATTAAATCCCCTAAACTTGTTCAATAAATAATAGAAAATTTGTGCACTTTGATCAACATCACCCTTTTCTCCTGTCTTTCAGCTCCTAGCAACAACCAATCTATTCTCTACTTCTATGAAATTTATTTTTTACTTAGGCTGCACCTCAAGGTTTGCAAGGACCTTAGTTCCCTGACCAGGGGTCAAACTCAGGCCTGGGCATTGAAAGCACCAAGCCCTGTTCACTGTACTGCCAGGGAATTTCTGAGTTTTACCTTTTAGACTCTATCTAGATGTGAGGTCATGCAGTAACTATCTTCCTCTGTATGGATTATTTCACTCAGTATGTTGCCTTCACGGTTCTTTCATGTTATAGCAAATATGACTTCTTCTAACAAATATGGACTTGTATATTTCACAACCTGAATAACTGTCAAATCCTCTATCTACTATCCTTTCATCTCTTAAATTGAGGCTTATTTAGATTTGACTGAATATCTCCATTCAAAGATGATTTTATTTTGGACTGGATTTAGATATTTTTGCTTTGGAATTATAGCCCTGTATGTATTATCTCATGATGGATTTGAAGTTATAAGGAGTTACTTGACCATTTAGTTAATATATTATTTGTTTTAGCTTATATTTAGTAGTATTTAAACTGCAAGATGCACTATAGTATATAAAGAATCTACATGTTCAAAGATCACTGAGTAAATGCACAGTAAGTCTCAGCATAATTGAAACAATGTTTGAATAAAAACTAAACAAAATTAGCATAATGGAAAAGTCAGAAATGTTTTTCATTTAAACTAAATGCCATGTACAAATTCTGGAAAAATAATTAAACATGACAAATGAGAGAAACAATAATAGATTTAAGATTGAGATTTAGTGTAATACTACCTTAAGAAATTGAAAAATTATGTTTGTCATGTATTCTACTATGCAATTTTAATAAATCATTTCTCACTATATGTGTATGGATGCATGTTTATTCACATATGCATAACATAAATATTTAAAGCCATTTATTTTTCAATTTTCCTAGGGCCTCTTTCACATCCTTGTTTCGTAGACTGTAAATCAGAGGGTTTAACATGGGAATCACAAGGGTGTAAAACAGCGAGGTCATTTTGTCTTGATCTAGATAATAGGAAGAACTTGGTCTGAAATACATAAAGAGCATAGTTCCCTGGAAAATTGCCACAACAGTTAGGTGGGAGGTGCAGGTAGAGAAAGCTTTGAATCTCCCCTCAGGAGAGTGGATCTTCAAGACTGATAGGATGATATAACAATAAGAGACAAGGACTCCTGAAATGGTACTCAGTTCAATGAAGCAAAAAATCGTGAATATCACTAACTCATTGACCTGTGTGTCTCTGAGCAAGATATCAACAGGATAGGAGGAACATCACAAAAAAAGTGGTTAATCTCATTTGACCCACAGAAACATAAGCAGAAGGCTAATGTCGTGTGTATCAGAGCATCTGCTATTCCCACCAGGTAAACCCCAGCCATGACCAGGGAGCACACCCTGCTGGACATGCTGACCACATAGAGCAAGGGGCTGCTGATGGCCTTGTACCAGTCATAGGCCATCACTGCCAGCAGGAGACACTCACAATCTGCAAAGATACAGAAGACCAGGAATTGCAGGGCACAACCATGGATAGAGATTGACTTGTTCTTGGCAAATAGGTCCACTAGCATCTTGGGGCCAATGGCTGTGGAATAGCAGATGTCACAGAAGGAGAGATGGCTGAGGAAAAAGTACATGGGTGTGTGCAGCTGGGGGTCCATCCTAATCAGGGTTATCATTCCAAGGTTTGCCAGAAGATTGATGAGATAAACAAGGAGAACCATGGTAAATATAGTCACTTTGTGCACAATGTTATTAGTAATTCCCAAGAAAATGATTTCAGTCACAGAGGAGCAATTCTCTCCTTCCATTCTTTTTAGATCTTGTATCAAACTCTTGAGAAATTGATCAAAAAAATAAATGGCACATTCATGTGTAACACTTCTACACATCTGTGAAAAATCATAAGGCAGAACATGTTTTATTTTTGTTTGGCTATTCTGTTTTTATATTCAGAAAAATATCCAGTCATGCACACAAGTTAAGGAGGCATAGCCCTTTATTCTGAAAGAATAAAATGAATTTGAGAAAAACCTTTTTGAAAGGTTGATATAAGTGTAGATGCTATCCACAGGGTTTGTCACTTTCTACCACCTCTTCTCTGAGCCTTACTTTTTCTTTTTTTAACCTCAGAGAGTAGATCTGGAGTAATATACCTTTTATTCACCTCTTGAAAACCATATGAAAGAGACTCCAATGATAGAGAGACTAGTCTCTAACACTTTGGATTAAGTATTTTCAATGCTTGAAAATATTCACCTGAGTAAAAACATAAGATTACAATTTTTGTGTTTCTCAAAAAAGCATGATTGTTTAAAGAGTTTTTGACTTAGTTCCCTACATGGTGAGTGTATCAATGACTAGTAATAACAACAGCAACAAAAAAAATTATGTTACTTATTTTAATTCATGTTGTGTTTTGTCTTTGGTGACACATGAAATAATCATTACTGACTTGTTTTCTAGAAATTTGCTATTGCTTTCCCACAATGCTCATTATCTCTTTCTGGTGTGGTTGTTGTCAAGTGATGCATTTTTTTACCAGTGGGAAAAAAGAGCTAAGAGGAAGTGAAAGCAACAAAATTAATCACATACATTTCCATCACTTTAGATTCTAAATGTCTTTTTTATATAATAAAATGGAAATGTTAGGAGGGACAGTGTTGTTCATTGCTTAGTTGTCACATCATGTCTGACTCTTCACGATCCTATGGACTGCAGCAAGCCAAGCTTCCCTGTCCCTCACCATCTCCTGGAGTTTGCTTAAACACGTGTTCAGGATGCTGTCTAACCATCTCATCCTCTATTGCCCTCTTCTCCTTCTGCCTTCAATCTCTGCCAACATCAGGATTTTTCCCCATGAGTTGTCTGTTCGCATCAGGTGGCCAAAGTCTTGGAGCTTCAGCTTCAACAACAGTCCTTCCTGTGTGTATTCAGGGTTGATTTCCTTTAAGACTGACTGGTTTGATCTCCTTGCTGTCCAAGAGACTTTCAACAGTTTTCTCCAACACCACAGTTCAAAAGCATCAATTCTTTGGCACTTTGCCTTCTTTATGGTCCAGATTGGACAACCATATGTGACTGCTGGAAAAACCATAACTTTGACTATACAGACCTTTGTCAGCAAAGTGATGAGTTTGCTTTTTAACACTCTGTCTAGGTTTGTCATTGCAACAGAATTTACCACACATATTTGTGTCACTTTAGATTCTAAATGGCTTTTTATATAATAAAATGGGAATGAGATTAGGGATGATACATATTTCTAAAATACATACAGTTCTCTCTCTGTTATACATTTGTATTTACATATGAGCATATGTATATATTTAGGTGTATGGAGAAAGAGTATAAGTTATGAACTTTGTCTTTAGACCTAAGTTAACATGGCATGTGTTCACATGGGGATACATTTGTACATATTTTTATTTTTATTGTGGCACCTACACTATTTTTAAATACAACAAAACATGTCTTAAGTTCATATATACGTTGCCCAATGCTTTAGGGAGTAAAGGCTTTTGTGTAAACCAACAGTAAAATAAGATAAAATGTTATATTGTGGATATTAACAAGCTCAGACAGATCCTTTCAATTATGAGAAGAAAACACTATATCTAGCCATTAGATGCAGATTTTAATGAGTAACCAAGCATAAAATGCTTCATTTACATATTTTTTTCTTTTTTTAATCAAAAAGTTAAGTATTTTCTCTTACATTTCTTAAGATAAGATCTAGGAACTTACCTGAAACAAGCAGGTATTGGTTAGCTGAACAATAGGCAGACGGTTTTTTATTTAACCAGATTCATTGGGATTTAAATCCCTGTGCTACTGTCCTTTGGCTTTGATTTTATTCAAATATTTCCTTAACTACATTCCTGCTTCTGTATATTCCCACATGCATTCAGGAACAATTCAGCAAAGGCTAAGCTTTTTTGCTTCACTATTGTCAGCAAATTGATTCATGGTAGAATGAAAACTGCAAATTGTCTTTGTGGTGTGCCTCACAGTTAGCCTGAAACTATCTCCTTCTCTAGTCAAAGAGGAAACCTAATAAAACTGAAAAATATTCTCCCTGCATCATTTCCAGCTCCTTTTGATTGTTCATTTTGCTTCTGAAACACTATCCTTTACTATCTCATTTTGGAGTATTATTACACTTTGCATTATATTTTTTATTAAATTATAATGCATGTAGAATAAAGTTCACCCTTTTAATGTATACTGTTCTTTAGTTTTTAGTATATTTTCAAGATTGTTCAGTTATCACTTAACTAGTTACCACTATCTACTTCAGAACATTTTCATCACTCCAATAAGAAACACAAGCTTATTAGCTGTCATTCCCCGTTCTTTCCTCCCTGATCCCTGGAAACCACTCCTTTCTGATATGACATGGTTTCCTATTCTTGGCCTAGTGTATAAACAGAGTCATGTAGTATGTGTTTTTATTCTGTCAGGCTTCTTTTCTTCAGTATACTGTTTTCAATGTTCATCTATGTTCTTGAACATATAAGTTTGTTTCAAGTAACAGAATAATAATTCATTTTCAGGCTATAACACATTTTATTGACCCATTGTTCAGTTAGATGATCGTTGGGTTATTTCTATTTAGTTATGAATAATGACACTATGAACATTCCTTCCAATACTAACTCTCTTTTTTTTGTTTTCCATTTATTTTTATTAGTTGGAGGTTAATTACTTTACAATATTGTAGTGGTTTTGCCATACATTGACATGAATCAGCCATTGATTTACATGTATCTCCCATCCTGATACCCCCTCCCACCTCCCTCTCCACCCGATCCCTCTGGATCTTAACTTTCAAGGCAGCCCTCATCACCAATTATCATCTTAGTCCCATTCTCCAAACACATATCATCCAAGGATATTTCATTGATTTTGTGACTCTGTCACATTCTCTAAATTATGCACTCTTTTTTGAGTTATGTTTATTTTGTTCATTTGAGAATTTCTCTACTACAATTAAGGCCTCAGAGATATGATCAATGCTTATTTTTCATTTCCTAAGCTTCCTGGTACAAGAAGATGGAAAGTAGGGCTTTCTAAACACTTATTATTAAGTATTTCTTGTTATCAAAGTGATATAAAATAAATAAAATATAGCTGGTTGGGGATTTTAATATAGATATGGCTCATATGTGCAAAGATGACCCATTTAGAAAATTGCACAGGTATGACAATTTTTTCTAAATAATCAGAGTTCCATTTTATTCCTAAAATAATGTGTCCCCTGGGGACTCAGATGGTAAAGAATCTAAAATTTGATCTAACATCTTGGTATCTCTGATATGACTGGGCTGTTTCCCAGCATCCCAGAACTAGTTCTCTTCACAATGACCTGAATGACCAAAATGTCAGTCACTCTCCCTCTATATGTGTGTTGTTTCAGAAATGCTTCATAAAGGCACTTTGTGTACATGTATGCACAACAAAATTAAGAAGAGACTGCATACCTGCTCACAGATTTAATAACAATAACATTAAAAATCATTAATAACCAAATCAGCACTTAGAAATTAAAAGAGTTATACAATGAGCTCATTGATAGTTTGGGGAAAATAAAGCAAATTGTACACTTTTCCCATATTTTACTCAGAGATACAGTACCTCTTTACCTTTTTTTTTTTTAATTTTTGCCATATTCTAACTGCTTTGATGAACAAAAATTGTCAGAAATATTGTAAGTCACTTCTGAGTCAAGCCTTTAAGAAGGCAGTGTCTAAAAGTCATGACTTACAGTACAGAAAGTCTGACAAATCATCTGAATAACAGATTTGACAAGTTCTCAGATAACATGAACTGGGAAGAGAAGAATTTGAGTCCATTTTGCTAGTCATTTACATCCTGTGCAGTTAGGAAAAGACCTTGCAGTCTAACACATCTTTCCATGAATATTTCATGTATCCTCAGTTAACATGAAAAAAAAACAAGATAATGAATCAATGGTCATTATTTTAAGTTATTTAGGTTTGAAATACAGTTTTATGTAGTAAGGGATAACAGGAACTGTGTGGGGAAATAAATCAGAGAGAAACAAATTTTAAATGTATTATGCTGTGCTTAGTCACTCAGTCATGTCTGACTCTCTGTGACCCCATGTACTGTAGCCTGCCAGGCTCCTCTGTCCACCGAATTCTCCAGGTAAGAATATGGGAGTGGGTAGTCATTCCCTTCTCCAGGGGATCTTCCCACCCAGGAATTGAACTAGGATATCCTGCAGAGCAGACAGATTTTTTACCATCTGAGCTACCAGGGAACTTGTATATATATATAATGTATATAAATATGTGTTATATATGTATAAATATATAACATATATTTATCTGACAGAGAGATAATGTCTTTTGCAGCATAGGTCCATGAATGGACCCAAAGATTTTCATATTGAGAGAAGAGAGAAGTCAGACAGAGAAAGATATATATCATAAAATAGCACTTATATGTGAAATCTAGAATATGGCACAAGCAACTTTTTTACAAAACAGAAACAGAGTCACAGCTGTTTGGGTTCCTTTTCTGAATGCTTCTTTTGTTTCTTGCTCTCATCTATGTTATTTTCTCTAAAACTATGAAATTCAGCAGTTTAAAGTTCATTTAATTAGTCCAATATATTTTGGAGGAAAAGATACCTAGTGAAAAATTGTGTTGCTTTTTTAATTGTTATTCCCATTCTTGGTATAATAATCACAACTGTTGTTTATTATTTTAGTCATTGTATCATGTCTGAGTCTTTCGTGACCCCATGGACTGCAGTGCACCAGGCTCCTCTGTCCTTGGGATTTCCCAAGCAAGAATACTGAAGTGGATAGCATTTTTCTTCTCCAGGGGATCTTCTCCCAGGTATCAAGCCTGTGTCTCCTGCATTAACAGGCAGATTCTTTACCACTGAGCCTCTAGGGAAGCCAAATCACACCAATATTAAGGTATCAAGTATAGTACTCTATGGAGATATTTTTGAGGCAAAGATCAAACCACATAACTGTTAATAATTTCTCACTAAAATCAAGAAACATGTATTTGTATTACAAAACAGTCTTATTATCATTATTTACTTTACTGTCACACATATGGTATACATAGAATTGTTTTAGTGAAGTCATTCCATTCCTATGCATTTTAATTTTCCCCTCAGCTACATTCTTGTCTTCTGGGAAAAATCCCTTCTGTTGCATTTCATTCATCCAGAACCCAGGTTTAGCTTTTTAACAGTGCTGTTATCAAGACCATGTTGACTAACACTTTTCAATCTACTCTCACACAACAATTTAAACCTGAGTTTGGGTAGATAAAATTACTATTTTAAATTGAATAACATAAAATATCTCACAATGGGATTTGTGTTTCATTAAAAATGGAGATCTTACATAATTGAAAAACAAATCTTTAGAAGAAAATGTCTTCCTCATATATAAGCAAGTGGGAAAAAATATATCTAGGATTTTCCTGGTACTCCTGGTAACATTAAGACAGTCCTCTATTGGTAAATGTGTACTGAGGAAGAAATTATTTTTTTCAGGATATAGTTTCTGTTCCTCAAACCTACAGTACTATGACATACAGTTCATTGGATGATACTGTACAAAATACATTATGTCTCACTGCAGCTAAGAGAATGAGTGGGAGAGCCAGTGTGTGAATAAAGGCAGTGTTTTTCTATGAGCAAGGCAGCATTTCTAATAACATAAAAATGAATACTGCACTGAGATACTCTGTGGAATTATGCATTACACTAAAATCACATATATACACTGAACATTCATTTTGTACAATAGGCCTTTAGATTAAAAAATACAAACAAATTTCTTACCATTTCTCATTGAATCTACTTTGCTTAGTGAAAATCAGAATCCAATATGCATACAGAAATTTTCACCTACAAAAGTACACTGCAAGAGCATTTTCAGAAATGAAACTATACCAGACCCCCCAAAAAAATAATTTGTTGCTTCGTGGCAATTTTACTCATACCCATCACAAATTAATGTTCAATACCATATACCACTTAGCTTGTTTATTTTTGAGGTATATACCAGAGAAATCATATTGCCTTTACACTATTATGTCTGGCTTCTTTCACTCAGTATTATGTTTGTGAAATTTCTCTACATGTTGTTGTATGCAGAGGTAGTTTGTTCATCTACATTTCAGTCTACTTTTTCAACATACAAACTTGCCATAAAGTAATTTATCTAATCCAGAGCAGGAGTCTGTAAATTTGGTCCATGACATTTTATCTAAACTGAGACATACCAGTTCTATGTGTATTACAGATGGTTGCTTTTGGCATATAGCAAAAAACTATTTAGGTGTGGCTAAGATTTTATGGCCTACAAACCCTAAAATATACATTAAAGAAAAGCTTATCAAGTCCTGTACTAATGTACTGGGGAAAATTGAGTTATTTTAAATGTTATAGTATTTCAAATACTACTATGGTGGGTATTTCTGTACATGTCTTTTAGTGAAGATATTCATTCTTCCCTCTTGGGCTTAATTCCAAGCATGGTATTTTTGGTCCTAGGACATGTGTATAGACAGCTATAGAAGACTCAGCCATGGAGTTTTGCCAAGCACTGCAGCAAATTTCCATCTACTGTCAATGTGTGAAGGCCATGGTGCTTCACAACTTCACCAGTAGTTGACATTTCAATTGCCTATATTCTGCCATTCTTTAAATGATAAAATATGACTTTACTTTTTGTTTCAGTTTTATTTACCTGAGCACTAGTAAGGTTGAATATATACTTCTATGAGGAATATATGAGATTCTGAATTTGAGTAACAGGCCACACAATTCTTTGTTTAAATATGAAGTGCTCTTTTTTCTTTCATTTTTCAAATCTGTTCTAATTATAGGGATGGCTTTACATATAAGTAGAGTCATATTTTATAGGGGCACGTTGTATCATCTGGAAAGGACCTTACAGGTAATCTGGCTGAAATCCCCACTTTACACAGGGGGATCTGAGGGATAGAAAGGAAGAGTAATGAGTTCCATTTAGAGTGGCATCACTACCTGGTCTGCAGCATGTTTCTAACTAGGGAGAGAGATTTCCAGTGAGGATAAGTCATTCCCTCCAGCTTAAACAGAAACCCTCTTTTGTATTGGTTTATTGAACATCACTACTGCTTTCTTTCTATCAAATGTAGTTATACAACCTATGACCACTATACATCTCTCTCTTCTCTGTGTTAGATAGATAACTGAGTCTACCATCATGCCACATTTACAGATAAGAATTTAAATTCAAGGATGAAGAAAGGGATTATAGAATGGAAATTTGACCACTGTCACTGATAATACTGCACGTGAAAAAATACATTTTCCATCAAGATTGGTGATATGTCAGAGGGATGTAATGTGGAGAAAAGGAAAGATAGTGATGAAGACTGAAGTAGACTGGCTAGAATACATCAGAGCCTTTTGATATGTTGCTCCCTATTTCTGTAAAATTCCATTATAGGAGAGTCTTTACACACCATGCCCAAGCTTCTATTTGAATTATATATTCCCTAAAAAATATTCCCATGATTTCATCTTTAACATCTGTAATTCCAGACATGAAAGCCAGATATTACCTAGACGTTGTTTGCTGCAATTCTATTTTTGGCTATCAATTAATGGGCTCAAATTATCTTTCATTTTCATATCACTTACATTGGATCCAATAAAATGGACCAATATGCAAATCATATCAGTCTTTAGATAATGTAACAAATATCTGTCATGTGAATGGAAATGGATTAATTATTATTAATATGTTACATCACAATCCATTGATGCCCCATTTTTCTTAGACTTTAATTTTCAGACAGTGCTCTGATCAAGCTGTTTTTCATAAGCAACAGTTCCAAAAGAGTTTGATAAAATGTTAAAATATGCTAGGATTAGAAACCTATAAATCTTTTATCTAAAATAAAAATTCTTTGCAGTATTTTTCCACCATGGGAATTTTCCCTAATATGCCATGCATGTTTGTGAGCTCAGTCGTGTTTGACTCTTAGCAATGCTATAAGCCAGACTCCTCTTTTCATGGGATTCTCTGAGCAAAAATACTGGAGTGGGTTGTAATATCCTCCTCCAGGGGGAATTCCTGACCCAGGGATCAAACCCATGTCTCCTGCATCTCCTATATTGGCAGGCAGGTTCTTTACAACTGAGACATCTGGGAAGCCAAATATGCCATAAAGTCTTACAAACAAAATTTTGAATAACACAGTAAGTTCTTTGACTTTACTTCCATTCTGAAATACATTCACATAAGGATATTTTAGAATGGGAACTAGAAAATTTAAGACAATCCTTGGCTTTTAGCTTTTAAAATTTTAATGGATAATGAACAGTCTTTCCGTAGCTTATGACCCTTCAAATATATGGCCATATCTTCACTTTCTCAACAAACTGATTCAGTGCTTAACCTTCAGGAAACAAGAACAAAGATAAACATCAATAATTCATAGCTGTTTACTTCTAATGTAATCATTATGCATGTCTTTATAGATCCATTATTATTGTCCACAACTAATTCATCTGCATTCCTCCCCCCCAAAAAAAAAACTGTTGTATACAAGTATAAACAATATGTATATTCAATTATGCTATATATATATATATGTGTGTGTGTGTGTGTGTGTGTGTGTGTGTGTGTGTATACATGAACTTACATATATTAACATGGGCTTTCTAGGTGGCACTAGTGGTAAAGAACCTGCCTGCCAATGCAGGAAACATGAGACATGGAGTTCCAATCCATGGATTGAGAAGATGCTCTAGAGGAGGGCATGGTAACCCACTCCAGTATTCTTTCCTGGAGAATCCCCATGGGCAGAGGAGCCTGGTGGACTACAGTCCATGGGGTAGCAAAGAGTCAGACATGACTGAGCAACTAAATACAGAACAGCACTTGTATCTATACACATACATATGTGTGTGTGTGTGTGTATATATATATACATACATATATGCATATACATATATATATATCTTTCTTTTACAATAGTTTTGGACATTTTGCCTTTGGATTTACAGCTCTCAATTTTTATTTCATAATGATTTTAAGTCTTATTATGAATTGCTTGAATGTTTATTTCCTTAATGTTTAATATTAACACTAGCAACTTTTAGTACAGAATCTACAAGATGTACTACAACATATAAAGGAAATAAGTGGTGAAAATGCTCAGTAAATGCACAATAAGCCTTAAGGTAACTGAAATAACATTTTAGTGAAAAACTGAAACAAAAATTACCATAATTAGAGAGGTCAAAAGTTTTTTAAAAACAGTGCCACATTTAAATTCTGGACACAGACTAAGCAGACTTGTGAAGGGAACTGCAATATATTTTAGGACTGAGATTAATCCAAATACTTCTTTCATTAGGAACTTGAGAAATTTATATTTCTCATGTTTTTAATTAAACAAGTACTATATATTTGTGTGGGAGTGTACACATATATATGATATAAATATTTAAAAACAATTTAGTTTTCAATATTACTAGGGCTTGTTTCACATCTTCATTCCTTAGGCTGTAAATCAGAGGGTTTAACATGGGAATCATAAGGGTGTAAAACAATGAGGACATTTCTTTTTTCCTATTTTTTTTATTTTTTTATTAGTTGGAGGCTAATTACTTTACAATATTGTAGTGGTTTTTGTCATACATTGACATGAATCAGCCATGTACATACATATATTCCCCATCCCGGTCCCCCCTCCCACCTCCCTCTCCACCCAATGCCTCTGGGTCTTCCCAGTGCACCAGGCCCGAGCACTTGTCTCATGCACCCAACCTGGGCTGGTGATCTGTTTCACACTAGATATACATGTTTCGAAGCTGTTCTCTTGAAACATCCCACCTCGCCTTCTCCCACAGAGTCCACAAGTCTGTTCTATACATCTGTGTCTCTTTTTCTGTTTTGCATATAGGGTTATCGTTACCATCTTTCTAAATTCCATATATATGTGTTAGTAT
The DNA here is from genome assembly GCA_020976825.1 of Odocoileus hemionus. NCBI lineage: Eukaryota > Metazoa > Chordata > Mammalia > Artiodactyla > Cervidae > Odocoileus > Odocoileus hemionus. The sequence continues at coordinate 311,613 of CM037445.1, read as the reverse complement.
ACTGTAATGGTCTTTATCTTTCTGGCTTACTTCACTCTGTATAATGGGCTCCAGTTTCATCCATCTCATTAGAATTGATTAAAATGAATTTTTTTTAATGGCTGACTAATATTCCATGGTGTATATGTACCACAGCTTCCTCATCCATTCGTCTGCTGATGGGCATCTAGGTTGCTTCCATGTCCTGGCTATGATAAACAGTGCTGCGATGAACATTGGGGTGCACCTGTGTCTTTCAGATCTGGTTTCCTCGGTGTGTATGCCCAGAAGTGGGATTGCCGGGTCATATGGCAGTTCTATTTCCAGTTTTTTAAGAAATCTCCACACTGTTTTCCATAGCGGCTGTACTAGTTTGCATTCCCACCAACAGTGTAAGAGGGTTCTCTTTTCTCTACACCCTCTCCAGCATTTATTGCTTGTAGACTTTTGGATAGCAGCCATCCTGACTGGCGTGTAATGGTACCTCATTGTGGTTTTGATTTGCATTTCTCTGATAATGAGTGATGTTGATCATCTTTTCATGTATTTTTTAGCCATCTGTATGTCTTCCTTGGAGAAATGTCTGTTTAGTTCTTTGGCCCATTTTTTGATTGGGTCATTTATTTTTCTGGAGTTGAGCTGGAGGAGGTGCTTGTATATTTTTGAAATTAATCCTTTGTCTGTTGCTTCGTTTGCTATTATTTTCTCCCAATCTGAGGGCTGTCTTTTCACCTTGCTTATAGTTTCTCTTGTTGTGCAAAAACTTTTAAGTTTCATTAGGTCCCATTTGTTTATTTTTGCTTTTGTTTCTAATATTCTGGGATGTGGGTCATAGAGGATCCTGCTGTGATTTATGTCGGAGAGTGTTTTGCCTACGATCTCCTCTAGGAGTTTTATAGTTTCTGGTCTTACATTTAGATCTTTAATCCATTTTGAGTTTAATTTTGTGCGGTGTTAGAAAGTGTTCTAGTTTCATTCTTTTACAAGTGGTTGACCAGTTTTCCAAACACCATTGTTAAAGAGGTTGTCTCTTCTCCATTGTATATCCTTGCCTCCTATGTCGAAGATAAAGTGACCATAGGTTTGTGGATTTATCTCTGGGCTTTCTATTCTGTTCCATTGATCTATATTTCTGTCTTTGTGCCAATACCATACTGTCTTGATGACTGTGGCTTTGTAGTATAGTCTGAAGTCAGGCAGATTGATTCCTTCAGTTCCATTATTCTTTCTCAAGATTACTTTGGCTATTCGAGGTTTTTTGTATTTCCATACAAATTGTGAAATTATTTGTTCTAGTTCTGTGAAAAATACCGTTGGTAGTTTGATAGGGATTGCATTGAATCTATATATTGCTTTGGGTAGTATAACCATTTTGACAATATTGATTCTTCCAATCCATGAACACGGTATATTTCTCCATCTGTTTGTGTCCTCTTTGATTTCTTTCATCAGTGATTTATAGTTTTCTATGTATAAGGCTTTTGTTTCTTTAGGTAGATATACTCCTAAGTATTTTATTCTTTTTGTTGCAATGGTAAATGGTATTGTTTTCTTAATTTCTCTTTCTCTTTTCTCATTGTTAGTGTATAGGAATGCAAGAGATTTCTGTGTGTTAATTTTATATCCTGCAACTTTACTATATTCATTGGTTAGCTCTAGTAATTTTCTGGTAGAGTCTTTAGGGTTTTCTATGTAGCAGATCATGTCATCTGCAAACAGCGAGAGTTTCACTTCTTCTTTTCCTCAATGAGGACATTTTATCTTGATCTAGAGAGTAGGAAGAACTTGGCCTGAAATACATAAAGAGCATAGTTCCCTGGAAAATTACCACAGCAGTTAGGTGGAAGGTACAGGTGGAAAAAGCTTTGAACCTCCCCTCAGCAGAGTGGATCGTCAAGACTGAAAGGATAATATAAAAATAAGCAACATAGACTCCTGAAATGGTACTCAGTTCAATGAAGCCAAAAACTGTGAATATTACTAGCTCATTGACCTGTGTATCTGAATAAGATGGCAATAGGAGAAGAGGAACATCACACAAGAAAGAGGTTAATCTCATTTGGCCCACAGAAACATAAGCAGAAGGCTAATGTCATGTGTATCAGAGCATCTGCCATTCCCACCGGGTAAACCCCAGCCATTAGCAGGGAGCACACCCTGCTGGACATGCTTACCGCATAGAGCAAGGGGCTGCTGGCAGCCTTGTACCGGTCATAGGCCATCACTGCCAGCAGGAGACACTCATAATCTGCAAAGATACAGAAGACCAAGAATTGCAGAGCACAGCCATAGAAGGGGATAATTTTATTCTTAGCAAATGTGTCCACCACCATCTTCGGCCCTATTGCTGTGGAATTACAGAGGTCACAGAAGGAGAGTTGGTTGAGGAAAAAGTACATGGTTGTGTGCAGCTGGTGATCCATCCTAATCAGGATCATCATTTCAAGATTTGCCAGAAGAATGATGAGATAAACAAGCAGAAACATTGTAAATAGGATCACTTTGTTCTCAGTGTTATCAGTAATTCCCAAGAAAATAAATTCAGTCAAGGAGGAGCAATTCCTTCTATCCATTCTTCTTTGTTCTTGCATAAACTTTTGAGAATATTATCAAGACAATGACACTTGCATGCGGTAACACTTCTGCACATCTGCAAAATATCATAAGGCAGAACATTTTTTTCTGTAATAATTTGTTTATAGTCAGGAAGTTTTCTAGCCCTCCACCCCCTCTTTAAATAGGCATAGCTGTCTATTCTACAGTAATTAAAATTATTTGAAAAAGACCTTTGAGAAAGTTTCATGTAAATCTAGATGTCATTTATGAAGTACATTACTTTCTACAAGCTCTTCGCTGAGCCTTACTTTTTTTTTTTTAATGTCAAAGCATAGATCTGAATGAATTTACATTTCTTCACTGGTTCAAAACCATATGGAAGAGACATTAGTGTTGGAGACAGCATACTCTAAGACATAAGGCTAAGCATTTCCTATGCTTGAATATATACAGTTGGGTACAGAAAGTGATTTCAATTCATGTTTCTCAAAAAACATGATTAGTTGAAGAATCTTTGTCTTAACTCCAGAACTAGTATATTACTGACTAATAATAATAAAAAATAATTTTGTTGCCTGTTTTAGTTTATCTTGTGTTTAGTATTCGGCAAGATATGAAGTAAGAAAATTATTACTTCTTCTATTCTAGAAATTATTATTTATCTTGCACTTTGCTCATTATCTCTTTGTAGAGTGTTTGTTGTCAAGGATAACTCTCTTGACCAGCAGAAGAAAAAAGCTAAAAGGAAGTGAAGACAACAGAATGTACGATATACTTTGAATTGATTCATATTTGTAAAGTTTTTTGTATTATAAAACAGAAATGAGATGAAGGACAGTACATGCCTTTAAAATAAGTAGACCTCTGTCTATACTATATGTGTGTATTTATGTTTGAACATGTATTTGTATTTCAATGTATACAAGAACAGAATGTGTTTAATGGGTTGCCGCCCCCCCCCCAGGCCCAAGTAATCATGACATATGGTTCACAAGGAGATGGATTTGTACATGTTTTTATTTTTGTTTTGGTATCTGCAGCATTCCTTCAAAAGAATAAAACAAAACATACCTTAAATTCATGTGTACACTTGCCCAATAATAAAATAAGTAAAGGCATTTTTGTGACCCAATAGCAAATAAAACAAATAACATGCTCTATTGTGGATATTAAGCTATTCAGACAGATTCTTCTGAGAATCTGAGATTCTGAGAAGAAAAGATTATTTCTAGTCATTAAATACAGGTTTAATAAGTAAGCAAGCACAGAATCTTTCATTTACATTTTTTCCTAAAAATAATTAAGTATTATCTCTTATATTCTTTACGTTAGAATCTGGAAACCTACCTGAGATGAACAGGTCTTGGGTAGCTGAACAATAGGTAGAGGACCTTTTATTTTACTAGGTACAATATGACTTAATGACTTAAATTACTGATGCTATTACCCTTAGGTGCTGCTGCTATTAAAACACTCCATTAATTACTTTCCTACTTCTGTATATTCCCCTGTGAATTCACAAACAATTTGCCAAATGCTGAGCTTTTATGTCTCACTCTTGTCACCAAATTGATATGTGGTAGAAAGTACACTGCAGGTTGTTAATATGGTGTGCTTCACAATTACCCTGAAACTATCTCCCCCTTCTCTAGTCAAAGAGGAAACTTAGGGACACTCAAAAAGTTCACCCCCTTCATCATTTACAGTTCCAATGTGTTTTTGAAACATTCTCCCTCTATACCTCATTTAGGAATATTACTACACTTCAGTTGTATTTTCTTTCATATTGAAATATAATGCATGAACCATAGAATTCATCATTTTAATAAATACAGTTTTTTGATTTTTAATATATTTTCCAGGTTGTTCAGTCATCACCACTATCTATTTCCAGGACTTTTTCATCAGTTCAATAAAAAGCTCATACTTATTAGCTATCACTCTCCATTCCTCCCTGCCTGAGCCCTGGAAACCATTAATCTATTTTTGATTCCATGTGTTTTCCTGTTCTTTGCCTTGCCCATAAACAGAATCATGCAGTATGTTTGAGTACCTACATTTATTATTTTAAGTTGGATAAAATAAAATATCACCCAATGAGATTTATGTTTCATTAAAAATAGATATCTTAAAATAATTGAAAGCATGTCTTAAGAAGAAAATGTCTTCCTTAGATACAATTAAGAGGAAAAAATCTATATTTGGGGTTTTTCTGGTGTCCTTGGTGACAGTAAAATTCTGTAGGCAAATGTCTACCTAGACATTGTTTTTACAGAACACAGTTGTCTGTCCCTCAAACATGGAATATTGTGATACAGAGTTCACTGCTCTATAGGGTACCAAAGTTCATTATGTCTCCCTGCCACAAGGACAATGACTACAGGAGTTGGTAGAGGCATAAAGACAGGGTTGCTCTACAAGCAGGGCGTCACTTCAGGTAATGTAAAGATTCATTATACATTGAGATACTCCAAGAACTTGTGCACCATATTAATATCAAAAACATATAATTCACACTTCTTTTGCACAAGAGACTGTTAGATTTTAAAAAATAAAAAGTAACAATCTGACAGTGAACATACTTTGTGGAAACTCATTTTTAGAGTATGCTCTATCAAGAAAACTTTCAGCTACAAAAGTATACTGAAAATAAATTGTCAGGAATGAAAAGATCCCTTTTCCCAGAAAAAGACAAAAGACAAAAACATTATTAAGATCTCAGAAATCATCTCCATATCCATCACACATTGATGTCCAGTATGATGCTTTAATTTGGATATTTTGAGTTATATAGTAGTAAAATCATATATAGTAAAATCATTTTTATGTGCAACTTATTTTATTCATTTTTTTTTGTATATGAAATTTCTCTATACTTACGTATGTCAAGATATTTTATTCATCCTAATAGCTGTATAGTTTTCCTAGGTACAATCTTACATACACTTATTTATCTAATCTAAAGGAGCAGTCAGTACACTTGATCTATAAAGTTTCATTGGAGCTGGACACAGGACTTATTTATATATTTTCATGATTGCTTTTATGATACAGGAGAAGCTTGAGAGCAGTGACAAACATATTTGCCATGAAATAATGGGACTGGATGCAATGGTCTTAGTTTTTTAATGTTGAGTTTTAAGCCAGATTCTCACTCTTTTCTTTCACCCTTTAAGAAACTCTTTAGTTCCTCTTCACTTTCTGCCATTAGAGTCACATCCTCTGCATATGTGAGGTTATTGACTCTTTCAAATTGTGGTGTTGGAGCAGACTCTTGAGAGTCCCTTGGGTGGCAAGGAGATCTAACCAGTCTATCCTAAAGGAAATCAACCCTGAGTACTCACTGGAAGGACTCATACTGAAGCTAAAACTCCAATAACTTTGGCCACCTGATGAGAATAGTCAATTCGTTAAAAAAGACCCTGGTGCTAGGAAAGATTGAAGACAAAAGGAGAAGAGGGTGGCAGAGAATGAGATCGTTGGATAGCATCACTGGTTCAATGGGCATGAACTTGGGCAAATTCTTGGAGAGCGAGGGATGGGAAGCCTGGCGTCCAGCCATGGGGACAGGGAGGAAGAAAAGTTCCTGCTGCAGTCCATGGGGTGGCAAAGAATCAACACGACTTAGCAACAGAACAAAAACAACAACTTTTTATATCTGTTTTGCTTACTGGAGGGCTAATAAATGTAATAAAATGTAAATATCCACTTCTATGAGCAGTCTAGTAGATTCCTGAATTGAAATAACAGGCCACACAAAAGTAGTGTTTGAAAGTGTTTGGTCTTCTGAGTCTCATACTATCTAGATGGCTTCATGCCACCACTATTTAAGGTTAAAACAGCCTACACATAGAGTCCAAGTACTAGTTTGAATATGAAGTAACTCCCTTCATTTTTTTAAACAGCTTTCAAATCTTTTCCAATACTGGGATGGATTTACACAGCAGGAGGGTCGTATTTTATAGAGAGAGATTGTATCACCTGGAAAGGAACTTGGAGGTATTCTAGCTGAAGTTTCTGTCTTACATAAGGGAATCTGACAGACAGAAAGGAATAGTGATGTTCTAAGTTTAGAGTGGCATTGCTACCTGGTTCATTCAGTTCAGTTCAGTTCAGTTCAGTAGCTCAGTCGTGCCCGACTCTTTGCAACCCCATGAATCACAGAACACCAGGCCTCCCTGTCCATCACCAACACCTGGAGTTTACTTAAACTCATGTCCATCGAGTCAGTGATGCCATCCAGCCATCTCATCCTCTGTCATCCCCTTCTCCTCCTGCCCCCAATCCCTCCCAGCATCAGGGTCTTTTCCAATGTGTGAACTCTTCGGTTCTTAGCAGATGTCTAAAGCCAGAGCTCTTCAGGAAAGTAGAAAGTTGCTGCTTCCGTGTTTATCACAGAACTTTGTACTTATTGGATTACTGAACACTATTTTTTTATGAATGTAGCTATACAACATATGACCCATATGTTCTCTGCCTTAGAAATACAATGATATTCACGATTAGAGAAAGAGAGAGAAAGCCACTCAGTCGTGTCTGACCCTTGGTGACCCATGACTGTAACCCATGAGGCTCCTCTGCCAATGGGATTCTCCAGGCAAGAGTACTGGAATGGGTTACCATTTCTTTCTCCAGGGGATCTTCCTGACCCAGGGACTAAACTCTGGTCTCCTCCATTGCAGGCAGATTCTTTACCATCTGAGCTACAGGGAAATCCATTATCCACTATTGTTATGCCATATTTCTACTTAAGTATTCAAGTGGCAAGGATGAAGGAGTCAGGATATGGGAACTTGCCTGTAGTATTAGCCTCCTGCACTGTCATTGATAATGTTGCATTTATGCAATATTTGCTACCAGTTATTGTTATGTGTATGACAAAAAATGTGAGATAGAGATACTAAGAAGGGGAATATAGAGATGAAAGATGTAGATGGACTAGAATACACCAAAATATTTAGTGCAGTTATCTTATTTTGCAGAATCCTGATAGAAGAGCATTATACATTCTTGCTCAAACTTTTGAGTTATAAATTGCTTAAAATATATTTCCATAATTTGTTACTTAACCATACAATTTCTGGGAAAAGTAGAATCAGTCAATTATATTTTTGGTCTTTCATTAAATGGGATGATTTTTTTTTTATATGGCATAAGTAGATCTAATAAAATGGGTCAATACTTAGATCAAATAATTCTTTAGATATGGTAATAAATTTCTGTCAGATAGATGGAAATGTGTTATTCATGGCAACATAATGACATCTTATTTTGATTGGGCTTTATTATATTTCAGAGGTTTTCTGCCATACTGTTGCCTATAAGTAACAATTTCAAAAGAATTTAGGTGAATTAATGAAACATGCTAGAGTTAGACTTTTAAACTTTTATCTAAAATAACAATTCTCTGTGGCTTTTTATACACCATGAAACCTTTTCCTAACATGTCATAATGTCTCAAAAATACCACTCTGTGTAACAGGCATTTTTTAGGCTTTACTGCCATTCTAAGATATTTTCTCATAAGGGAATTTTACAATGCCAGTGAGAAAACCTAAGAACTTCAGTGGCTTTTATCTTTTATGATTTTAATAAATAATTAAGAATGCCTTTCTGTCTTAGGAGATTTTTCAAATACATGGTGAAATTCACACTTTCACAAGGAACAAAGTTAATGCTCTAGCCTTCAATAAAGAAGGAAAAAAAGCAAATAAAATAGTCAAATATCAAGAACTTATAGCTCTTTACTCTTAGTGTAATTAATATGCATGTCCTTATCAATCCATTATATTAGTATTCACACCCCTTCATGTATCTTCCAAAAAATCTGCTGAGTCTATGCATACAATTTATATGCTATAAAGTTAATATATATATTAAGTAGATGTTATCCCTCTGTTGATTTTGTCCCTGAGATAAAATTAATACTCAAAAATGTTTTCTAGTGTTTTCAGTTTATTATGTACTTATTTATTCCTCCATTGTGATCTGGACAACATGGATTTTTTTTTATATATAATGGAGTCGATTTCTTACAAACAAGGTGAAATAAAATAATGTTTTAAGTAGATGGTTGTTTGCAAATGACAAAGAGATAAAGAGGACATTCAACAAGGGCTAAGAAGAGTAAAGAAGAGAAACTGTCATGCAGAAAGTGATAAAAATATTGATAATTGATAATGATAGCCCATTGATGTACTTTATCAAGGTTCTTTCCAATGTCCCCTAAAATTTATTTTATTCTTTTTTTTTAACTTTATTCAGGCAAAATTGACAACTAGCATGTATAAGGTGTACAAGGTGAAGATTTGATACGTGTGCATTGTGACTGGGCTTCCCAGGTGGCACAAGTGGCAAAGACCTCGCCTGCTAATACAGGAGACATAAGATACATGGATTCAATTCCTGTGTCCAAAAGGGCCCTTGGAGGAGGGCTTTGCAACCCACTCCAGTATTTTGCCTGGAGAATCCCCATGGACAGAGGAGCCTGACAGACCACAGTCATGGGGTCACAAAGAGTTGAACATGACTGAAGTGACTGAGAACGCACTGTGACATGATCACCACAAAACACATTCATTAATTCACTTAATTGCCATTTGGAGTGTGTGTATAATGAGGACAGTTAAGATCTACTTTTCTAGCAAAGTTAAAGTTTAAAATACAGAATTGTTAACTAAAGTCATAGTATACATTAGAGTGCCAGAACTTATTCATCATAAAACAGAAAAGTTGTACACATTGACAAATATCTCAAACTTCTTTCACTTACCATACCTTGGAAACAATCAATCTACTCTGTATTTCTATAAACTAATCTTTTTTGCATTCAGCATGCATGTGAGATAATACAGTAGTTGTCTCTCACTGTCTGACTTACTTCACTTAGAGCAATGATTTCATGGTTCTTCCATGTTGTGGCAAACAAGGCTTCTTTACTTCTAAAATACATGAGCTTGTCCACCTCATGGCTCATTTAATTATCAGATTCCCCAACTAATATTGTTTCATTTACCAACTTCAATAATTTTTAGATTTGTGGCTGAATATATCTATCCAAAGACATACTAGTTTTAAATTTTTCTTCAGATTCATAACACTCAATATTTTATTTCATGATCGCTGGGCTTCTATTGAGTTACTTACCTGCTTAGTTAATTAATGATGTTGGTGACACTAGCTTATATTCATTAGAACAGAAAGTACAGTTTGTCCCATAAAATATAAAGAATGCCCAAAAATCTCTCAGGAAGCACATATCAAATCTTCAGGCAAATTGAAATGTTGTTTGAATGAAAGAGTAAGCCAATGATATTTGATCAAGTTAGAAAATTCAGGAAAGTTTTCAACAAAGAGGAGGTGCCATATATAAATTCTTGATACATATGAGCATGCTGTATTTGGAGACTGTAGCATTTCTAAAATTTGGGCTATACAACAAATGCTCATTTATAACATTTTAAGCATTGGGAAATTTTTCGTTCTCTTATATGATAAAATATAATTCTAGAAATGCAAAACCCAAAATGTGTTTATATGTGTGAAATATAAACATTTAATCCCATCTTTGAAGTTTCACTTTTTCCAAGGCCTGTTTCACATCTTTGTTCCTTAGACTCTAAATCAGAGGGTTTAGAATTGGAGTCACAAGACTGTCAAACAATGAGGTATTTTGTCTTGATCTAGAGAATTAGGATGAACTTGGCCTAAAATATATAAAGAGCATAGTTCCCCCGGAAAATTGCCACTGCAGTTAGGTGGGAGGTGCAGGTGGAAAAAGCTTTGAAACTCCCCTCAACAGAGTAGATCTTCAAGACTGAAAGGGTAGCATAACAATAAGAGACAAGGACTCCTGAAATGGTACTCAGTTCAATGAAGGTAAAAATAATGAATAAGACCAACTCATTGACCTGTATATCAGAGCAGGAAAGAAGGTAAAGTGGAGGTAAATCAGAAGAAGTGGTCACTCTCATCTGACCCACAGAAATGTAAGTGGAATGCTAACATTGTGTGTATCAAAGCATCTTCCATTCCCACCAGGTAAACCCCAGCCATGAGCAGGGAGCACGCCCTACTGGACATGCTGACTGCATAGAGCAAGGCACTGCTGATGGCTTTGTACAGGTCATAGGCCATCACTGCCAGCAACAAAGACTCAGAATCTGCAGAGATATAGAAGACAAAGAACTATAGAGCACAGCCACTGAAGGAGATTAACTGGTTCTTGGCAAATTGGTCCACCAGCATCTTGGGCACAACTGCTGTGGAATAGCAGAGGTCACAGGAGGAGGGTGTGTGCAGCTGGGGATCCATCCTAATCAGGGTTATCATTTCAAGGTTTGCCAGAAGATTAATGGGATAAATAAGGAAAACCGTGGTAAAAAGAGCCATCTTGTTCTCGGTGTTATCAGTAATTCCCAAGAAAATTAATTCAGTCAGAGAAGAACAATTCCCTCTATTCATCCTTCTTTGTTCTGATGAAAACTTTTAGAAAATGATCAAGAAAATGACACATGGATGTGGAACACTTCTGCACAACTCTCAAATATCATAAGGAGGAAGGTGATTTTTGTTTGTGTTTGTCTTTTTATAATTACAAAATAATCTAGATCATGGATACCCACTGTTTAAAGGTAGATAGCTATCTGTTCAATTCAGTTCAGTTCAGTCACTCAATTGTGTCTGACTTTTTGCAAACCCATGGAATGCAGCACGCCAGGCCTCCCTGTCCATCACCAACTCCTGAAATTTACCCAAACTCATGTCAGTCGAGTTGGTGATACCATCCAACCTTCTCATCCTCTGTTGTCCCCTTCTCCTCTGCCCTCAATCTTTCCCAGCATCAGGGTATTTTCACACGAGTCATCTCCTCGCATCAGGTGGCCAAAGCATTGGAGTTTCAGCTTCACCATCACTCCTTCCAATGAACACCCAGGACTGATGTCCTTTAGGATGGACTGGTTGGATCTCCTTGCAGTCCAAGGGACTCACAAGAGTCTTCTACAACACCACAGTTCAAAAGCATCCATTCTTTGGTGCTCAGCTTTCTTTATAGTTTAACTGTCACATCTGTACATGACTACTGGAAAAGCCATAGCTTTAACTAGATGGACCTTTGTTGGCAAAGTAATGTCTCTGCTTTTTAATATACTGTCTAGGTTGGTCATAACTTTCCTTCCAAGGAGTAAGCGTCTTTTAATTTCATGGCTGAAGCCACCATCTGAAGTGATTTTGGAGCCCCAAAAAATAAAGTCAGCCATTTGTTTCCACTGTTTCCCCTTAAATGTAGATGTCATTCATGGGTAGGTTATTTTATACAAGCTTGTCTCTGAGCATTGCTTTCCTTGTCTCATGGAGAAGCTTTTGATAAATGTAACTCACATTACCTCTTCAAAATAATATGGAAGAAACACCAGTGTTAGATCAGGCTGCAAGATCTAAGGACTAAGCATTTCCCATGCTGGAAAATATTTACCTGGATACAAAATACAATTTTAAAAATGATTACATTTTTTCTGTTTCTCAAGAAAGCATGAATGGTTTAAGAATCTTTGCCTTAGTTCCATAAATAGTGAGTATATCAAGGACTAGAAATAATATAAAAAAATCACTACTACTTTTAGTCTATGTTGTATTTAGTATTTTCTGAGACATGAAATAAGCATTATTGATATAGTTTTCCAGAAAATTTTTGTTGATTTCCCACAATGCTCATTACCTATTTGTGGAGTGGTTAAAGGATGAATATCTTGACAAACAGAAAAAATGAGGTAAAAATCAGTAAAAGTAACAGAATTTGTCACTTACATTTGCATCCATTTATCTTTTTAATGACTTTAATAGATTATAAAATGGAAATTAGTAGAGGAACAATAAATACTTCTAAGAATATATACCTTGCTATTATACGTGTATATTTATGTGTGATCATGTGTATATATTTTAATATATATGAGAATAGAATGTAAGTCATGAACTTCTTTCATAGACCTAAGTATACATGTACATGGTTCACATGGAGATGACTTTATCCATTTTTGTTTTTATTGTGGTACCTACATGAACTTTTCAATAAAACAAAACATTAAATTTCTGTATACACTTGCCCAATGATGAAAGGATTAAAAGCTTTCCTATGAACCGAGAGTAAATAAAATAAATAATAAATTGTTATATCATGGATATCAGCAATTTTAGACAGATCCTCTTGATTCTGAAAATAAAACATTATTTCTAGTCACTAAATGCAGGTTTAAATAGGTAAGCTGGCATAAAATACTTCAATTATAATTTTCTTTTTCTCTAAAAGTTAAGTATTTTCTCCTACATTCTTTAAGTTAGGATCTGGAAACCTACCTGAGATGAGGTCTTGGGTAGATGAACAATAGGCAGATAGCCTTTTATTTTACCAGGTACACTGGGACTTAAACTCCTAAAGTTAAAGCTCATACACTTTTATTAATTATTTTCCTGCTTCTGTATATTCAATTGTGAACTCAGAAACAGCTTGTCAAAAGCTGAGTTTTTGTACTTCACTATTGTCACCAAATTGCTCTATGGTAAGAAGGATACTGTGAATTGTTTGTAGGATTGTTTTATTACCCTGAAACTATCTCCTCCTTCTCTAGTTAGGGAGGAAACCTAATGAAACTCAAAAATATCTCCCTCAATCATTTCCAATGTCTTTAGATTGTTCATTGTGTTTTTGAAGCTTTATCCTTTATACCTCATTTAGGAATTAAACTGTATTTCAACTGTATTTTCTTTAATATTGAAATATAATATATACCATAAAATTCACACTTGTAATGTATACAGTTTTCTTGTTTGTTTTGATTTTATTATATTTTCAAGGTTGTTCAGTTATCACCAGCATCTGCATTCAGAAAATGTTCATCAGTCTCATAAGAAAACTATACCTATTAGCACTTGCTCCCTCTCTTAAACCTCCTCTATACCTGAAACCTCTAATCTACATTCTGAGTCTGTGTGGTCCCCTATTCTTGGTCTTCAATAGAAACAGAAGCAGGCAATATTTTTTTTTCCTGTCAGGCTTCTTTGCTTTAGTAAAATACTATATTTGCTTCAGTAAAATATTTCAGTAAATATAATATCAGCCATGTTGTGCTTGTGTCAGAAATCTGTTTCATTAGTTAACATAATAATATTTCATTTTATAGACATAACACAGTTTATTTATCCAGTCTTCAACTGGATGACCATTTGGTTATTTCTACTCTTTATCTATTAAGAATAATGATGTCATTTCATTCTGTCAGTGCTACCTTTCAAGAAGACTTCATGACCAGAAACCAACCAAAGGAACCAGAGAACCAAAATAAAAATTCCCGTCCTCCAACCACATGGCCAAGCATATTTCATTAACTCTGCAACTTCCTCATATTCTCTAAGAGGTGCACCCTTCTCTGAATTGTGCTTATTTTCTTTGTGTAAGAATCTCCTTACTACATTTAAGACCTCAAGAATAAGAGTAATGCTTATTTTCTATTTTCTAAACCCCTTGATAAAAGGATTTTGGTAGGTAGTGCTTTTAAAATATTAATCACTCAGTACATCTGTCGATTAAAGTGGAGAATGATATACAAAGAATGGACATATACCTGCTTGGGGGATTTTTCTTTGGATATACATGGGCTTCCCTTGCAGCTAGAATCTGCCTGCAGTGCAGGAGACCTGGGTTAGATTTCTGGGTCGGGAAGATCCCCTGGAGAAGGAAATGGAAACTCACTCCAGTATTCTTGCTTGGAGAATCCCATGGACAGAGGAGCCTGGCGGGCTACAGTCCATGGGGTTGCAAGAGTCGGACACAACTTAGCGACTAAACCACAAGGACTCATATGTACAAAAATGACTACTTTAAATTAATTATGCATGCAGATGAGTTTTCTACATCAGCACAGTTCCACTTTTTTTTTAAATAATTTCCTTGAAATTATTCATATTAGTTCTTGGGAAAATATATATCAAAGTTTTCACTTTAGAATCTTCCCCAAATCCTTCTCAACAGAGAGCAATGAAATTCTCTGTACTCCTAAAACTCAGTCTAACATCTCAGTATCTGGTGTGATAAGGGTACTTTCTGAGGTCTCTGACACAAGAGAAGACTCAACACATGGACATCACCAGAAGGTCAATACTGATATCAGATTGATTATATTCTTTGCAGCCAAAGATTGAGAAACTCGATATAGTCAACAAAAACAAGACCAGGAGCTGACTGTGGCTCGATCATGAACTCCTTTATTGCCAAATTCAGACTTAAATTGAAGAAAGTAGGGAAAACCACTAGCCCATTCAGGTATGGCCTAAATCAAATCCCTTATGATTATACAGTGGAAGTGAGAAATAGATTCAAGGGATAAGCTCTGATAGAGTGCCTGATGAACTATGGACAGAGGTTCATGACACTGTACAGGAAACAGGGATCAAGACCATCCCTGTGGAAAAGAAATGCAAAAAAACAAAATGGCAGTCTGAGGAGGCCTTACAAATAGCTGCAAAAAGACGAGGAGCAAAAAGCAAAGGAGAAAAGGAAAGATATTCCCATTTGAATGCAGAGTTCCAAAGAATAGCAAGGAGAGATAAGTTTGTCAATGTATGACAAAAACCACTACAATATTGTAAAGTAATTAGCCTTCAACTAATAAAAAATAAAAATAAAAAAATGTTTAAAAATATCATAAAATCTCATTAAAATTTTCAGTGAAATAAAAAAAAGAAAACCTTCCTCAGTGATCAATGCAAAGAAATAGAGGAAAACAATAGAATGGGAAAGACTAGCGATCTCTTCAAGAAAATTAAAGATACCAAGGGAACATTTCATGCAAAGATGGGCTCGACAAAGGACAGAAATAGTAGGGACCTAAGAGAAGCAGAAGATATTAAAAAGAGGTGGAAAGAATATACAGAAGAACTGTACAAAAAAATATCTTCATGACCCAGATAATCACGATAGTGTGATCACTCACCTAGAGCTAGACATCCTGGAATGTGAAGTCAAGTGGGCTTTAAAAAGCATCACTATGAACAAAGTTAGTGAAGGTGATGGAATTCCAGTTGAACTATTTCAAATCTTGAAAGATGATGTTGTGAGAAATGTCAATAACCTCAGATATACAGATGACACCACCATTATAGCAGAAAATGAAGAGGAACTAAAAAGCCTCTTGATGAAAGTGAAAGATGACAGTGAAAAATTGTCTTAAAGCCCAAATTTCAGAAAACTAAGATCATGGCATCTGGTCCCATCACTTCATGGCAAATAGATGGGGAAACAGTGGAAACAGTGTCAGACTTTAATTTTTTGGGCTCTAAAATCACTGCAGATGGTGATTGCAGTCATGGAATTAAAAGACACTACTCATTGGAAGGAAAGTTATGACCAACCTAGATAGAATATTAAAAAGCAAAGACATTACTTTGCCAACAAAGGTCTGTCTAGTCAAGGCTATGGTTTTTCCAGCAGTCATGTATGGATGTGAGAGTTGGACTGTGAAGAAAGCTGAGTGCCGAAAAATTGATGCTTTTGAACTGTGGTGTTGTAGAAGACTCTTGAGAGTCTGTTGGACTGCAAGGAGATCCAACCAGTCCATCCTAAAGGAGATCAGTCCTGGGTGTTCATTGGAAGGACTGATGCTGAAGCTGAAACTCCAATACTTTGGCCACCTCATGCGAAGAGTTGACTCATTGGAAAAAACCCTGATGCTGGGAGGGATTGGGAGCAGGAGAAGAAGGGAATGACAGAGGATGAGATGGCTGGATGGCATCACAGACTCGATGAACATGGGTTTGAGTAAACTCCAGGAGTGGGTGATGGACAGGGAGGCCTGGAGTGCTGCAATTCATGGGGTCACAAAGAGTCAGACACAACTGAGCAACTGAACTGAAGTGAATTGAAGTCTGAACTAATCTTCTTTCACAGTGACCTGAATCATTTTAAATGCCAATCACTCTCAATTACTATGTGTGCTGTTGATGTACTGCTTCAGTCAGGGATTTTTTTGTAAGTATATGCACAACAAAATTGAAAAGCGATTGTACACAAACTGTTATATCTAATTAAAGAATTAAAGCTATTAATAAATCTATCTGAAATTAGAAATTACAGAGTTCTACAATGGGAAAGTGACAGTTTGGGTAGATTAAAGATAACGGTCATTTTTCACACTTTTTTTTTTTTAAGAGGTGCAGTGCCTATTCATCCTCTCTTTGAATATTTGCTATACTTTAGCTGCTTTGCCCAACAGAAATTGGCAGAAATAATGTAAGCCAGTTTTGCATTTCTCGCCTCTCCCCACCCCACGCCACACAGAATTGGATCTTATTTCCCATCCAGGGACGGAAATGTGCCTGCAGTAGAAACACGGTGTCACCCACTGGGCTCCAGGGGAACCTCTGTGAGTCAATCCTGCATCAAGCCTTTAGGAAGACAGTATCTGAAAGCCATGTGATACCAGGTAGGAAGTCCATCTAACCATCTGAGAATACTTTGAGACAGATTCTGAGACTGCTTCAAGAGCGAAGAAGAGAATATGAGCTCATCTTTCCAGCCATTCTCATCCAGTGACAGAGGTGAGTTACCTTATAACCTAGCCTATCCTTCCACTGAATATTTCATGTGACCTCAGTCAACATGAGGATGAACAAAATAATGAATCAGTGATCATTATTTTAAAAGAAAGATACTGCTAAGTCATGTCCAACTCTAGTGAGCCCATGAACTGTAGCCTGCCAAGCTCCTCTGTCCATGGAGTTCTCCAGGCAAGAATACTGGTGTGAGGTGACATTTCCTTTTCCAGGTGAACTTCCCAACCCAGAAATTGAATCCAGGTCTCCCGCATTACAGGGAGATGTTTACCAACTAAGCTACACAGGAAGCCATTTGAATCATGGGGTTTTGGAATACTGTTTAGGTAGCAAGCGATAACTGCAGCAGTGTGGATATATAAATAAGAGAATATTTTAGGGGTAATTATTTTCCATATATATTTATATTATATATATATTCATTTTATATATTTGCATTACATATTTATCATATATATTAACATACATCTGAAAAGTGAAGAGAATATTTGAAAAGTATATCTACACATCTGAAAAAGAACTTGTATCTGAATTTTATGAAATGTTCTCATCAATAATAAGAAAACAAATTATAATAATAAAATTTAGGCAAAGGATTGACTAGATATGCTCACCAAGAAGATGTGCAAATAGAAACATTGTATTTGAGTCTGCTCAGTGTTATTAGTTTTTAGGAAAAAGACAATAAAGTGACAATATCTGCTAAATGGGTTAAAATTAGAAATACTAATCATATCTAATTTTTCCTGTTTCATCTGAATTCTCATTCGGCATTTAACAAGGACACAGATTATCTTTTTACTTTTGGAGTTACTTCTCTGATTATTTCTTTTAATTATTTCTTGCTTTTTACCTACCTTTTTTCCTCTAAAGCTAGAAAACTCATCAAACTAAATTTCATATAATTACCGTGTTTTTAATTTTGGGAAAATAATAGGGATAATTTTTTATGTTTTTTTATATGTCACTGTCATTCTTGGTGTGACTGCCTCAATCCTCAAACACCAACTGTCCTCCTGTGGAGATACAGTGGAGACAAAACTTAAGCCACGTAACTAATTGCCAATAATGTTCCACCAGTTAGAATCAAGAAGCTGATGTCTCTGTGTTACAAAAGAGTTTTGCGACCATCATTTGTTCACTTTCTGGCACACTGTTGATGTGTGTGGAATAGTCCTTGGTCACCTAATTCATCTCTGTCCAAATTGTCCATATTAATTTTTTCCTCAGGTATGTCCCTATCTTCTGGGATGCAAAAATCCCTTGGGTTTAATCAACTAGACCTGACTTCAGTTTTTTTCAGTGTTGCTCCTCAAGACCACACAAGATAACCTCCTTTCAATCTACTCCCACCCAACAGTTTCAACCTGACTTTGGGTAGCTACATTAGTAATACAAGCTGGGCAACATAAAATATCTCCCAATGGGATTTGTGTTTCAAAAAATGGAGATCTGAGATAACTGAAAAGCATGTGTCAAGGAGAAAATATATGCATCAGATAAGAGCAAGTGAGAAAAAATTAGATTTCAGAATTTCCTTGTGCCCATGGTGACAGTAAAATCCTGTGTAGGCAGCCATCTACTCAGAAGATGAATTTCTCAGAACATGGTTGCATGTTCCTTAAACCTGGAGTGCTGTGGTTCAGAGTTCACTGCATGATCAGGTAACAAATTTCATTATGTCTCATGGCTTCTGGGAGAATGACTAGGAGAGCCAGTGGGTGGATATAGACAGTGTTGTTCTACAAGAAAGGAGTACTTCTAGTAATATAATGATTAATTGTGTACTGAGATATGAATGTGTGCACTAAATCAGTTTCACAAATATATAATCAATAATTCTTTTGTATAAGAAACTATCAGCTGGAATGTGCGGCTCCCGCGAGCTCAGGGAGCAGGAACAGAGCAAGCGCCGCCGAGGCCTGGGGCCCCAGAGCCCGCTGTGGCTGGCGGCGGCGGCCCAGGCCTCAGGGCGCGAGCCAGCGGCCTGAACACTCTCTGCAGCCCCACTGGGTCTTTGCGGGCCTCGATGGGCCCAGCGGCCAACTTTTCCAGCGCCTCCCTCCCCTCCCCCGAAACTCTTGCAACAAAGAAAAGTAGTCCGTGAAGGAGCGGCGACGCGGCTCATCGCCCCTCCTTGCCCAGGAAGGCTGAGCAAGACATGGCCACGCAGGTGATGGGGCAGTCTTCCGGAGGAGGAGGGCTGTTCACCGGAAGTGGCCGCATGGGCATGGCCTTGCCAAATGACATGTACGACTTGCCCGACCTCTCTCGAGCTGAACTGGCTGCGCCTCAGCTCATCATGTTGGCAAACGTGGCCTTAACTGGGAAAGTAAATGGCGGCTGCTGTGATTATGTGGTTGGCGAAGAAAGACAGATGGCAGAATTGATGCCTGTTGGGGATAGCAACTTCTCAGATAGTGACGGAGAAGGACTTGAGGAGTCTCCTGAGGCGAAAGGCGAACCCAGGGGGCTGGAGAAGATGGAACTGGAAAGTTTGGAACTCAGCGTTGTCCAGCCACGCCCTGTGTTCGAGGCGTCAGCTGCCTCAGAAACGCACAGCTCCAACAAAGACCTTCCTCAGGAGACCCCCGCAGCAGAGGACAAGTGCAAGAACATGAAGACCAAACCCTTCCGCTGTAAACCGTGCCAGTATGAAGCGGAATCTGAAGAGCAGTTTGTGCATCACATCCGAGTTCATAGCGCCAAGAAATTTTTTGTGGAGGAGAGTGCAGAGAAGCAAGCGAAAGCCAGGGAATCTGGCTCTTCTCCCGGGGAAGAGGGCGATTTCTCCAAGGGCCCCATCCGCTGTGACCACTGTGGCTACAACACCAATCGCTATGATCACTACACTGCTCACCTGAAACATCACACCCGAGCTGGGGACAATGAGCACGTCTACAAGTGCATCATATGCACGTACACCACAGTGAGCGAGTATCACTGGAGGAAGCACCTGAGAAACCACTTTCCAAGGAAGGTTTACACGTGTGGGAAATGCAACTATTTTTCAGACAGGAAAAACAATTATGTTCAGCATGTTCGAACTCATACAGGTGAACGTCCGTATAAATGTGAACTTTGTCCTTACTCAAGTTCCCAGAAGACTCATTTAACCAGACATATGCGTACTCATTCAGGTGAGAAGCCATTTAAGTGTGACCAGTGCAGTTATGTGGCCTCTAATCAGCATGAAGTAACCCGCCACGCAAGACAGGTTCACAACGGGCCCAAACCTCTAAACTGCCCCCACTGTCACTACAAAACAGCAGACAGAAGTAACTTCAAAAAACACGTGGAGCTTCATGTGAATCCACGTCAGTTCAACCGCCCTGTGTGTGACTATGCAGCTTCCAAGAAGTGTAATCTGCAGTATCATTTCAAATCTAAGCATCCTACTTGTCCTAATAAAACCATGGATGTCTCAAAGGTGAAACTAAAGAAAACCAAGAAGCGAGAGGCTGACTTGCCTGATAACAAAATCACCAGTGAGAAACCAGAAACAGAGCAGGCAAAAGTAAAGGGGGATGTGACTGGGAAGAAAAACGAGAGGTCTGTAAAAGTGGAGAAGAAAGAGCATGTTTCAAGAGAGAAATGGCCTTGTAGTAATGCCTCAAGCCAGGTGACCACCAGAACGCCAATCGGCCATGGAAGCTAAAGAAGTGGATGTGTCCCCAGGAAACAATTCAGAAAAGAGCTGCAAAAGCAAGAAAAGCAAAAGGAAGGTGGAAGCTGAAGCCCAATCCTTATAAGAGCCTGTTAATGATGAGGAACCTGTGACTAAAAAGAAAAAGAAGGCAGAAAGCAAATCCAAAAATAGTCAGGAAGTGCCAAAGGGTGACAGCAAAGTAGAGGAGAATAAAAAGCAAAACATTTGCTTGAAAAACAAGAGGAAAACCGTGAGAAGTAAACCATGTAAGAAAAGCAGCCAGCCTGCTCAGAGGAGGCCAGCTCAGATGGAGTCTGCTCGGGTGGGGTGTGTTTAGAAGGAGCCGCCCCCTCCTCCTCCCCCTTCCCCTCCTCCTACCCCTCCTGTGGGGGGTGTTGAGGTCGAGGTTGTGCAGAAGGGGCCTGTTCAGATGGAGCCATCTCCTCCCCTGGGGCCTGCTCAGGTGACCCCTGTTCAGATGGAGCCGCCTCCTCCCCTGGAGGCTGTTCAGGTGACCCCTGTTCAGATGGAGCCGCCTCCTCCCTTGGAGGCTGTTCAGGTGACCCCTGTTCAGATGGAGCCTCCTCCTCCCCTGGAGCCTGTTCAGGTGACCCCTGTTCAGATGGAGCCTCCTCCTCCCCTTCCCCCTCCTCCCTTTCCCTCTCCTCCCCCAGAGCCTGCTCAGGTGGGGTCTGTTCAGACAGAGCCTCCTCCTCCCATGGAGCCGATCCCCAGAAGGTCTCCTCGCAAAGATCATAGAAAGGAGAAGTCCAGCATGCTGAGTGAAAGGGCGCGGAAGGAGCAGGTCCTTATTGAGGTCGGCTTAGTGCCTGTTAAAGACACGCAGTGTCTGAAAGAAAGTGCCTGTGCCCAGGGTCTCTCCCCACCATCACCACCCCTGCCAAAGGAACACTTAAACGGGGAGGAATCGAAAGACCAAAATTTGTTCCCTGCAGGCGAAGGAAATAAAGAAGCCCCTCTTCAAAAAGCTGGAGCAGAAGAGGCAGATAAGAGTCTATCTGGTCTTGCTGCTGTTATCAAGGCATCTGCCAACACTTCATCCTCTGAACAAAACTTGAATGTGCCAAAGGGTGAAACTTCGGAGGATAAACGTCAGGCCGAAGCTATGCTCTGTGAAATGGAGGTGGACGCTGACGAGAAGAAAGCAGAGAATTTCCCCAGCAGAGACTCGGCCATTGAAGAACCAGCTGCACCACCACTTCCTGCTCTGCCGCTAGAAAGACATGAAGCCGTGTCCACAGCAGCTGTGGCATCCCCGCCTGGCACCGTGGCAGCAAGTGAGTCTCAGGAAATGGATGAAGACGAAGGCATCCACAGTCACGATGGGAGCAACCTGAGTGACAACACGTCAGAGGATAGTGACGATTCTGGGTTGAACGGGGCTTGGCCAGTCCCACAGGACACCAGTGGGAAAGATGGAAAGGAGGCCTTGGCTGTCAGAGTGGCCGAGGGAGATTTCGTTTGTATCTTCTGTGATCGTTCTTTTCGAAAGGAAAAAGATTACAGCAAACACCTCAATCGCCACCTGGTTAATGTGTACTTCCTTGAAAAGGCAGCTCAAGGGCAGGAGTAACACTCTGGTCAAGGCTTCGGTTCTTAGTGGATAAGGTCTCCGACATTTTATATTCATTTGCAGTAGCAGACAGCCTTTTGTTTTTAAGATTAATTACTGTTCAATCTTGATTTTTAAGTGGCACTGTTTTTCTTAGGACTCCGTCTACCTACTCATGTACACATTTTAGTAAATCCAAGGGAGTTAGTATACTAAACCAGCAGTCATCTAAGCATGTTACCTTTTTAAAGATATTTTTATCTTTTGCCTTTAACTGAACCAAGGATCCCAAGGTGGTATTAGAGCATTCTATCAATTTGTTCGGTTATAACTTGTCAGTTTTTTCCTGTCTTCCAGTTTCACTTTAGTTTATTCTTCATTCCTTGTTTAGCCCTATAAAAATTGGCTTACTTAAATAGCAAATTACTTGAAGAATTTGCCTGCTTTATATAAAGTTAGCACTTTAAAATTGTGTTAAAGATGAGAAAATACATTGAATTTGAAGAAAAATTCTGCCAACATTTGATATTCTATCAGTTCAGGTATTTACTTCCTGAGCTTCGATCAATAGGTATTTCTTATTTGTGTATATGTTAATTGTCATAAAAACACTGATTTTGGTGTGTTTTTTTGTTTCGGTGCTTTAATGGCTTAAGATATTGCACTTTTTAAATCTATGCAGTTACATTTTTCTTCCCCTAGAACTAGCATTTGTGTTGAACAGTAACACTTCATACATATATTTGCATTTTATTTTTTCCTCTTTGGAGGGATGCTTTTAATCTTGTTTGCAAAAGGGCAGGTTTTTTTTTCCCCCCTTGCTGCAACTGTCTTGCAGAATATTATTGTGTGCAAATTTCTGAGCAAATGAAATATGCAGGTTCAATTCATATATATGCCAGAGTCTGCATTTCATATGTTATTTATTTTAAATGGATGTAGTGAAATCATAGCTCTCAGTTTGAACTTTAGAATAAATAAACCACTAGGTCTATGTTGAATGGATATTTATCTCAAATATCAACCGTAAGTAAATTTTTGACATGTCTTAGTACATCTGCTTCCTTAAAGTGCAGTATTAAATTGTATCTTAGAGGAAAACCTCATTTGTAGATGGTTGTTGTTTATGTCTACTCCACTGATTAAAGAGCTGTAATTTTTATTTGGAAACTGCAAATCTGGAACTAGGAGGGATAATTACTCCAAGCTACACACAATATCAGTTTATGAGATTCCAAAGCCATAGCAATTATACAGAAAACCTAGGATGAGAAAGGTAGTATGAGTGCTGGTAGACCAGCTTCTACTTCCTGTGAATACAGTGGAAAAGGCTGGTGAAACTGAAGTTCAGTCCAGATTTAAAAAATCACACTTTCTCAGGGATCTCCACCAACTAGTGGGTGTCCTGGCTGTTCCTGTGACTGCCTTTTTCTATAGATGAGGCCTCAAATGAGTTGCAGCTATTCTGGTGTTCCTATGAGGGTACTTTGTATGGAAGAGTATATACTCCCAAACTTTGCTGGTAGATTCTTTGGCCAGTCACCAAAGAGTATGAAAGAATCCAGCAAAGGATTTTTCTTATTGATAGCAGTTACTCATTGTAGTCCAGTAAAGTATGATCCCCATACGGAGCCTTGAATAATTTCAACTCTCCCATATTCTATTCTGAAATTACCACTTTATATTTCATTTATTTTCTTTTGTCTGATGATGTCTGAGAAAGTTTTCAGAGTTCAGCAGTGCAACGTGAAAGATTAGGAAAACTATTGAAGTATTGGTGGGAAACTTGATAAAAAATCATAGATTGAAGTTTGTTAAAAGACATTTGCACTTGGAATTGACTGGGAGGCCAAAGATATAAAGAAGCAGAAGACTTTCTCAAGACATGAGTAAATTGTGTGTTACTGGTGTGCGTTTTGTGTGCATGATGGGGATTTGTTGAATGATGTTGAATTCTAAGCTCCGACAATCATTGTCAACAGAAGATCAAGCTGAAAATATTTATGTTTTAAAACTTAAATTATAAGGCTAGTTAAACCTTTCTAACTATTTTAATGTTCATGGGTACATTTTGTATGTTACCTTTTAACAGTACATGTGAAAAAATTCATGTTAAGTACAAATTGCCAGCTGGGAATCAGTTTGGGAAAGAGGTTTTGTGGATTCTTTGATAATTTAAAAAAAAAAAATTGACTTCTGGGGAATTTGGTTAATTTTCTTATCTAGACTTTAAGGCTAGAATGCCAAAAGTGAACATATGAAGGAAATTAAAACCCTTTATTAAAGTGATCTGTGAAAACATTGTTACTGGAAATTGAGTGGACTTGAGGCCTTTCTTCCAGAAAACAAGGACTTGACTGTCAGGCCTATATTAGGTTCTGAAACTTAATGCCATGTATTTGTACTTAATAAAAATCGTTTCAATGAAAAGTGTATTAGTAATAAGAACTTCTGATCTATTTGGGAGTTCTTCCATTTAAAAAGTGTGATATTTACGTGGAGCTGTTTTGAGTCTTTTTGTTTTCTCAGTTTCCCCTCCACTGGATAGGACTGAAGCTAGAATTTTCCCTTTTGATAAAGGAATGAAAGGTGAACATGTTATTTGTAAATTGATATTTAGTCCTAGATCAAAAGTTGAAAGACTAGAATATGTTATAAGCCTAATCCTAGGTAGCCTTATAAAAATATCTCTTTTAACTATCTTCTGAACCTATATTCACATTGGTTTTTAAGATAAGTCATATATTTTTTTCTCTTTTCAGAGCTGCTTCTGTGGGGCTACCCCCCCCTTTTTTTTTTTAATAAATTGAGGTGTCATTCACAAAGGGCTGCATTTTTTTGAAAGATTTCTTACAACTATGGCTGGGTGTTTAGTCTCCCAAGAAGGGTCATTGTAACTTTATTGTAACTTTAGAAGTGACTTCTGAAGTCAAGTGGTCTTTAACTTTGGGGACTATTTTGCATGTAAGTGCTAATTCAGATTTAAGCTTGAATTATCGCATATCATCCCATGAATGTTGACAATGGACAGAATACCTTTCCTGTAGTTTCAGTTCTAGACTGAAAAGCTTGGGAAGAAACTTCATTTTCTTTTTTGCACAAATCAGAAAAATAGCTACTGTGCAGAGTTTCCTTGTTGACCTCAGCAGGTGAACTGGACTCAGTTTTAATTCAGACTAGATTGGGTGGCTTTTATATTTTCACAGGTATACATAGACTCTCCATTTTCATCAACATCCATTAGTTATTGAACTTCATGAACTGGCATTGAGACATTACAGCAGTGTTTTGTTGCACCAACTTTATTAATTTTTACAGTGCAATACATGTTATTTTTCAGAGACAAACCAAAGTTTAATTTCTCAAGGTTCATGCTGTTTACTTCAGCAGAATTTGATGGAAGATCTTTTATACATACATATTTGTAATAGATTAAAATAAACCAGACTGCAAATCCTTTTTCTTTTTTAAAGCAAACCATGTACCAAGTTTTTTGGTTCAAATTGTGTAGGATAAGTTAAATTGCATTCTGTTAACCAATATGCCTATTTCTGTAAGTATAGTTATGTTGAAATAAAGTTTTAAAACATTTAAAAAAAAAAAAAGAAACTATCATATTAAAAAAAAAATAGTACTCTGATAGTGAACATGCTTTGTTTAAGGAAAACTTTTTTTTAGAGTACAATACACATTTAGAAATTTTATTCTATAAATATAAGCTTCAGTAATGAAGAAATTCTGCTCCCAGAACAAAAACAAAGAGAAAACATTACTAACATCTCAGAAATCGTCCCCCTACATCCATCACAAATTGATATCAAATATGATTCTTCAGGGTCTTTCCAGGTGACTCAGCTGGATAAGAATGCAGCTACCAGTGCAGGAGATAAAAGAGATAGGGGTTTGATCCTTGCATGAGGAAGGTCCCCTGGGGGAGGGCATGGCAGTCCACTCCAGTATTCTTGACTGGAAAATCTGACAGATAGAAAAGCCTGGTGGGCTATAGTCCATAGGGTTGCACAAGAGTCAGACAGGACTGAGGCAACTTAGCAGACACACGTAATACTCAGTTTGGATACCTTTGAAGTATACAGTAATAAAATCATACAGATTTCACAACTTTATTTTTGACCTCTTTCACACAACTAACCCTCATTGTTGTGTAGTTTCCCCAGGTATAAACTTACCATACAGTAATTTATCTAATTTAGAGCTGGGGTCAGTATACTTGACCTCTGAAGTTTTATTGGAGATGGATATACCATTTATCTGTATATTTTCATGGTTGCTTTTGTAATACAGGAAAAATCTGAGGATTGTGACAAAGTTTAAGAACTATAAATTCTAATATATACAACTGTTTAACACTTTAAGGATGTTTGTCAAGTCCTTATCTAAAGTGTTGAAAATTTGGGGGTTGTTTTCAGTTTTATATTATTACACTCAATGAAGAACATTTTTGTATAAGTCTTTTGGTGGTCATATTCATCCATTTCTCTTAGGTATAATTCAAAGAATCCCATCTTTGAGCCATAGGAAATGTATGTTCTATGGTATTGGACACAGTTTAGAGTTTTATAAAGTATACAGACAGTTCTCATCCAATTGTAAATTGTAAAAGCCACACTTGTTCCACATCCTCATTAACAGTTGCTAATTCAGTCATTTACATCTTACTATTCTTTAGGTGACTCATAATGTTTTTATTTGCTATTAACTTTTTGTTTAAGTTTTACTTACTAGAGGGCTACTACATTTGGATATTCTCTTCAGTGAGGAGTCTTTTTTTTTTTTTTGAGGAGTCTTATGTATTCTGAATTTGATTTGAATTACGAGTCACATAAAAGGACTATGTTTGAAAGTGTTTGGTCTTCTGGATTTCATACTATCTAGATGGCTTCATGTAACCACTATTTAAGGTTGAAACAGTCTACAAATACAGTACAATTTCTGATTTCAACATAAAGTAAATCCTTTTTTTTAATATTTTCCAGTACTGGGATTGATTTACACAGCAGTAGAGTCACATTTTATGTAGATAGGTTGTATCATGTGTAAAAGACATTTTAGGAAATCTAGTTGAAGTCTCTGTCTTACACAGGGGAATCTGAGGGCTAGAAAGGAAGAATGATGTGCTGAGTTTAGAGTGACATTTCTGCCTGGTACATGGCACATTTCTAAAGATAGAGATGTCCAGGGAGGTTGAAGGTCAGTGCCTCTGTATTTAGCACATATTTCGTACTTATTGGATTATTGACCATTACTTTTTACAAATGTGGTTATACGTCACATATCTATTGCTCTCTTCTCTGCCTTAGACATACACTCAAATATTCCGTTGTTATGCTGTATTTCTCCTTAAGTATTTCAGTGGCAAGGATGAAATGGTCAAGATATAAGAACTTGACTGTAGTATTAGCTTACTACATGCTGTCATTAATAATATTGCATTTTTACAATGATATTTGCTATATTTGTTGATGCATGAGAAGGATGTGATATAAAAAAGGAAATACAGGGATGGGGATTGAAATAGAAATACATCAAAATTTTTAGTGCCAGTTTCTAATTTTTTAGAATCCTAAAATAGTAAAGTTATTATATGTTCTTGCTCAAGTTTTTGAGTTTTCAATTCCCCCCCAAAAAAAATATTTTCATAATTTGTTATTTAACCAGGCAATTTATGGGAGAAATAGAATCAGTGAATTCCATTTTTGGTCTTACTTTAATGGACTCATTTTTTTTCTTTTTCATACCACACAAGTAGATTAAATAAAATATGCTTATTTTAGATCAAATAAGCCTTTAGATATGGTAATGAATTTCTGCCATATGGAGTGAAATGGCTTATTCATGGCAGTCTAGTGACGCCCTATTTTGATTGGACTTTATTAGATTTCAAACTATGTTTTTTCTGCCATACTGATGCTCATAAGATACAACTCCCGAAGAGTTTGGATGAACTAATAAAATATACTAGAGACAGACTTTTAACATTTTTATCTAAAATAAGAATTCTCTGTAGCTTTTTATCCACCATTACATCTTTTCCTAACTTATCATGATGTCTTACAAACACTACCATGAAAAAGAGAGGCATTTTTTTTTTAGACTTTAGTGCCATTCTAAAATATTGTCACATAAGGAAATTTTGCAATGGCAGTGAAAAAAACCTAAGAACATTAATGACTTTTAACTTTTGCAGTTTCAATGGAGTATTATGAATGTCTTTCAGTCTCATAATGTTTTTCACATATATGGTCAAAAACCACACTTTCTGAAGGAACAGATTATTCTGAAGGAAATAGTCAAATATCAGGAACTCACAGTTCTTTACTCTTAGTATAATCAATATGTGTGTCTTCATGGAGACATTATTTTAGTATCCACACCATGCTATATACCTTCTCAAATATCTGTCGTGTGTATGCATGCAACATATACACTGCAGTATATATATACAGCAGGTGCTATCTCTGTGCTAATTTTGCTACTGAGATATAATTAATGCTCAAAAATGCTATCTAGCATTTTTAGTTTATTATGTATTTGCTTATTTCTCCAAACAACATGGAACATTGTGGATGTAGTGTATAGAATGCTCAATCCATTAGCAGAAAATGCTCACAACAAAGTGAAATAAATAAGGCTTTAAGTAGGTGGCTGTCTGTGATTCACAAAGAGACAGAGAGAGACATGCAACTAGGACCAAGAAGAGGAAAGAGGGGAGAGAAGTTATCATGGAGAAAGTGACAGAAAAATGAATAGTTGATAAGGAATGAAAAATGATGTACTTTACCCAGGTTTTTTCCATTGGCACTTAAAAACTTTTCTTCTTTTTTTCAAGCTTTATTCAGACAAAACTGACAAATAGCTTGTGTAAGGTATTCAAAATGAAGATGTGATATATATGTATTATGACATGGTTACCACAATAAAATTAATTAGTACATTCATTAATTCACATAGTTATGTTTTAGAGTATATGTTTGATGAGGACAGTTAAGATCTACTCTTCTGGCAAACTTAAGTTTACTGTACAGAAGTGTTAACTAGAATCATCATGTGCATTAGCTCCTCACAACTTATTCATTGACTAACAATTATTTACTTTGAATAACATCTCCAATCTCTTCCACCTTTTAGACTCTGGAAACAACCAATCCACTCTCTATTTCTATGAGTTCCTCCTTTTTAGATTCAACATATATGTTAGATTATACAGTATTTACCTTTTCCTGTTTGACTGATCTCACTTAGCATGCTGTCTTTAAGTTTTTTCCATGTTGTAGCAAACAAGGATACCATATTTCTAAAGGAAGGGCTTGTACACCCTAAAATCCATCTAATTGTTCCATCCTCTGACTAATACCCTTTCATTTCATAAGTTGAATGATTTTTAGATCTGAGACTGAGCGTATCTATCCAAAGGTATACTAGTTTTGTTTTTAGATTTAGGTTTTTAACCCTTATTTTTTTTTAATTACATGAGGACTTGGGGAATCTTATGCATTTTTAGCTAGTTATCAAATGTTTATGATTAGTACTAGCTTATATTCATTAGTACAGAAAGTATAATACATTTCATAGAATATTTTAAAAAATGTTCAAACATCTGTCAGTAAACACATGAGAATTATCTAGCAATTAAAATAGTACATAAATGAAAGAATGAATCAATACAATGTGACAAAATTAGAACACTCAGGAAAGTTTTCAACAAACAGGACATGCCTTATATAAATTCTTGATACATATGAGCATGCTGTATTTGGAAGTTGTGACATTTCTAAAATTTGGGCTTTATAACCAATGCTTATTATGAATTTATGTATTTAGTAAGACAACATATTTTCTCTTCTATGATGCAACATGATCTTACAAATACAAAAACCACAATGTGTGTGTTTTTCTGTGTGTGAAATATAAACATTTAGCATCATCTTTTAAATTTTATTTTTTTTAGGGCTTGTTTTACTCCTTGTTTCTTAGGCTGTAAATCAGAGGGTTTAACACTGGAATCACTAGAGTATAAAACAAAAAAATCATTTTGTCTTGATATAGAGAGTAGGAT
>CM037445.1:216093-280675 GCA_020976825.1 Odocoileus hemionus | reverse complement strand
AATGGTGAATGGTATTGTTTCCTTAATTTCTCTTTCTGTTTTCTCATTGTTAGTGTATAGGAATGCAAGAGATTTCTGTGAGTTAATTTTATATCCTGCAACTTTACTATATTCGTTGATCAGCTCTAGTAATTTTCTGGTAGAGTCTTTAGGGTTTTCTATGTAGAGGATCATGTCATCTGCAAACAGAGAGAGTTTCACTTCATCTTTTCCTATCTGGATTCTTTTACTTCTTTTTCTGCCCTGATTGCTGTGGCCAACACTTCCAAAACTATGTTGAATAGTAGTGGTGAGAGTGGGCACCCTTGTCTTGTTCCTGATTTCAGGGGAAATGCTTTCAATTTTTCACCTTTGAGGGTGATGCTTGCTGTGGGTTTGTCATATATAGCTTTTATTATGTTGAGGTATGTTCCTTCTATTCCTGCTTTCTGGAGGGTTTTAATCATAAATGGATGCTGAATTTTGTCAAAGGCTTTTCTGCATCTATTGAGATAATCATATGGTTTTTATCTTTCAATTTGTTAATGTGGTGTATTACATTGATTGATTTGTGGATATTAAAGAATCCTTGAATTTCTGGGATAAAGCCCACTTGGTCATGGTGTATGGTTTTTTAAATATGTTGTTGGATTCTGTTTGCTAGAATTTTCTTAAGAGTTTTTGTTTCTATATTCTTCAGTGATATTGGCCTGTAGTTTTCTTTTTTTGTGGCATCTTTGGTTTTGGAATAAGGATAATGGTGGCCTCATAGAATGAGTTTGGAAGTTTACCTTCTTCTGCAGTTTTCTGGAAGAGTTTGAGTAAGATAGGTGTTAGCTCTTCTCTAAAGTTTTGGTAGAATTCAGCTGTGAAGACATCTGGTCCTGGACTTTTGTTTGCTGGAAGATTTCTGATTACAGTTTTGATTTCCTTGCTTGTGATGGGTTTGTTACAATCTTCTATTTCTTCCTGGTTCAGTTTTGGAAAGTTATACTTCTCTAGGAACTTGTCCATTTCTTCCAAGTTGTCCATTTAATTGGCATAGAGCTGCTGATAGTAGTCTCTTATGATCCTTTGTATTTCAGTGTTGTCTGTTGTGATCTCTCCATTTCCGTTTCTAATTTTGTTAATTTGGTTCTTCTCCCTTTGTTTCTTAATGAGTCTTGCTAATGGTTTGTCAATTTTGTTTATTTTTTCAAAAAACCAGCTTTTAGCTTTGTTGATTTTTGCTATGGTCTCTTTAGTTTCTTTTGCATTTATTTCTGCCCTGATTTTTAAGATTTCTTTCCTCCTCCTAGCCCTGGGGTTCTTCATTTCTTCCTTCTCTAGTTGCTTTAGGTGTAGAGTTAGGCTATTTATTTGACTTTTTTCTTGTTTCTTGAGGTAGGCCTGTAATGCTATGAATCTTCCCCTTAGCACTGCTTTTGCAGTGTCCCATAGGTTTTGGGTTGCCTGTGTTTTCATTTTCATTCATTTCTATGCATATTTTGATTTCTTTTTTTATTTCTTGTATGATTTGTTGGTTATTCAGAAGCGTGTTGTTCAGCCTCCATATGTTTGAATTTTTAATAATTTTTTCCCATAATTGAGATCTAATCTTACTGCACTGTGGTCAGAAAAGATGACTGAAATGATTTCAATTTTTTGAATTTACCAAGACTAGATTTATGGCCCAGGATGTGATCTATTCTGGAGAAGGTTCCGTGTGCACTTGAGAAAAAGGTGAAGTTGATTGTTTTGGGGTGAAACGTCCTATAGATGTCAATTATGTCTAGATGGTCCATTGTGTCTGTTAAAGTTTATGTTTTCTTGTTAATTTTCTGTTTAGTTGATCCATCCATAGTTGTGAGTGGGGTATTAAAGTCTCCCACTATTAATGTGTTAGTATTAATTTCCTCTTTCATACTCATTAGCATTTGCCTTACATATTGTGGTGTTCTTATGTTGGGTGCATATATATTTAGAATTGTTATATCTTCTTGGATTGATCCTTTGATCATTATTTAGTGTCCTTCTTTGTCTCTTTTCACAGACTTTATTTGAAAGTCTATTTTATCTGATATGAGTATTGCGACTCCTGCTTTCTTTTGGTCTGCGTTTGCGTGGAATATTTTTTTCCAGCCCTTCACTTTTAGTCTGTATGTGTCCCTTGTTTTGAGGTGGGTCTCTTGTAGATAGCATACATAGGGGTCTTGTTTTTGTATCCATTCAGCCAGCCCTTTTCTTTTGGTTGGGGCATCAACCCATTTACATTTAAGGTAATTATTGATAGGTATGGTCCCGTTCCCATTTACTTTGATGTTTGGGGTTCACGTTTACACAACCTCTCTGTGTTTCCTGTCTAGAGAAGATCCTTTAGCATTAGTTGAAGAGGTGGTTTGGTGGTGCTAAATTCTCTCAGCTTTTGCTTGTCTGTAAAGCTTTTGTGTTCTCCTTCATATCTGAATGAGATCCTTGCTGGGTAAAGTAATCTAGTTTGTAGGTTATTCTCTTTCATTACTTTAAGTATGTCCTGCCATTCCCTTCTGGCCTGAAGGGTTTCTATTGATAGATCAGCTGTTATCCTTATGGGAATCCCTTTGTGTGTTATTTGTTGTTTCTCCCTTGCTGCTTTTAATATTTGTTCTTTGTGTTTGATCTTTGTTAATTTGATTACTATGTGTCTTGGGTTGTTTCGCCTTGGGTTTATCCTGTTTGGGACTCTCTGGGTTTCTTGGACTTGGGTGGCTACTTCCTTCCCCATTTTAGGGAAGTTTTCAGCTATTATCTCCTCGAGTAACTTCTCATGGCCTTTCTTTTTGTCTTCTTCTGGGACTCCTATGATTCGAATGTTGGGACATTTCACAATGTCCCAGAGGTCCCTGAGGTTGTCCTCATTTCTTTTGATTCTTTTTTCTTTTTTCCTCTCTGCTTCATTTATTTCCACCATTATATCTTCTACCTCACTTATTCTATCTTCTGTCTCCGTTATTCTACTCATGGTTCCCTTCAGAGTGTTTTTGATCTCATTTATTGCATTATTCATTTTTAATTGACTCTTTTTTATTTTTTCTAGGTCCTTGTTAAACAGTTCTTGCATCTTCTCAATCTTTGTCTCCAGGCTACTTGTTTGTAACTCCATTTTGTTTTCAAGAATTTGGATCATTTTTATTATCATTATTCTAAATTGTTTTTCAGGTGGATTCCCTATCTCCTCCTCTTTTGTTTGACTTGGTGGGTATTTTTCGTGTTCCTTTACCTTTTGGGTATTTCTCTGCCTTTTCATCTTGTTTAGATTGCTGTGTCTGGAGTGGGCTTTCTGTATTCTGGTGGTCTGTGGTTCCTTTTTATTGTGGATGTTTTACCCAGTGGGTGGGGTTGGATGATTGGTTTGTCAAGGTTTCCTGGTTAGGGAAGCTTGTGTCAGCGTTCTGGTGCATGGAATTGGATTTCTTCTCTCTGGAGTGCAATGGAGTGTCCAGTAATGAGTTCTGTGATGGGTCTATGTGTTAGATGTGACTGACATACAACATCCTGTATGTTGGCACTCACGTCTATGTTCCTGCGTTGCTAAAGAATTTGTGTGGTATGTCTTGTTCTGGAGCTTATTGGCTCTTGGGTGGTGGTTGGTTTTGGTGTAGGTATGGAGGCTCTTGGATGGTCTCTTATACCTAATGTTCTGTGTAGTCAGGAGTTTTCTGGTTTTCTCAGGTTTTGGGCTTAAGTCTCCTACCTCTGGATATCAGTTTTCTTCTTCCAATAGTCTCAAGACTTCTCCAACTATACAGCACTGATAATAAAACTGCTGGGTTAATGGTGAAAAGATTCTCCACCGTGAGGGACAACCAGAGAGGTTCACAGGGTTACATGAAGAATATGAGAGGGAGGAAGGGGATAGAGGTGAGCAGGAGGAGAAAAAGGGGGGACTCAAGAGGAGAGAGACAGATCTACGCAGTTATCTGTTCCCAAAGTGTTCTACATAGCCCAGATACACACAAAGATTCACAGAACTGGATTGGGAAGAGAATCGGAAAGGAGGAAATAGAGGTATTCTGAGGTAGAAAACAGAGAGTCAAAATTGGGAGAGAGTAATCAACACACTCCTGAATAGAAATGGGAACTGAATATTGGATTCTTAAATGTCCAAAATTTATATCACATACTGAAAAACAAAGATTAAAAATCTAGTGTAGAGGTTAGACTCTTTGAAATACAATATTTAAAAACAAAAACGAAAGCACAAAAAATTTAGAAATATATATGAATTTCGGTTTAAAAATAGGGCTTCTCTCTCTCTCTTTTTTGGCAACGTTATAGTGAAATGAAAATGAAAATTAAGGAATAATAGAGGAGTATTAGAGCACTTTAAAAGGAAATAGGAGAGAAAAGCAAGAAAAAGAAAAAAAAAAGAAAACGAAAAAAAAAGAAAGAAAAAAAAAACTTTTCCCCCTAATTAAAAAAATCGTAAAAATATATGAAAATGAAAGT
Source organism: Odocoileus hemionus (assembly GCA_020976825.1). Taxonomy (NCBI): domain Eukaryota; kingdom Metazoa; phylum Chordata; class Mammalia; order Artiodactyla; family Cervidae; genus Odocoileus; species Odocoileus hemionus. The sequence goes on along the minus strand of CM037445.1, from coordinate 276,229 downwards.
TGAGGAGTAATGGGGAAGTAATAGGGAATTTTAAAAGAAAATTAAATAGAAACAAATAATAAAAAAAAAGGAAAGAAAAAAATTTAATTAAAAAATATATACATATATATCTAGGAATTTCTCTGAAGCTGTTGTCGTCAGTGTAGTTTCAGTTCAATTTCAGATAGTGCCTCTTTCCAGCTTACACTTCTCGATATCTATAGGCCCGTTCCTGTGTAGTCGGTGTTACCCTCAGGGATTTTAATCTATTGCACCAGTTCTTTCTAAAGCGGTTCCCTTTGTTTGTTTGGCTTCTGTTTGCCATCTCTTCCGTGTCTAATATCTGCCACGACACAGGTGGGCGGAGGTGATCTCTTATTTAGGTTCGCTAGTTCAGTTCAGTCCTGCTGCAGGGAGGGCGGGTTGCTGCAGACAGATAGCGCTGTGTGTGGATAGCACTCACCGTGTTCAGGCCACACTGGGTTTGCCCCGCTCACGGGTGTCTGTGCTTTCCCCGTCTACACTGCTCAGGCTCCCGGCTGCTCTATATGGAGTGGGCCCTGTGTTGAGTGCAGTTCCAGTTTTTTGGTACTCCACAAAAGCGCAGATTCGGTTGTGCTTGTGTTTTGTGCCTTACCTGGCCTGAGCAGCTCTGGCAGCCAGGGGCTTGGGCACACTCTCCCAGGGTACGGCGCGCCTTTTGCCTCCGTGGCCCCAGCACGCGCCGCTGGTCGGGTCTCAGGAAGTCTTTAGATAGAAACCCAGGGCCTGTTTGCAGTGTGGAGGGGGTGGCTTCTCTGGGGCTGAGTTTGCCCCTTTCCCCTTCCCCTCTGCCTCCAGCGGGGATGGGCCGGCTTTTCTCTAGACTTTCTCAGTCCCTTTGTTTTGCGAACTGCTGGCAGTGTGTTTGGGCTGGTTAATTTTCTCCCTCGCTATCCCACAGTTTAAAAGAGCTCCCTCCAATTGCTCTCAGGGCCTTCGGGCCGGTCCTTACCCTAAGCAATGACACCCGCTCCTCTCCGTCCCGCCCCCACTTGTTGCTGGCGGGTGCGGGCGTCTGGGGTACTTTCTGCTGGGAGTTGCTTTTAGGCACATAATCTGTGGGCCTTATTTAATTTTTCCTCCCTGTTAGGTTGTCCTCCGAGATTCGAAAACTTCACCCAGACCCGCCAGTGCGAGGGTTTCCTGGTGATTGGAAACTTCCTCTATTAAGATTCTCTTCCCTGGACGGGTCTCCATCCCTAGCTTTTTCGTCTCTCTTTTTATCTTTCATATTTTGTCCTACCTCCCTTCGAAGACAATGGGCTGCTTTTATGGGGGCCTGATGTCCTCTGCTAGCAATCAGAAGTTGTTTTGTGAAATTTGCTCAGCGTTCAATTGTTCTTTCAATGAATTTGTAGGGGAGAAAGTGGTCTCCCCGTCCTATTCCTCTGCCATCTTGGCTCCTCCTGATTTTTAAATTATGATATACAATGTTAGTCATTGTTCAGGGAATTATTACTTAGTTCTAAACTTTCCGAACTGTGACTCTGAAGCCTTCTAAAACGTATCTGACAAATGAATTCACTACTTTAATCTATTCAAGAAATCGAATTTGTGAATATTAAATTAACACAAGTTCTTGTTGCCACATTGCACTATTATTTATGATAGGAACAAAATGTCAAACAGCAGGGTGAAATTTGAGCTACATGTATATTATGGGAAACTATGCAGCTTTCAGAAGAGCTCTCAAAGAGCTGAAAAATGACTAAGCAAATGGCAAGTTAAAAATAGAAAGCCAGATCACAAAGATAGAATATGGTATATCTGTACACAAGTCACGGTACATATTTAAATCTCAAACCATCCAAGAAACATAAATATTTTTACCAATATTTTATTCCAATTGCTTTAAAAATGCATTCAGAAATTTACCTCCTTTTTTTAAAATAAAGGATAGATCCATTCAAAGCCTTTGATATGTAGAAAATGCCAACAAAGGGTAGACCATGCTTATTTATTTGCTCTCCTGATCCTAACTAACAATAAAATGACTTAGTAGCACCTACTGCTTATTCCTGGAGGAAAGGGAATTTGGACTAAAAGTCAACACAGCCAGATTTTTCCTCATTCTTCAAACAACTTGAAAGAGGTAAATGATATGTGAATTAAGGAATCCTAGTTTGAATACAAATAATCATTCTGATGACATGCATTGCTCTCTTCAATGGCCAGTAATACGTAAGCTGTCTTTTCTGATTTCAGAGTAGTAAAGAATTTTGAAAACCTTTTCCTATTTTTAAGTTCTAAAGATGAAAAGTTGGCTGCTGATTACTTACAGAACAGGGGTGATATTGATACGTGTTGGACATTTGTCAACGCCTGGAGATACAGCTGGCTGTCACAACAGGAAGGGGTGCTCCTGACATCCAGAGGGCAGACTATAGATGCTGCTAAACAGTGTGCAGGCACAGGACGACATCTCCTTCTCCATTCTGATCCTCCACACACACCCACAACATAGGCAAAACCCAAAATATAAGCTGGCCCCAAATGTTAATAGTATCGTGTTTGAGAAAACTGTTGTAGAGATACACGGCCTTTGCACAAGGTCAAACTACTGGCTCTCCTGCCTGCTTCGGAGAGGGTTCTCATGCCTCTGCCCCTCTGTCCGCAGTCCTGAGGACCCCTCCCACCACTCTCAGCATCAGGGTGACTCCCAGGAGAGCCTCCCTGCTGTCTTTCCTTGGTTCTGCGGATGGAGTTAATGTGAAAGGAGGAAAAGAGGGGAAGGGGAGAGGAATCAAATATTCTCCCCAGTTGGCTCACACTGTTTCCCTTCTTGCACTAATAACCATTACAAGATATTTCGTTCTACAGATTGAATCACTCCCATTTCCTGTTGAGATCATTTTTCAGTAGGTAAAGGGAAAACACTTTCATAGAGTTCTCCAAACTTGACATTTGTTAAAACTCTTTCCAAATACAGACTTTTAAAATTGTTTCTAATGTCATTTCCCTCTTTTATAATTCCTCCTTCTCTGACACATGACCAATAACGAATCACTCTCATTAGAAAAGAAACAAAGAAGTTTACAGGCATCAGGAAATATCATTCAGTCCATTCCTCCCCAAAATATAGTCTGACCAACCTGTTGATTGGTATTGCTCCCTGTGTTTCTGAGAATGCGATGAGGGAAAATGTCACAGGATTTATGTTTTCACATGTGTGTATCCAGGAGGCCCACATCCTTTGAGATGCCAGAACCAATCATTGATCTCTGTGGGATCTCAATCAGATATCAAGAAAACAACATCGCCTTGGGACTCAAACAATTTATGGCTTTCATAAGATGTAAAAAGAAGGCAGAAACTCTCCTGAGTTGGTAAATGTTATTGTAAGACAACATGATTCCTTTCAGAGTTTATGATAAATGACAGAGTGTTGTATGCTGCATCCAGACATAGAACTATGAACAAGATAATGTTGCCATTATGACATATGTGAATGAGTCTTATAAACTCTGTCCATTTTACACTCAAAGCTCCCTTCTGGAGGACATAGGGTCTAAAGTCACAACAGCATCCTACCAAATGCCAGAAAGGGGTGGGAACAATGGGCCTCCTTTTCTGAGAATAATAGCAACTGCTCAGACTTACTCACCACTTTCTATGTGTTAGATACTGTTATGAATGCAACAATTAACACATTTCATTTTAAGTACAGTTATACAGCTTTGTTAATATGGTGACTGAGGCATAGGGAGTTGCCACTTGCACAAAGTCACTGATAGAATGAGCGTATATGTTGCATTTGGGTTTCTGCACCCACATGACTCTGTGATGAAGAGCAAAGCTAATGGACTGTGCTGGATGCAGACCCTACTCATTGCAGAGACCATTTATGGGTCTGCTTAAGGGTCTCTCCCAGGACTACTGCTTCTCTGCCTGTGTAATCTTTTCCTAAACCAATAGATACGGTTCAAACAATATGATGTGGTTTGTGCTCCTGGATATACCAAACATTTAAGAACTCCATGACTCTAAATTGTAGCAAGTAAATTGATTTCCCAATTCTCAACAGCTTTCATGTGTTTCCCTAAACTTGATTCATCTGACAATTTCCCGAGATTGTGGAGTGTTTCTGCCTCTACATTCCACCCAGTACTTTCACTATTCCTTTTGCTTCATTCTTCAACAGCAAAGCTTCCTGTTAGCCATTCACATTTTACTGTGGGAATTATCTCATTTAGAAAAGTAATAGCAAACTTCCAAAACATAAGAACACTGTGAAATATTTTTTTCCCATGAAACCTGAAATTTGTTTGAATTAAGACATTTCAAGCCCATTGTATGACTTCTTGTTTCCCTCTGGATTATATAACTCTCTTTTCTCAGAAAATAAGGGCATTGGGCATGTATTTTAGCCAATACAGTGATGTTTTGGTATTATATATAGCAAATTCATGATGATATCTCATTAACATCATATTTTTTTTTATCATTGCTCTTAGTATACCCTGAAAGTGTTGCCACAGAATGCATCTACCTGGAGAGGGTCCTCATTGCAGAAAGACTAAAAAGACAGCATCATTTGCAGTGATGTTTATATTATTTATGCAACCCACTCATAGAAATCTGTTTTGCATATCTATCTTAAAGACAAAGCAGAAACTTTTCTTAAAATTGATTTAAATATAAATATTTCATTGAAATTTATTTCATAGGCATTGCCCATAAATTAAGTACTACAAATACTAAGATCTAAGTTTTTTTATAAACTGTATTTATATCACATAAGATCATATTGTTTGAGCGAATCATTTCATCAAAAGATTCAATGACATCAACAATATGTTAAATTTTGTAAACTTTTTAATTACACATTTTAACTGAGAAGCCTCCAAGCATAAGGAAAGCAGAAATGCTTCATTGCTGTATGGTAAGACTTGGGAAGGTGATTGTGGTAGCATCAGAAATTAAGAAAAGCAGTTGTATTTGAAGACAGCACAACAAACTACTCCAAAACATATGACTTAAAACAGCTGTTTATTGTATGGATCACTACTACATAAGTCACTCAGGTAGTTCTGATGATCTGATCCAGAGGTGACTGATTTTCGCTGATATGTTTGTGAAAGTCACTCAGTCATGTCTGACTCTGCCATCCCATGAACTTCTCCATGTTTGTGATCCCATGGAATTCTCCAGGCCAGAATACTGGAGAGGGTAGGCTTTCCCTCTAGGGGATCTTCCCAACCCAGGGATCAAACCCAGGTTTCCTGCACTGCAGTGGATTCTTTATGAGCTTAGCCAACAAGGGAAACCAAAGAATACTGGAGTGGGTAGACTATTCCTTCTCCAGTGAATCTTCATGACCCAGGAATCAAACTGGGATCTCCTGCATTGCAAGAAGATTCTTTTTTTTTTCATTTATTTTTATTAATTGGAGGTTAATTACTTTACAACATTGCAGTGGTTTTTGTCATACATTGACATGAATTAGCCATGGATTTACATGTATTCCCCGACCCGGTCCCCCCTCCCACCTCCCTCTCCACCCGATCCCTCTGGGTCTTCCCAGTGCACCAGGCCAAGCACTTCTCTCATGCATCCAACCTGGGCTGGTGATCCGTTTCACCCTAGATAATATACATGTTTCTATGCTGTTCTCTTGAAACATCCCACCCTCGCCTTCTCCCACAGAGTCCAAAAGTCTGTTCTATACATCTGTGTCTCTTTTTCTGTTTTGCATATAGGGTTACCGTTACCATATTTCTAAATTCCATATATATGTGTTAGTATACTGTAATGGTCTTTATCTTTCTGGCTTACTTCACTCTGTATAATGGTTTCAAGTTTCATCCATCTCATTAGAACTGATTCAAATGAATTCTTTTTAATGGCTGAGTAATATTCCATGGTGTATATGTACCACAGCTTTCTCATCCATTCATCTGCTGATGGGCATCTAGGTTGCTTCCATGTCCTGGCTATTATAAACTGCTGCAATGAAAATTGGGGTGCACGTGTCTCTCTCAGATCTGATTTCCTCGGTGTGTATGCCCAGAAGTGGGATTGCTGGGTCATATGGCAGTTCTATTTCCAGCTTTTTAAGAAATCTCCACACTGTTTTCCATAGTGGCTGTACTAGTTTGCATTCCCACCAACAGTGTAAGAGGGTTCCATTTTCTCCACACCCTCTCCAGCATTTATTGATTGTAGACTTATGGATAGCAGCCATCCTGACTGGCGTTTAATGGTACCTCATTGTGGTTTTGATTTGCATTTCTCTGATAATGAGTGATGTTGAGCATTTTTTCATGTGTTTTTTAGCCATCTGTATGTCTTCCTTGGAGAAATGTCTTTTTAGTTCTTTGGCCCATTTTTTGATTGGGTCATTTATTTTCCTGGAGTTGAGCTGGAGGAGTTGCTTGTATATTTTTGAGTTTAATCCTTTGTCTGTTGCTTCGTTTGCTATTATTTTCTCCCAATCTGAGGGCTGTTTTTTCACCTTGCTTATAGTTTCCTTTGTTGTGCAAAAGCTTTTAAGTTTCATTAGGTCCCATTTGTTTATTTTTGCTTTTGTTTCTAAAATGCTGGGATGTGGGTCATAGAGGATCCTGCTGTGATTTATGTCGGAGAGTGTTTTGCCTATGTTCTCCTCTAGGAGTTTGATAGTTTCTGGTCTTACATTTAGATCTTTAATCCATTTTGAGTTTATTTTTGTGTATGGTGTTAGAAAGTGTTCTAGTTTCATTCTTTTACAGGTGGTTGACCAGTGTTCCCAGCACCACTTGTTAAAGAGTTTGTCTTTTTTCCATTGTATGTCCTTGCCTCCTTTGTTGAAGATAACATGACCATAGGTTTATGGTTTTATCTACGGGCTTTCTATTCTGTTCCATTGATCTATATTTCTGTCTTTGTGCCAATACCATACTGTCTTGATGACTGTGGCTTTGTAGTAGAGTCTGAAGTCAGGCAGCTTGATTCCTCCAGTTCCATTCTTCTTTCTCAAGATTGCTTTGGCTATTCGAGGTTTTTTGTATTTCCATGCAAATTGTGAAATTATTTGTTCTAGTTCTGTGAAAAATACCGTTGGTAGCTTGACAGGGATTGCATTGAATCTATAGATTGCTTTGGGTAGTATAGCCATTTTGACAGTATTGATTCTTCCAATCCATGAACACGGTATATTTCTCCATCTGTTTGTGTCCTCTTTGATTACTTTCATCAGTGTTTTATAGTTTTCTATGTATAGCTCTTTTGTTTCTTTAGGTAGATATGCTCCTAAGTATTTTATTCTTTTTGTTGCAATGGTGAATGGTATTGTTTTCTTAAGTTCTCTTTCTGTTTTCTCATTGTTAGTGTTTAGGAATGCAAGAGATTTCTGTGTGTTAATTTTATATCCTGAAACTTTACTGTATTCGTTGATTAGCTCTAGTAATTTTCTGGTAGAATCTTTAGGGTTTTCTATGTAGAGGATCATGTCATCTGCAAACAGAGAGAGTTTCACTTCTTCTTTTCCTATCTGGATTCCTTTTACTTCTTTTTCTGCCCTGATTGCTGTGGCCAAAACTTCCAACACTAAGTTGAATAGTAGTGGTGAGAGTGGGCACCCTTGTCTTGTTCCTGATTTCAGGGGAAATGCTTTCAATTTTTCACCATTGATGGTGATGCTTTCTATGGGTTTGTCATATATAGCTTTTATTATGTTGAGGTATGTTCCTTCTATTCCTGCTTTCTGGAGGGTTTTAATAATAAATGGATGTTGAATTTTGTCAAAGGCTTTTTCTGCATCTATTGAGATAATCATATGGTTTTTATCTTTCAATTTGTTAATATGGTGTATTACATTGATTGATTTGTGGATACTAAAGAATCCTTGCATTCCTGGGATAAAGCCCACTTGGTCATGGTGTATGATTTTTTTTAACATGTTGTTGGATTCTGTTTGCTAGAATTTTGTTAAGGATTTTTGCCTCTATATTCATCAGTGATATTGGCCTGTAGTTTTCTTTTCTTGTGGCAACTTTGTCTGGTTTCGGAATTAGGGTGATGGTGGCCTCATAGAATGAATTTGGAAGTTTACCTTCTTCTGCAATTTGCAAGAAGATTCTTTATCAACTGAGCTATCAGGGAAGCTGGTATGTTTATGTGTGTTATTAGCTTGTCAGTCGTGGTGATCTAAGAGAGCTCATACTGACATTGCTACAGGGCCTTCCTTGTAACTGACACAATATGTCACTTCAAGAGCATTATATTAGCCAAAATCACTCACAAAAGTAGCCTACATTAAAAAAAAATGGAGGAATTGCTCTGACCATTTGATCAAAAGGAAAGAAAAATGTGGGCATACCTAGTTACGTGGAGAATTGGGATCATGCTTGCAACATATTACACAGGGTAAAAAAAAAAAAAAGAAAAAAAATCATTTTCAAAGACAGAATCTCCAAAATTTTTGCCTTAAGCAAACTGGAAGATAATCTAATTTTGTTTAAAGTATTACTTTAAAAAATTTGATGAAAGATCATTTTAAAAAATTGAATGAAAATTGGCATGTCAGTACTATTCCAGCACAATTTCTGACAGAGTTTCTATTCTCATTTACCATTAATACTCCCAAATATTCTCAGTATTTTCATCTATTAAAAAGTGGACATTGAGAAATTTGTTTAGAGATATTGAGTAGAGAAGGAGAAGGGTGTTTAAGTTATTAAAGCAAAAGTGAGCTATTGATGTTAGAGAAATCTGATAGTTCTAATTTGCCTTACTGAATAGACCCTAATACTAATGTTCAGGCTTCCCTGGGGACTCAGCAGTGAAGAATCTGCCTGCCATTGCAGGAGACATGAGTTCAACCCCTGTGTCTGGAAGGTCTCCTAGAGAAGGAAATGCCTATTTCCACTCCAGTATTCTTATCTGGAAGATCCTATGGACAGAGGAGCCTGGTGGGCGACAGCCCAAAGGGTCGCAAAAAGTCTGACATGACTTGGTCAGTAAACCACAACAACCACAACAACACTGATGGCTATCTGGTTTACATTTTATTTTGAATATAGTTACACAGGTAATTAGTTTTCAAATCTTTGGGCAACTGCAAACAACTTTTTTTTTTTTGTAAGCTGCAAGTTCAGTTGAGAAGGATACAGACATTATATTTAGGAGAAAAAATAGCATGAAGAATTGGTAATATTTTTGATGACTTCATAGGCAAAATAATAGAAGTGAAAGTGTCTCCATTGTGTTTGACTCTTTGTGACCTCACGGACTATATAGTCCATGAAATTCTCCAGGCCAGAATGCTGGAGTGGGTAGCATTTCCCATTTCCAGGGAATCTTCCCAATCCAGGGATCAAACCTAGGTCTTCTGCATTGCAGGCAGATTTTTTTTACCAGCTGAGCCACAAGTAAAGCCCAGGATAACAGAATGAAATTCCAATTGGGTAGTCATTTGTCATGCTTCCCTTTTGCATGTAAGATGTTGTGAGAATGAGTTCTCCATTTTTAAACCTCTGGTGGAGTTTATCATAGCTGTTCAAGATGCCATATTGGAGTTCTTCTGAAAACATATTCAGAATATAGACAGTGTCTTATCAACTTTCCTTCATGCCAAGTAACCTGTATATACAATACAACCCAAATACTCCAACACGCAGGCAAATATACACGAGTTATACAGCATTCACTCAATAAAAAAAATTGTTGTGTCATTAGCACATTATTATCTCCTTGTTTGTCATGATTTAGTCTCCTGGATGAGACTCCTGCATTGAAATATGTCTCCTAAAACTCTGTCTCTTCAGTTATCCGAGAAATCAACACAATACCTACTTTATGAAGGACTTGAACATTTTTTTCCTTCTCAAATCCATTGTTATAGTATTTAACTAACTTATACAGTTGTCACTTTCTTAAGTATCCTCCTGTCACCACTGGATTTTTATTCCTTGAAGGATGAACACCATGTCTTTTTTAAATTGCTCTTTGTATTTTTATAAGACAAATGCATGTGCTAATTGAGAGCTTAGGTTTTTTTTTTGGTACAAAAAAGAAGAAGATGAAATTAAATTTATTAAAATTACAGAAGGTTTGCCACATGACATCTATATTGTATTTTAATCTATGTAATACAGTTATTTTGCCTGAAGTTTTAGATGAAAAATTTTTAAATTGAGAGATTGTTATTTTTTTCCCAGTAAGAGACAGAGTCAAGTTTAGTGTCTTCGAGTCAAAATTCACGTTCTTCAATTTTACAACATTTAATTAACATTTTTTTAAAAAGTTTTTATTTTGTATTCAGGTATAGCCTTTTTTCCCCCATTTATTTTTATTAGTTGGAGGATAATTACTTTACAATATTGTAGTGGTTTTTGCCATACATTGACATGAATCAGTCATGGATTTACATGTGTTCCCCATCCTGAACCCCCCTCCCACATCCCTCCCCATCCCATCCCTCTGGGTCATCTCAGTGTACCAGCCCTGAGCACTTGTCTTATGCATCCAACAATGGAATACTACCTAGCCATTAAAAAGAATACATTTGAATCAGTTCTAATGAGATGGATGAATCTGGAGCCCATTATACAGAGTGAAATAAGCCAGAAAGATAAACACCAATGCAGTATACTAACACATATAGATGGAATTTATAAAGATGGTAATGATAACCCTATATGTAAGACAGAAAAAGAGACACAGATGTATAGAACAGACTTTTGGACTCTATGGGAGGAGGCAAGGATGGGATGATCTGAGAGAATAGCATTGAAACAGATATTGCCTTTTAGCAATGTTGTGATAATTTCAGGTGAAAAGTGAAGACTCAGGCATATATATATATGTGTGTGTGTATATCCCACAGACACTCCTCCCATCCAGGCTGCCTCATAACATTGAGAAGAGTTTGATGTGCTATACAGTAAATCCTTGTTGGCTATCCATTTTAAATATAAGATTTCTCATAGCCATCCCCAAAACCCTAACTATCCCTTCCCCTCATCCTTCCCCAAGCCTAGCATTCACAAATTTTACAGCATTCACTCTCATTAATCTAAATGTATCTTTAAAAACCAACCTCCGCAGACACACCATATTTACATATCAAGGAAAAACTCTACTATTATAATAATTCTCAATAAGAAATAATTTAGAGCCCATGATCTTGGAGAATGTGTCCTTGGCATCCTTATTTCTCAAACTGTAGATCAGGGGATTCAACATGGGGATGACCACAATGTAAAACGCAGACACCACTTTGACTGTGTGCCTGGAGTTTGTGGAGTTGGGCACACAGCAGAAAAAGAGGATGATGCTGTGGAAGATCCTGATGGTGGTCAGGTGCAAGGTGCAGGTGGAGAAGGCTTTTCAGCGACCACAGGCTGAAGGCATTTTGAGGATGGTGACAACAATAAACACATAAGACAGGAGAATGATGAAGAGTGTGCTGACCTCACTAAAGGTGGATAAGATAAAAAGCAGCAACTGGTTGAGATAAGTATCAGAGCATGAGAGGGAAAGCAGGGAGGAGGACTCACAGAAGAAGTGATCGATTGTGTTGAAACCTTGAAATGATAATTTGCTAACAGAACATGTGAATGTCAAGGAGCAGGTTGCTCCCCAGGCATAAGATCCAACCACTAACTTCACACAGAGTCTTGGGGACATGGACACCATGTAGAGCAGAGGGTTGCAGATGGCCACGAAGCAGTCATAGGCCATCACAGCAAATAAAAAGGACTCAATCACCACAATGGTACAAAAGAAAAAGTATTGCATTATACATGCTGCAAATGAAACAGTTCTGTCTTCTACCATGAGATTCATCATGGTCTTGGGAGCAAAGATGGAGGAATTACAAAAGTCTGCAAAGGAGAGGTGGCTGAGGAAAAAGTACATGGGACTGTGCAGTTTGGGGTTAATTTTGATGGTTACAATCATCCAAGATTCCCTACCACAGTGACACTGTCGATGGCCAGGAATGTCAAGAAGAGGGGGACTTGCAACTCTGGGTAATCAGAGAAGCCCAGGAGAGTGAACACTGCCCAACTTTTATTTCTCTCTGCTAGAAACATGGTTTCTGTTTGTCAGAATCTGAATCAGTCCCTGAAACAAAAATATTAAAGAAAATGAGGATGTAAGACCCTTGGTTAACTACTTCTTACCAAGATTGGTAGACGAAACAAAATATCTCTTTTAGAATCTCTCCATTTGTTTTTTCTTATGCAAGATAAGCTAAATGTCTAAAATTTTAAACAAGATAACCATTTAAAATTTTCTTTAAGTAACACAATTATTGAACTGGTTTTGTTCTCAGTTATAAATTTTAATACTAAGAAATAGCAATATGAGATTAAAGGATTATTTTAAATGATTAAAAGGTTATTTTTTTTAAGTTGTAGTGGATTTTACTAACATGTAAAAATGAAGGTTCATGGAAACTAAAGAGTACTCAGAATGCACAGGTAAAGGATGAGGTTTATTTTAGCAAATTCAATTAGCTTGTTACTGAGCAAAGAATAAGGAGGTGACAATCACATGTATATAGACAGTTATGTTCCTCCAGCTGATATAAATAAATGGAAAAAAAGGTCATTTTAAATGAAATCCTCCCCCAATGCTTTTAGGTCTCCTTGCATATTATAAATTCATAAAAGATTAACCTAGCCTAGAACTATAGCTGATTATTTCAGTCCTACAACTAATAGCAAAAGTGAGAAATTTCTAAATTAATTTACCGTCACATGTTCACAATGTGACTTTAAGAATGACACCTCTTATCATTTAAGTCAGTGTCTTTATTGTTAATTCCACATAACACTGTAACATTTATTTTTGTTTCTGACTCAATAAATCTATTGTTAAAATAAACCTTAATTATTTTTTTTTCAGACAGTGTTCTTCTCAACTCAAGGAAGCCTGATTATCAATCCCACCTTGCCACTTGAGGAATAATAACAGTGAACAAATAAAGTTAATCCAGTCTACGTCTTTATTCAAGACTTGACAAAACAGAAGACAGAGATTCTTGACTTTCCTTATAGTATGGAAATAAGAACAATATACACCTCAGTGTCTGGAATCCTGATTCTGACTCCCACAAATTTTCTATTCTTCTACAATAGGCTCTAGTCTATGTTCAAAGGGCCAAAACTAAGATATTCACTTTATTTATGATCATACTTCCAATTAAACACCAACTGCAGTGGCTCAGATGGTAAAGACTCTACCTGCAATGTAGGAGAACTGGGTTTGATTTCTGGGGTGGTCAGATCCCCTGGAGAAGGAAATGGCAACCCACTCCAGTATTCGTGCCTGGAGAAATCCCAAGGACAGAGAAGCCTGGCAGACTACAGTACATCGGGTCGCAAAGAGTCGGACATGACTGAACAACTAAGACTCACGTCCGATTTAACGACACTAGAGGGCTTCCCTGGTGGCTCAGACGGTAAAGTGTCTGCCTGCAGTGCAAGAGACCCGGGTTCAATCCCCGAATTGGGAAGATCTCCTGGAGAAGGAAATGGCAACCCACTCAAGTATTCTTACTTGGAAAATTGCATGGACTGAGGAGCCTGGTAGGCTACAGTCCATGGGATCACAAAGAGTAGGACATGACTGAGTGATTTCACTTTCACTTTCAGAGATTTTAAATCTACGGAAAAGTGTCCAGTGAAAGTGTACATAAGACCAAGTCTTACCAGAAAGCAGCAACAAGATGAGATGAGAAAGAATTTAAGAAAGTTTTCTTTCCGAGGAAGAATAAGTTACTTTACTAAAGTTTATAACTTAGAAACATCCATAAACATAGGATATTTAGTATGTTCCTGTAAAGGACAAAGATCAAACACTTGAGGTGGTAGTACACTGTGAAGACATTTCATGAGAAAACAGTAATAGCAAAGAATTATATTTCTCTAATTGGTGGTGATTAGGAACCAGGAACTTTCTCTATCATTTCTGGTAAGGTTCTCTCTAGTCCCATAGCTCAAGAAACAGATTTCAGATGACTCAGCATGAAGATGTCAGATCATATGCAAAACTGAAATACTTAAGACTCCTATCTCTTCTTAAATTCATAAATTTGAGTGTTGAAGACAAACTCAGAAGACAATCTATCACAAAACCAGATATCCTAACTGTAGCTAATTTGTTTAAGCCACTACAAAATTAGTTTTAAACTAATATTATATTCCATGTAATTGTTCTTATGGACCAAATATTATTTTTAAGTTACTGGTGAACTTTCTTTCTTTCTTTTTTATTTTCAATTTAGGAAATAGGACAGCTAATATTGCCTGCATATTTTTTCTTCTCTGTTTTGTTATCAGTTTTGCACTTAAGTCTGCTTTGTAACCTTAATAAAAAATAGAGCCTTTTACTCTTTCTTCACTGGTGTTTGTTTAACCCCTTCTTATTTTTGTTTGTTTCCTTCAGTAATTGTCTTTTTTTTTTTTCAATTTGACGACTCCTTAAAAAATTTGTAGAAGTGAGAAAATGCACCGTCCCCAAATGCTCAGAGCTCTCCTAACCCCCAATTCCAGGCACTTATTTGTGTCCAGTCACTCAGTTGTCACTGAGTCAGTCACTCAGTCTGACTCTATTGTGACCCCATGGACTATAGCTGGCAGGGCTCTTTTGTTCATGGAATTTATTCCAGGATATAATACTGGAGCTGATGGCATTTCCTACACCAGAGGACCATCCTGACCCAGGGATCAAACCCAGTCTCCTGTATCTCCTGGATTGGCAGGCAGATTCTTTACCACTACTACACCTGGGAAGCCCTATTGTTTCAATCAGTTCCGTTCAGGCCCTCAGTCATGTCTGACTCTTTATGACTCCATGGACTGCAACACAGCATGCCAGGCTTCTCTATCCATCACGAACTCTGGGAGCTTCCTCAAAGTCAAGTCCATCGAATTGGTGATGCCGTCCAACCACCTCATCCCCTGTCATCCCCTTCTCCTCCTGCCTTATATCTTTCCCAACATCAGGGTCTTTTCCAGTGAGTCAGTTCTTTGCATCAGGTGGCCAGAGCATTGGAGCTTCGGCTTCAACATCAGTTCTTCAATGAATATTCAGGACTGATTTCGTTTAGGATTGACTGGTTGGATCTCTTTGCAGTCCAAAGGACTCTCAAGAGTCATCTCCAACACCACAGTTCAAAAGCACCAATTCGTCAGTGCTCAGCCTTCTTTATGGTCCAACTCTCATTTCCATACACAACTGTGGAGAAAACAATAGCTTTTGTTTTTCTAAACAGCCTCTTGACTAAAGTGAAAGAGGACAGTGAAAAAGTTGGCTTAAAACTCAACATTCAGAAAACTGTGATCATGACATTCAGTCCCATCACTTCATGGCAAATAGATGGGGAAACAAAGGAAACCATGATGGACTTTATTTTCTTGGGCTCCAAAATCACTGCAGATGGTGACCACAGCCTAAAAGACGCTTGCTTCTGGGAAGAAAAGTTCTGACCAACCTAGACAGCATATTAAAAAGCAGAGGCATTTTTTGCCCTGTTGTTTATGGGGCTATAATTCAGGGGCTCAGTTGGTCCAGCTCTAATACAAAGCTCTGGAGACTGAGTGCATGCCCTCTTCCTTTAAAGTTCTTATTGGTAGCTTTTACGGCGACTCAGTATTACACAAGGACTCTCTATGTCTAAAGGGTAAATTTCCCCACACGCCTTTTTTCCTGCATACCCTACATGGAGAATAATATTAATCTTTCTTTAGAATATTTTCAAATTTTATTTTTAATTGCAGGGGATATATAATATAACCCCTCCCCCTTGAGGCATGGCACCTCCTAGGTCCCCCTCCCTCCCATGGCACCTCCTAGGTCATCACAGAGTGTCAGGCTGAGCTCCTGAGTTACACAGCAGCTTCCCACGAGCTGTCTATTGTACATACCTGCTGATGGGTGAAAGTAGGATCTCTCTTGTTTGGGAGTGGTGGATATATTATTATATCTAGAGTCACAACCCATGGGGCATAAACCCTAGGGACTGCCTGTTGCCTCATTCTCTTATAGCCTTGAAATAATTAAAGTTAATCACAATTCTCTGATGCAGTTATTTCTTGCATTCTAGAAAACCTGGAGCAATGTTAGGGGTATTTCACATAAACATTTGTAGGTTAAAGTCACTTCTCTCAGATGCTTCATCACTCTGATATGGTTTTACAATTAACAAAATTATGTAACTACAGAAGTCATCATTATCAAATATTAATTGAATGATACAGTATGCCAGTCATAATCCTGTTTCTCCATACTTTTAGTCTAACATAGGGGAGAAGTATGAAGATCCACCTTTAATATCACCATGATTCACTGAGAGTTAAAGCAGAGATATTTACAAAGTTAAATATTAAGTTTGGAAAATGATCTGATCCTTTTAAAATAAATGTTCTGTTTGATTGCACAATCACATCCATTCAGTTAATTACTTTTGTTTATTGAATTATTGAAATAACACATATTCATTGAAGAAAGCATGAACTATAGAATGTAAATAAGAAACATGAACACACTAGAGATAATTGGTATCAACTGCATTTCAAATCTCACATTCAAGTTTAGTAAACATGAGTAACACTACCTGAAGTAAAAGATAAAGGTGAGCATCTCCAGTGGTGCAGTGTGGCCTCATTTATCCCCTGACATTATGTGATGAGAAACTTCACCTCTGTAATATTATTTCCCCAAAATCTCTACTCCAGTCTTAACAGGAGAAAATTATTAGGCAAAGCCATATTTACAAGCATTCTACAGGATACCTCATCAGCACTCTTTAAAATTATTAAAGCCAAAAAATAAAAATAAAATAAAATAATATTCAAAACCTGTCACAGGACAGGTCAGAAATTTGGGAGACATGATGACAATACAGTGTGGTACCTGGATTGGGCCCAAGAAAATAGAGAGAGAATTAATGGGAAAAAACTGACGGAATCCAAGTAAAATTTAGATTTTAGTGATCATATCGTACTAATATTTCTTTTTTATTTTTATTTTATTGTGGAAAGAATATTTCACATAAGACCTACCCAATTAAGATATGTTAGGTGTAAAATACAGTTTTATTGACTACAGATGTTATTTTTGTACAGTGCATCTTTAGAACTCATTCATCTAGCTTAAATGACATTTTATGCCCTTTGATTGGTAATGTCCCATTGCTCCCTTCTCTTGCCTGTGACATCTATCACTCCACTTTATGACTCCATGTACATATCAGTGGAGTCAAACAGTGTTTGTCTTTCTGTGACTGATATATTTCACTATGCATACTGTCATTCAGGTGGTAACATTGCAAAATTTCCACCTTTTTAAAAGGGTGAATTGTATTCCATTTTATCTGCATGCCATTTTTTCTTTATTCACTTTTTGGTCCATTTAGGTTATTTCTACTTCTTGGCTATTGTGAATAGCTCTGCAATGAACACAAGAATGCTTTGGAATCATGATTTTAATTCTTTTGGATAAAATACAGAAGCAGGATTACTGGGTCATATATTTAATTTTAATATTGTGAAAAACTACCATACTATTTCACAGCATCTGCATGATTTTACATAAGAGAAACAGTATAAAAAGCTTTCAATTTTCCATATGTTTACAACACTCACTTATTTTTAGTTTTGTTTTCTGATGATTGTCATCCTGACAAGTGTGATTTGATCTCATTGTGGTTTTGATTTTCCTCTTCCTGATGCTTAATGACACTGAATATGTTTTCTCATTTTAATGTACTTACTGGCCATTTGCATATCAGAAAAAATGTAAATCTTGTGTTTAGATAACTTTTTAACTGGGCTATTAGTTTTTATTTTTGTCGTGTTGTTGTGTTTGTTTTTGCTATTGAGTTGTATGAGTTTTTAGATGCATATTAGAGATAAATATTTTAACATATAGATTGCAAAAATTTTTCTAATTATGCTGCTTCTTCATTCTGTTTGTTTCCTTTCCTGTGCAGAAGGTTTTAATGAATGTCTGATAGCAATCAGCAATTGCACTGGATATTAACAGTGCAAGTAATTCAGAAAACTCTCATGATCAACACATCCCATTTCACTTGTAGCTGTCCTTGTTTTAGTAAAGTCACACATATCAGGTATTCTCTTAATCATATTTTTTATAATGAATATTTCTTTCTCAGATTAACATTTCTGATAAGTTCAGTTTTGTTTCTACAGGTCTAGAACCAGATGTGCTAAGTTGTTTGTATCATGTCTGGCTCTTGTGGCCCCATGGGCTGTATCCCACCAGACTCCTCTGTCCATGGGATTTTTCAAACAAAATATTGGAGTGGGTTGCCATTTTCTTCTCCGTAGAAACAGATAGTTTTAGATATATCAGCACTAAAGGCTTGGGATCCCATATAACAGAAAGAACCTTTGGTTTTATATGTTCAGATATCCAAGGATATTTCAGGATCAGTCAGAAGGCAATCTTTTCAAGTCAATTCTCACTATTATATAACTCTTTTTTAGTGATCTTTTTCAGAGCATTTCAAACATGGCACTATCGATATTTTGGGCTGGATTATTCTTTTTATGGGGAGGTATCCTGTGCATGGTATCATGTAGAGCAGCTTCTCTGGCCTCTATCCACTGGATGATAGTACTTCACCCCTGGTCTCTGCATTGTGACACCAAAAATGTCTCCAGATATTGTCTTCTGTCCCCCTGGGAGGTGAGGGGGGGCGGTGAATAAACAACTGACCATCCTTTACTCAATTCTGGTAGATTTTTATGTTTTACTGTCTAACTTACATGCAGTGAAATATCTAATTCCTTATCTCCTGAATACTACTATAAAGGAATATGTATTATCATCAATCCTGGGAAGCAAGGTGTCTAAAATCTTTGTCCTTACAATTTCTTCGAATTGTTTTTGTTTGTGGTCTTGTTAGTCAGCACTTGTTTTTTCATGCTTTAAAATCTTATTTAGAGGTGACCTTACCTGAAGAAGATCAGTCCTGGATGTTCATTGGAAGGACTGATGTTGAAACTGAAATTCCAATACTTTGGCCACCTGATGCGAAGAGCTGACTCATTTGAAAAGACCTTGATGCTGTGATAGATTAAGGGCAGGAGGAGAAGAGGACAACAGAGGATGAGATGTTTGGATGGCATCACCGACTCAATGGACATGCATTCAGGCAAATGCTGGGTGTTGGTAATGGACAGGGAGGCCAGGCATGCTGCAGTCCATGGGGTCACAAACAGTCAGACATGACTGAACAAGAGAACTGAACTGATCGATTCTATTTCTCCAGAAGTTTAGTTTTAGTTCCTTTAAATTCAGTTTGAGTTAAATACCTGTCAATCCTCCCTTGTACAGTTCTACCCCGAATTGGCAGAAGCAGAAAGACATGCACCAAAGAGTCTCAGGGCCCCTGTGTCCTCACACTCCTAGGAAATACTTGATCAGGACACTGCTATGAAGGAGTTCAGTAAGCCAGGCCCTTCTACCTATCTTTCAGGAAAGTATGCACTTCCTGTTCCTGATATGTAATGTTTACCGAGACTCAAAATTCCCCCAAGTGATTTGTCTTATGAAGAAATAACTGAAGCTAAGGTTATCTATTAGATACTCTACATGGGACTGTGGAAAAGGCAGCCCCCCTCCGCCCTCCAGAGGACTTGTTGATTTACTGGGAAGGCTGAGACCCTTATGTCTCCTCTACTCCCTGTGGCGCAAGGCCCTAGAGAGAATCCCTTGCATTCTTCTTCAGAGGCTCAGAACAAGCAATTAAAGCTAATTATTGTTTTCTGATGCAATTTATATTTCTTGGAAAACATGAAGAAAAACCAACAGCAGATTTAGAAACATTTTATATGAAAATAAATCAAAAGTTTAACTGTCTTCTCACCATGCCCCAACCAACTCTTTGCCACCACATGGACCGTAGCCTGCCAGGCTTCTCTGTCCATGGAATTCTCCAGGCAAAAATATTGGAGTGGTTGTCATGACCTTCTCCAGGGGATCTTCTGACCCAGGGATCAAACTCAGGTCTTTTGCATTGCAGGCAGATTCTTTACCATTGAACTACCTGGGAAGCCCAATTATCATTGCCACAGACTTCAACAATGTTGGACAATGACAAGTCATAGCAAAAGTTATCTATAGTGCACAGGAAATAATTCTCTTTTTTAAGCACACTGTTTTATGCTTTTAAATTTTTTTTAGATTTATTGAGGTATAATTGACCAAAAATTCTATATATTTAAGGTGAAAGTTTGATGTTGATTTGACAGTGAAATAATCACCACCATCAAGCAAACATGTCCATTGCTTTATGTTACTGTTTTCTTTTTCTTGGACTTCCCTGGTGGCTCAGACGGTAAGGCGTCTGCCTACAATGTGGGAGTCCCGGATTCAATCCCTGGGTCGGGAAGATCGCCTGGAGAAGGAAATGACAACCCACTCCAGTATTGTTGCCTGGAAAATCCCATGGATGGAAGAGCTTGGTAGACTAAAGTCCATGGGGTCACAAAGAGTTGGACACAACTGAGCAACTTCACTTTCTTTTCTTTGTCTTTATCTTTTTAAAGTAATGAGAATACAAATTCTACCCTCTTAGCAAGTTTCAAGAATACAGTACAGTACTGTTAACTAAAGTCACATTGTTGTACATTGAAACTTCAGGGTTTGTTCATCTTGCATGAGGACTTTGTACCTCTTGACCCTCATCTCTCCTTGCCCTGATCCCCCAGTCCTGAATCATCAGTCATCACTCTACATTCTACTTCTACGAGGCTAACTGCTGTAGTTTATGTGCAAGTGAGATCATGGAGTAGTTGTCTTCCAACAAACATTAAGTTTCTACCATGCTTGTGACCTCTGTAAGGCAGAACTGCCCCTCTTATACTAACCATAAGCAACAGTGGGAAAATCCTGCCTTCGAATCTCTCAGCTACATTGTTACCAACATGTAAATGGCATTACTACTTATGGGCACACAGTCCTTAGCTTTATTTTCTTCATTTGAAATACTTGGCATAAAAGATGCTCTTCACATCAGGAGTAATGTGTTTCCAGTCACATTCATGTATTAATTGTTTATTTTGGTTTACTCTCTGAATTGTGTCCGACTCTTTGCCACCCAGCCTACTATAGCCTGCCAGGCTCCTCTAGGCATGGGATTCTCCAGGCAAGAATATTGGAGAAGGGTGTCAATTCTTTTTCTAGGGGATGCTCATGACCGAGGGATGGAACTCTCCTCTCTTGCTTGACAGGCAGATTCTTTACTGTTAAGTCACCTGGCAGGCCCTCATGTATTAACTGTTGCAACCAAACCTAGATCTCAAAGCTTATCTTCCATTCTTCAGCTCTTTCTCCTGTAGCAAGCTGACTGTTGGCCTTTGGTGTAAGAAATAAACAGATTGTGGATTGTAAAGCCTTGACTGAGCTGTGCAAATGCTACTTAAAATGTATGATACAAATTTTTTAAAAGTAAAAAAAAAAGAAGATAACTATAAAATATTAATAAAGACTATTTAATTTTCCAAAAATAAAAATAAATGAATAAATAAAATGGGTGATGCATTTGGGAATCTGCTGACAGTACAGAGGATAGTACTCTGCTTTCACTGCCAAAAGCAGGGGTTCAGTCACTGGTGTGGAAACTAATATCCCACAAGCTGCATAGTGCAGTCAAAAGAAAAAAAAAAACGCATGATACAATAAAGGTCTAATTGATTTTTTATTGTATTTTTGCTTCTGAAAAAAATATAGATAATAGAAATGTCATTGAATTCATACCTTATTTAAACTATTTTAACGTATTTTTTTCTATTAAAACATCATTGCATCTTGTAATTAAGGTAAAGAAATTGCTGCCTCATATTGGAATGTATAAATATTGTTCCCTTTGGGTACATTTAATGATGGTGTATATTGTCATCTGCTTCTTGAACTTATATGCAGAGTATATCATGAAAAATCCTGGGCTGGAGGAAGCACAACTGGAATCAAGATTGCCAGGAGAAATATCAATAACCTCAGAGAGGCAGATGACACTACCCTTATGGAAGAAAGCAAAGAACTACAGAGTTTCTTGATGACAGTGAAAGAGGAGAGTGAAAAAGTTGGCTTAAAACTCAACGTTCATAAAATTAAGATCGTGGCATCCAGTCCCATCACTTCATGGCAAATAGATGGGGAAACAGTGGAAACAGTAGCTGATTTTATTTTTGGGTGCTCCAAAATCACTGAAGATTGTGATTGCAGCCATGAAATTAAAAGACACTTGCTCCTTGGAAGAAAAGCTCTGACCAACCTAGACAGTGTATTAAAAAGCAGAGACATTACTTTGCCAACAAAGTTCTGCCTAGTCAAAGCAATGGTTTTCCCAGTAGTCATGTATGGATTTGAGAGTTGGACTATAAAGAAAGCTGAGTGCCCAAGAATTGATGCCTTTGAACTGTGGTGTTGAAGAAGACTCTTAAAGAGTCCCTTGGACTACAAGGATATCTAGCCAGTCCATCCTAAAGGAAATCAGTCCTGAATATTCATTGGAAGGACTGATGTTGAAGCTGAAACTCCAATACTTTGGCTAATCTGATGCGAAGAGCCATTTCATTGAAAAAGGCCCTGAAAAAAAAAAAAAAGAAAGAAAAGGAAAAGCCCCTGATGTTGGGAAAGATTGAAGGCAGGAGAAGGGGCCGACAGAGGATGAGATTGTTGGATGGCTTTATCAACTTAATGGACATGAGTGTGAGTAATCTCCAGGAGTTGGTGATGGACAGGAAAG
Organism: Odocoileus hemionus; assembly: GCA_020976825.1. Taxonomy (NCBI): domain Eukaryota; kingdom Metazoa; phylum Chordata; class Mammalia; order Artiodactyla; family Cervidae; genus Odocoileus; species Odocoileus hemionus. Next base: position 253,500 of record CM037445.1, on the reverse strand, counting down.
CCTGGCATGATGAAGTCCATAGGGTTGCAAAGAGTCAGACACAACTGAGTGCCTGAACTGAACTGAGAGACTGTTCTTTGTGGGTACATTTAGTGATGGTGAATCTTATAATACTAAACTCGGAAATGGTCATGGTCATAACGAGGAAGGCTGCATGGTGACAAACATTCAGAGACAGCACTCCTGAGTCTCGATAATAGCATGCTATTTTATTCTATTAGCATAATCGTGGATATTTGAAAGTGAAATTCGTTCAGTCTTGTCCAACTTTTTGTGACCCCATGGACTTTGCAATCCATGGAATTCTCCAGGCCAGAATATTGGAGTGAGTAGCCTTTTTCTTCTCCAGGAGATCTTCCCAACCCACGTCTCCTGCATTGTAGGTGGACTTTTTACCAACTAAGCTATCAGGGAAGTCCTGGATATTGGAAGCCTAACAGAAAAAAATAAACAAACAAACAAACAAACAAACAAATAAAGCAACTCCATTTCTGTCCAAGTCCTGGTCTTTTAAAATAAATACTATGGATGAAATTAAAGCCACAGAGTTTAGATGGATTTGTTTAAAATCACATACACACAGACAAAATTGCAATAAAATTAGTGTTTTCCTTGTCTACTTGCTTTTTAATTCATATGTTTCTCAGCTAAATATTTAATGACCTACTTAAAAAAAGAAAGAAAGAAAGAAAAACTAACAAAGAAACACTGAATGAGATGCTATTGATATTACCATTAAAATTATGAATTTTTTCTTATGCCAAAAATATCCTGGGCAAGGCCGAATTACAGTAATTTGAAAGATGGTTTTGCATAAAATGCATATTCCATGAAAGTGACTCTAAGGTAATTAAACAAGTTAGTGGATTGGAACTAACTTTGAAAATATGGGTGATTTTAGCTCTGAAAATGGTTTTCCCAATTCTGAAGTATGGTATTTTTTGAAATGTTTATTTCTTTTTAAAAAAATTCTGAGTATTATTTCCTGCTAGATACTGATTTTTCTTTTTGAAAGCCGTTTTTAATCCAATATGAGCAATTGTTCAAATATTTAATGTACTTCTTGTAGTGTGATAATTAACTTGAAATCTAGTACATTTCCATAGATCTTAAGGGTGACAACCACCCTGTGTCACATTTGCTTTATAACTCTTATGATGAATCAAGTATATCTAAACTAACAATGACCTGAAGAGTGAAGAGTCTTGAGGTGAACTTGTGTGTCCAGTTACAGAGAGATTTACACACTCTAAATGAGGATATAAGTGAAATGAATCTCTCTTTTTGCATCCTAACCTGCAAGTCCTTTGTTGCCTTTTGTCATGTATCTATGGCTGCCCTTCTATTCCTGAGCTGTGATGCTGTTGCTGGGACTTGAAACTGAATCCCCAGATGCCCTTGCTAGCTGGTTTCCGTTTAGGTTTTGCTAAAGGGATAAACCAAGGGAAATGGGGGAAAGAAAAGAATATTGAAGAGAAATGGAGAGGAGAGAAGGACAAAATTAACACACAGAAATCTCTTGCATTCCTATACACTAACAATGAGAAAACAGAAAAAGAAATTAAGGAAACAATACCATTCACCATTGCAATAAAAAGAATAAAATACTTAGGAGTATATATACCTAAAGAAACAAAAGACCTATACATAGAAAACTATAAAACACTGATGAAAGAAATCAAAGATGACACAAAGAGATGGAGAAATATACTGTGTTCATGGATTGGAAGAATCAATATTTTCAAAATGGCTATACCACCCAAAGCAATCTATAGATTCAATGCAATCCCTATCAAACTACCAATGGTATTTTTCACAGAACTACAACAAATAATTTCACAATTTGTATGGAAAAACACAGAAACCTCGAATAGCCAAAGCAATCTTGACAAAGAACAATGGAACTGGAGGAATCAACCTGCCTGACTTCAGACTCTACTACAAAGCCAGTCATCAAGACAGTATGGTAGTGGCACAAAGACAGAAATATAGATCAATGGAACAGAATAGAAAGCCCAGAGATAAATCCACATACCTATGGACACCTTATCTTCGACAAAGGAATCAAGAATATACAGTGGACAAAATATGACCTCTTTAACAAGGGGTGCTGGGAAAACTGGTCAACCATTTTAAAAGAATGAAGCTAGAACACCTTCTAACACCACACACGAAAATAAACTCAAAATGTATTAAAGATCTAAGTGTAAGAACAGAAACTCTAAAACTCCTAGAGGAGAACATAGGCCAAACACTCTCCGACATAAATCACAGAATGATCCTCTATGACCCACCTCCCAGGATATTGGAAATAAAAGCAAAGATAAACAAATGGGACCTAATGAAACTTAAAAGCTTTTGCACAACAAAGGAAACTATAAGCAAGGTGAAAAGACAGCCTTCAGAATGGGAGAAAATAATAGCAAATGAAGCAACAGACAAAGGATTAACCTCAAAAATATACAAGCAACTCCTCCAGTTCAATTACAGAAAAATAAATGACCCAATCAAAAAGTAGTCCAAAGAACCAAACAGACATTTCTCCAAAGAAGACATATAAATGACTAACAAAAATATTAAAAGATGCTCAACACCACTCTTTATCAAAGAAGTGCAAATCAAAACCTCAATGAGGTACCATTACACACCAGTCAGGATGGCTGCTATCCAAAAGTCTACAAGCAATAAATGTTTGAGACGGTGTGGATAAATGGGAACCCTCTTATATTGCTGGTGGGAATGCCAACTAATACAGCCACTATGGAGAACAGTGTGGAGATTCCTTAAAAAAACACTGGAATTAGAACTGCCGTATAACCCAGCAATCCCACTCCTGGGCATACACACTGAGGAAACCAGAGCTGAAAGAGACACGTGCACCCCAATGTTCATCACAGCACTGTTTATAATAGCGAGGACATGGAAGCAACCTAGATGCTTATCAGCAGACGAATGGATAAGGAAGCTGTGGTACATATACACCATGGAATATTACTCAGCCATTAAAAAGAATTTATTTGAATCAGTTCTAATGAGATGGATGAAACTGGAGGCCCATTATACAGAGTGAAGTAAGCCAGAAAGATAAAGACTAATACAGTATACTAATGCATATATATGGAATTTAAAAAGATGGTAACATGATAACCCTTATGCAAAACAGAAAAAGAGACACAGATGTACAGAATAGACTTTTGGACTCTTTGGGAGAAGGCGAGGGTGGGATGTTCTGAGAGAATAGCATTGAAACCAGTATACTATCAAGGGTGAAACAGATCACCGGCCCAGCTTGGATGAACAAGACAAGAGCTCAGGGCTGGTGCACTGGTAAGACCCAGAAGGATGAGCTGGGGAGGGAGGTGGGAGGCGGGATTTGGATGGGGGACACAAGTAAATCCATGGCTGATTCATGTCAATGTATGGCAAAAACCACTACAGTATTGTAAAGTAAATAGCTCCAACTTATAAAAATAAATTAAAGAGAGAGAGAGAGAGAGAGAGAGAGAGAGAGAGAGAGAGAGAGAGGGAATAGAGGAAAACAGTAAAAAAAAGAAAAAAGAGAGAAAGAAAGAAAGAAAGAATTCCCATCCATGAAAACCCGTGTGATTATTTAAACTAGTTCTACACAAGTTACAGCTTGGAACTGAACCCTTGGGAAGACATCAAATATTAATTAATTAGCAATGTTTGAAATTATACCTTTTTACTGCTAGACTGTTAACATCAATTTTGGAAAGATTAGGATCCTTGGGAATTTTTATTTTTCAATAATATAAAGGAAATTTCTCTTTTTTTGATGAAATGATGAGAAGTATGCTTATTTAAGATTATTAACACACAGCATCATTTTTACTATTACCCTTTAAATGGAAATGTGAATTTTATAGTCTATTTCAGCAGTTTTTTCTATGAAATAGCTTAGTGATTTTTAAACTATGCTCTATAATGTTAGTCATTGTATAGAGAATTATTGCTTATGTCTAAACTTTCTGTATGGAGAAGGAAATGGCAACCCACTCTAATATCTTTGCCTGGAGAATCCCATGGACAGAGGAGCCTGGCAGGCTATAATCTATGGGTATGTGAAGAGTCAGACATGACTGAAGAGACTTAGCATGCAGCACAAACTTTTTGTAACTATGGCCCTGAAACCTTCTAAGACCTATTTGACAAATGAATTCACTACTTGAAATCTATTCAATAAATCAAAAATGTGAATATTAAGTTAACAAAAATTCTTGTTGCTGCATGCACTATTATTTATTATAGGCACTTAGAAACAGAATGTCAAACAGGAGGGTCAAATTATGCTATGCGCATATCATAGGAAACTATGCAGAAAGTGTTGAGTTAAAAATAGGAAGATCATAAAGAGAGAATATGGCATACCTATACATAAGTCTCCGTGCATATTTAATTCTCAGAACATCCAAGAAACATAAATTTTTTTTTTACCAATTAATTTAAAAAGTGCATGCAATGGAAAGGCAGAGAAATACCCAACAGGTAAAGGAACATGAAAAATGCCCACCAAGTCAGACAAAAGAGGAGGAGATAGGGAATCTACCTGAAAAAGAATTTAGAATAATGATAATAAAAATGATCCAAAATCTTGAAAACAAAATGGAGTTACAAATAAATAGCATGGAGACAAAGATTGAGAAGGTACAAGAAAATGTTTAACAAGGACCTAGAAGAAATTAAAAAAAGAGTCAATTAAAAATGAATAATGCAATAAATGAGATCAAAAACACTCTGGAGGGAACCAACAGTAGAATAATGGAGACAGAAGATAGGAAAAGTGAGATAGAAGATAAAATGGTGGAAATAAATGAAACAGAGAAGAAAAAAGAAACAAGAATCAAAAGAAATGAAGACAATCTCAGGGACCTCTGGGACAATGTGAAATGCCCCAACATTCAAATCATAGGAGTCCCAGAAGAAGAAGACAAAAAGAAAGGCCATAAGAAGTCACTCGAGGAGATAATAGCTGGAAACTTCCCTAAAATGGGGAAGGAAATAGCCACCCAAGTCCAAGAAACCCAGAGAAACCCAAACAGGATAAACCCAAGGTGAAACACCTCAAGACACATATTAATCAAATTAACAAAGATCAAACACAAAGAACAAATATTAAAAGCAGCAAGGGAGAAACAACAAATAACACACAAAGGGATTCCCATAAGGATAACAGCTGGTCTATCAATAGAAACCCTTCAGGCCAGAAGGGAATGGCAGGACATACTTAGAGTAATGAAAGAGAATAACCTACCACCTAGATTACTCTACCCAGCAAGGATCTCATTCAGATATGAAGGAGAATTCAAAAGCTTTACAGATAAGCAGAAGCTGAGAGGATTCAACACCACCAAACCAGCTCTTCAACAAATGCTAAAGGATCTTCTCTAGACAGGAAACACAGAAAGGTTGTATAAACGCGAACCCAAAACAACAAAGTAAATGGCAACGGGACCATACATATAAATAATTACCTTAAATATAAATGGGTTAAATGCCCCAACAAAAACAAAAAGACTGGTTGAATGGATACAAAAACAAAACCCCTATTTATGTTGACTACAAGAGACTCACCTCAAAACATGGGACACATACAGACTGAAAGTGAAGGGCTGAAAAAAAAACGTTTCACACAAACGGAGACCAAAATAAAGCAGGAGTTGCAATACTCGTATCAGATAAAATAGACTTTAAAATAAAGGCTGTGAAAAGAGACAAAGAAAGACACTACATAATGATCAAAGGATCAATCCAAGAAGAAGATATAACAATTATAAATATATATGCACCTAACATAGGAGCACCACAATATGTAAGGCAAACACTAATGAGTATGAAAGAGGAAATTAATAGTAACACAATAACAGAGGGAGACTTTACTACCCTGCTCACAACTATGAATAGATCAACTAAAAAGAAAATTGACAGAGAAACACAAACTAAATGACACAGTGGATCAGCTAGACCTAATTGATATATATAGGACGTTTCACCCCAAAACAATCAACTTCACCTTTTTCTCAAGTGCACACAGAACCTTCTCCAGAATAGATCACATCCTGGGCCATAAATCTAGCATTGGTAAATTCAAAAAAATTGAAATCATACCATTTATCTCTTCTGACCACAGTACAGTAAGATTAGATCTCAATTACAGGAAAAAAATTAAAAATTCAAACATATGTAGGCTAAATAACACGCTTCTGAATAACCAAGAAATCATAGAAGAAATCAAAAAAGAAATCAAAATATGCATAGAAACGCATGAAAATGACAACACAACAACCCGAAACCTATGGGACACTTTAAAAGTGGTGCTAAGGGGAAGCTTCATAGCATTACAGGCTTACCTCAAGAAACAAGAAAAAAATTAAATAAATAACCTAATTCTACACCTAAAACAACTAGAGAAGGAAGAAATGAAGAAGCCCAGGGTTAGGAGAAGGAAATAAATCTTAAAAATTAGGGCAGAAATAAATGCAAAAGAAACTAAGGAGACCATAGCAAATATCAACAAAGGTAAAAGCTGGTTTTCTGAAAAAATAAATAAATAAATAAATAAAATTGACAAACCTTTAGCAAGACTCATTAAGAAACAAAGGGAGGAGAACCAAATCAACAAAATTAGAAATGAAAATGGAGAGATCACAACAGAGATCACTGAAATACAAAGGATTATAAGAGACTACTACCAACAGCTCTATGCCAACAAAATGGACAACTTGGAAGAAATGGACAAATTCTTAGAAAAGTATAACTTTCTAAAACTGAACCAGAAAGAAATAGAAGATCTTAACAGACCCATCACATGCAAGGAAATCGAAACTGTAATCAGAAATCTTCCAGGAAACAAAAGCCCAGGACCAGATGGCTTCATAGCTAAATTCTACGAAAAATTTAGAGAAGAGCTAACACCTATCTTACTCAAATTCTTCCAGAAAATTGCAGAAGAAGGTAAACTTTCAAACTCATTCTCTGAGGCCACCATCACCCTAATTCCAAAACCAGACAAAGATGCCACAATAAAAGAAAACTACAGGCCAATATCACTGATGAACGTAGATGCAAAAATCTTTAACAAAATTCTAGCAAAAAGAATCCAACAACATATTAAAAAAAAATCATACACCATGACCAAGTGGACTTTATCCAAGGAATGCAAGGATTCTTTAATATCCACAAATCAATCAATGTAATACACTAAATTAACAAATTGAAAGATAAAAACCAGAGGATTATCTCAATAGATGCAGAAAAAGCCTTTGACAAAATTCAACATCGTTTTATGATTAAAACTCTTCAGAAAGCAGGAATAGAAGGAACATACCTCAACACAATAAAAGCTATATATGCAAACACACAGCAAGCATTACCCACAATGGTGAAAAATTGAAAGCATTCCCCCTGAAATCAGGAAGAAGACAAGGGTGCCACTCTCACCACTAGTATTCAACATAGTTTTGGAAGCGTTGGCCACAGCAATCAGGGCAGAAAAAGAAATAAAAGGAATCCAGATAGGAAAAGAAGAAGTAAAACTCTCACTCTTTGCAGATGACATGATACTATACATAGAAAACCCTAAAGACTCTACCAGAAAATTACTAAAGCTAATCAATGAATACAGTAATGTTTCAGGATATAAAATTAACACACAGAAATTCCTTGCATTGCTATACACTAACAATGAGAAAACAGAAAGAGAAATTAAGGAAATAATACCATTCACCATTGCAACAAAAAGAATAAAATACTTAGGTGTATATCCACCTAAAGAAACAAAAGACCTATGCATAGAAAACTATAAAACACTGATGAAAGAAATCAAAGAGGACCCAAACAGATGGAGAAATATACTGTGTTCATGGATTGGAAGAATCAATATTGTCAAAATGGCTATACTACCCAAAGCAATCTATAGATTCAATTCAATCCCTATCAAACTACCAATGGTATTTTTCACAGAACTACAACAAATAATTTCACAATTTGTATGGAAATACACAGAAACCTCGAATAGCCAAAGCAATCTTGAGAAAGAAGAATTGAACTGGAGGAATCAACCTGCCTGACTTCAGGCTCTACTACAAAGCCACAGTCATCAAGACAGTATGGTAGTGGCATAAAGTTAGAAATATAGATCAAGGGAACAGAATAGAAAGCCCAGAGATAAATCCACGTACCTATGGACACCTTATCTTCGACAAAGGAGGCAAGAATATACAATGGAAAAAAGACAACCTCTTTAGCAAGTGGTGCTGGGAAAACTGGTCAACCACTTGTAAAAGAATGAAATTAGAACGCCTTCTAACACCATACACAAAAATAAACTCAAAATGGATTAAAGATCTAAATGTAAGACCAGAAACTCTAAAACTCCTAGAGGAGAACATAGGCAAAACACTCTCCGACATAAATCACAGAAGGATCCTCTATGACCCACCTCCCAGAATATTCGAAATAAAAGCAAAAATAAACAAATGGGACCTAATGAAACTTAAAAGCTTTTGCACAACAAAGGAAACTATAAGCAAGGTGAAAAGACAGCCCTCAGATTGGGAGAAAATAATAGCAAATGAAGCAACAGACAAAGGATTAATCTCAAAAATATACAAGCAACACTTGCAGCTCAATTCCAGAAAAATAAATGACCCAATCAAAAAATGGGCCAAAGAACCAAACAGACATTTCTCCAAAGAAGACATACAAATGGCTAACAAACACATGAAAAGATGCTCAACATCACTCATTATCAGAGAAATGCAAATCAAAACCACAATGAGGTACCATTACACGCCAGTCAGGATGGCTGCTATCCAAAAGTCTACAAGCAATAAATGCTGGAGAGGGTGTGGAGAAAAGGGAACCCTCTTACACTGTTGGTGGGAATGCTAACTAATACAGCCACTATGGAGAACAGTGTGGAGATTTCTTAAAATTCTGGAAATAGAACTGCCATATGACCCAGCAATCCTACTTCTGGGCATACACACCGAGGAAACCAGATCTGAAAGAAACACGTGCACCCCAATGTTCATCACAGCACTGTTTATAATAGCCAGGAAATGGAAGCAACCTAGATGCCCATCAGCAGATGAATGGATAAGGAAGCTGTGGTACATATACATCATAGAATATTGCTCAGCCATTAAAAAGAATTCATTTGAATTAGTTCTAATGAGATGGGTGAAACTGGAGCCCATTATACAGAGTGAAGTAAACCAGAAAGATAAACACCAATACAGTATACTAATGTAAATATATGGAATTTAGAAAGATGGTATCAGTAACCCTATATGCAAAACAGAAAAAGAGACACAGATGTATAAAACAGACTTTTGGACTCTGTGGGAGAAGGCGAGGGTGGGATGTTTCGAGAGAACAGCATCGAAACATGTATATTATCTAGAGTGAAACAGATCACCAGCCCAGGCTGGATGCATGAGACAAGTGCTCGGGCCTGGTGCACTGGGAAGACCTAGAGGGATCGGGTGGAGAGGGAGGGGGGGGGGGGGGGATCGGGATGGGGAATATATGTAAATCCATGGCTGGTTCATGTCAATGTATGACAAAAAACCACTACAATATTGTAAAGTAATTAACCTCCAACTATAAAAATAAATTGAAAAAAATAAAGTGAATCTGTAATAAAAGCCAACACAGCCAGTTTTTTCCTCATTCTTCAAATAACTTCAAGAGGTAAAGGCTATGTGAATTAAGGACTCCTGGTTTAAACACAAATGATCACTGTGATGGAAGGCTTTTCTCTCTTCAAACGGCCAGTAATAAGTGAGCTGTATTTTCTGATTTCAATGTGGTGCATAATTTTGAAAGCTTTTTCCTGCTTTTAAGTTCTAAAGATGAAGTCAGGTTGCTGATTACTTGTAGAGCAGGAGTGATGTTTATCCCTGTTGGACATTTGTCAATATCTGGAGATATTGTTGACTGTCACAATAGGAAGGATGCACAATAGGATGTCTGTGCTACAGACATCCAGAAGGCAGACTAAAATGCTGCTAAGTGTATAAGGTGCAGGACGGCATCTCTTTCCCCACCTCCTTCCTCTCACATATCCTCAGCATAAGCAAAGACCAAATATATATCTTGACCGAATGTTAATAGCATCACACTTGAGAAACCTGCTATAGAGATGCATGGCCTTTTCACAAGGTCAAAGTTCTTGCTCTCCTGTCTGCTTCAGAGGTGGTTCACATATCTGTGCTTCTCCGTCCACAGTCCTGAGGACCCCTCGCCACCACTTTCAGCAACAGAGTGACTCTCAGGAGAATCTCCCTGCTGTCTTTCCCACGTTCCTTGGATGGAGTCAATGTGAGAGTGGAGGCAGATGGAGGGGGACAGGAATCACGCATTCTTCCCACTGGCTCACACTCTTCCCCTGTTACACTAATGTCTGTTACAAGATATTTCATTCTATAGATTGAAGTGTTGCCATTTCCTCTCATATTGTTTCTCAGTACATAAAGGGAACGCACTTCATAGAGTTCTCCAAACTTGGCATTTCTTAAAACCCTCTCCAAATACAGACTTGTAAAAATTATTTTTAATGCCACTGCCCTCTTTATCATTCCTCTTTCTCTTATACAGGCCTAGTAATAAATTACTCCCCTGAAAAAAGAAGCACACAACTTTCTAGACATGAGGAAATATCATTCATCCCATTCCTTTCCAAAATAGAATGTAGTCTATCAACCTTTTGACAGGTATTGCTTCCTTTGTTTCTGCGGATGCTACGAGGGAAAATTTCACAGGATTTATGATTTATGTGTGTGTATCACTTCATGGAAAATATATGGGGAGACAGTGTCAGAAATTTTTTTTGGGGGGGGCTCCAAAATCACTGCAGATAGTGATTGCAGCCATGAAATTAAAAGATGCTTACTCTTTGGAAAAATTGCTATCACCAATCTAGATAGCATATTAGAAAGCAGAGACATTACTTCGCCAACAAGGTCCGTCCCCTCAAGGCTATGGATTTTCCAGTGGTCACGTATGGATGTTAGAGTTGAACTGTGAAGAAAACTGAGCACTGAAGAATTGATGCTTTTGAACTGTGGTGTTGGAGAAGACTCTTGAGAGTCCCTTGGACTGCAAGGAGATCCAAACAGTCCATCCTAAAGATCAGTCCTGGGTGTTCATTGGAAGGACATGGACATGGGTTTGGGTAGACTCCGGGACACCAACTCTGGGAGTTTGTGATGGACAGGGAGGCCTGGTGTGCTGCGATTCATGGGGTCACAAAGAGTCGGACATGACTGAGTGACTGAACTGAACTGATCCCCGAGGCCCATATCCCTTAATTTTCCAGAACCAATCATTGGTCTCTGTGGGATCTCAACAAGATGCCAAGAAAAAAACATCATCTGGGACACAAACAGTTAATGACTTTCATAAAATATAAAGAGGGGGGGGAGGAAACTCTCTCAAGTTTGTACAGTTCAGTTCAGTCACTCAGTAGTGTTCAACTCTTTGTGACCCTGACTCTTTGCAAAGCCTGAAGCACACCAGGCCTCCCTGTCCATCACCAACTCCTGGAGCTTGCTCAAACTCATGTCCATAGAGTCGGTGATGCCATCCAGCCATCTCATCCTCTGTCGTCCCCTTCTCCTCCTGCCCCCAATCCCTCCCTGTATCAGGGTCTTTTCCAATAAGTCAGTTCTTTGCATCAGGTGCCCAATGTATTGGATCTTCAGCATTAGTCTTTCCAATGAATATTCAGGACTATATATAAAGGAATATTTCCTTTAGGATTGACTGGTTTTATCCCCTTCCAGTACAAGGGAGTCTCTAGAGTCTTCTCCAACACCACAGTTCAAAAGCATCAATTCTTTAGCACTCAGTTTTCTCTAAGGTCCAACTCTCACATCCATACAGAGCTACTGGAAACCCATCGCTTTGACTAGACATACCTTTGTCAGCAAAGTAATGTCTCTGTTTTGTAATATGCTGTCTGGTTTGGTCACCGCTTTTCTTCCAAGGATCATGCGTTTTGCTGTTGCTGTTGTTGTTTGTTTGTTTTATTATTTTATTTTATATTAAATTAATTTATTTATTATTTTACTTTACAATATTGTATTGGTTTTGCCATACATTGACTTGAATCCTCCATGAGTGTACATATGTTCCCCGTCCTGAACCCCCCTCCCACCTCCCTCCTCACCCCATCCCTTTGGGTCATCCCAGTGCACCAAACCTGACCACCCTGTCTCTTGCATCGAACCTGGACTGGCGATTCATTTCACATATGATAATTTACATGTTTCAATGTCATTCTCCCATATTATCCCACCCTCACCCTCTCCCAAAAGACTGTTCAATACATCTGTGTCTCTTTCGCTGTCTCACATACAAGGTATCGTTATCATTTTCTAAATTCCATAAACATGTGTTAGTATACTGTATTGATGTTTTTCTTTCTGGCTTACTTCACTTTGTATAATAGGCTCCAGTTTCATCCACTTCATTAGAACAGATTCGAATGCATTCTTTTTAATGGCTGAGCAATATTCCATTGTGTATATGTACCACAGCTTTACTATCCATTCATCAGTTGATGGACATCTCGGTTGCTTCCATGTCCTGGCTATTATAAACAGTGCCATGATGAACATTGGGGTACACGTGTCTCCTTCAATTCTGGTTTCCTCAGTGCTCATGCCCAGCAGTGGTATTGCTGGGTCATATGACAGCTATATTTCCAGTTTTTTAAGGAATCTCCACACTCTTCTCCATAGTGGCTGTACTAGTTTGCATTCCCACCAACAGTGTAAGAGGGTTTCCTTTTCTCCACACTCTCTCCAGCATTTATTGCTTGTAGACTTTTGGATAGCAGGCATTCTGAATGGTGTGAAGTGGTAGCTCATTGTGGTTTTGAGTTACATTTCTCTGCTAATGAGTAATGTTGAGGATCTTTTCATGTGTTTGTTAGCCATCTGTATGTCTCCTTTGGAGAAATGTCTGTTTAGTTCTTTGGCCCACTTTTTGATTGGGTTATTTATTTTTCTGGAATTTAGCTTTAGGTGTTGCTTGTATATTTTATAGATAAATGGAACAAAATACAAAGCCTAGAGATAAATCCACGTACCTATGGACACCTTGTCTTTGACAAAGAAGCCAAGAATATACAATGGAGAAAAGACAATATCTTTAACAAGTAGTGGTAGGAAAATTGGTCAACCACTTGTAAAAGAATGAAACTAGAACACTTTCTAATACCATACACAAAAATAAACTCAAAATGGATTAAATATATAAATGTAAGACCAGAAAATATTAAACTCCTAGAGGAAAACATAGGCAAAACACTCTCTGACATAAACCACAGCAGGATCCCCTATGACCCACCTCCCAGAATATTGGATGGGGAACACATGTAAATCCATGACTGATTCGCATCAATGTATGGCAAAAAGCACTGCAATATTGTAAAGTAATTAGCCTCCAACTAATAAAAATAAATGAAAAAAATAAATTAAAGAAAAAAAAGCAAAAATAAACAAATGGGACCTAATTAAGATTAAAAGCTTCTTCACAACAAAGGAAACTATAAGCAAGGTGAAAAGACAACCTTTAGAATGGGAGAAAATAATCGCAAATGAAGCAAAGGACAAAGAATCTCAAAAATATACTTTTTTTTAAAAAAAATTTGACGGTTGCAGTCACCATCAGCAGTGATTTCAGAGCCCAAGAAAATAAAGTCCGCCACTCTTTCCATCATTTTCACATCTATTTGAATGAAGTGACGGGACCAGATGCCATGATCTTAGTTTTCTGAATGAAGAGTTTTAACCCAAATTTTTCACTCTCCTCTTTCACCTTCATCAAAAGCCTCTTTAGTTCCTCTTCACTTTCTGACATGCCATGGTGTCATCTGCATATTTGAGGTTATTGCTATTTCTCCCAGCAATCTTGACTCCAGCTTATGCCTCATCCAGCTTGGCATTTTGAATGATGTACTCTGGGTATAAGTTAAATTTGCAGGGTGACAATATACAGCCTTGATGTACTCCTTTCCCTATTTGGAACCAGTGCATCACTCCATGTCTGGTTTTAACTGTTGTTTTTAGACCTGCATACAGATTTCTCAGGAGGGCATGTAAGATGGTCTAATATTCCCATCTCTTCAATGATTTTCCACAGTTTGTTTTGATCCACACAATCAAAGGCTTTAGTGTATTCAATGAAGCAGAAATAGATGCTTTTCTGGAATTATTACTTTTTCTGTGATCCAGCAGATGTTGAAAGTCTGATTTATGGTTCCTCTGCCTTTACTAAATCCAGCTTCAACATGTGGATGTGTAGAGACCATTTAATGGATATACCTGAGGGACATCTCCCAGGTCTGCTCCTTCTCTGCCTGTATAATATTTCCTAAAGTAAGAGTTTATGTATGATACTATGTGGTTTGTGCCCCCGGATATACCAATCATTTATGAATTCCATGACTATAAATAGTTGGAAATAAGCTGGTTTTCATATTCTCAACAGCCTTCATGAATTTCCCTAAAATTGATTCACCTGATAATTTCCTGAGATTGTGGAATGTTTCTGCCTCTCCGTTTCACTCAGTGCTTTCACTATTCCTTATGTTTCATTGTCTAAAAGCAAAAGTTCCTGTTATCCATTCATAGGTTACCTTGGGAATTACCACGATTAGAAAAATAATAGAAAACTTCCAAAACCTAAAATATAAGAACACTGTGAAACGCTGTATTCTATGAAGTCTGAAATTTGTTTCTATTAAGACATTTCAAACCAGTGGTATGACTTCTTATTTCCTTTTAGCTCATATAGCTTTCTTTTCTCAGAAAATAAGAGATTTGCAATAGACATGTATTTTAGCCAATACAATGATGTTTTGAAATCATATATAGTAGATTGATGATGATATCTGATTAGCATCTATTTTTTTGTCATTTTGAAAAATTGAATGAAAGGTCTGTGTGTCATTACTATTCCAGCACAATTTCTGACAGAATTTCTAATCCCATTTACTTTTAATAGTCCCAAATATTCTCGGTATTTTCATCTAAAAAAGTGAGCATTTAGGAATTTATTTATGCATATTGAGTAGAGATGGAGAGGGAAATGAAGTCCACTCCATTATTCTCACCTGGAAAATCCCAAGGACAGAGCAGTGACAGTCCATGAGGTCGGAAAGAATTGGACATGACTGAGTAGCACACACATTGAGTAGAGAAGGAGAAGGGTGTGTGAGTCATTCAAGTGAGCGTGAGTTATTGCTGTTAAAGAGATATCTTATTTCTAATTTACCTTGTTAAACAGACCTTACTAATACTAATGTCCAGGCTTCCCAGGTGTCTGGGTAGTGAAGAATCTGCCTGCCAATGCAGGAGACATAACTTCGACTCTTGGGTCTGGAAGATGTCCTAGAAAAGGTAATGACTACCCACTCCAGTATTCTTGCCTTGGTAATCCGAAGGCCAGAGGATCCTGGTGGGCTACAGCCCATGGGGTTGCAAAGGGTTGGACATGACTTAGCCACTAAATTACAACAACCACAGCAAACTAATGACTACCTAGTTTGCATTTTATTTTGAATATGACTACACATGCAATTAGTTTTCAACTCTTTGGGCAATTGGAAGAATTTTTTTTTTTTAAGATGCAAGATTATTTGAGAAGGATACAGACATTAAGTTTGGCAAAAGAAAAAAAATTGATAATCCTTTTGATGACTTCATAGGTAGAATAATAGAATGAAATGTCAATTGGGCAGGCATTTGTTATGCTTCATTTTTGCATGAAAGATGTTCTGAGAGCTCATCCTGCAGTTTTAAGCCTCTGGTGAAGTCTATCTAGTTGCTGATGCTGCCATACTGGAGCTCCTTTGAAAACACATTCAGAATATAATCCGTGTCTCATCAACTTTGTGCCAAGTAACCTGTATACACAATACAACACACAAACTCCAAAACAGAGACAAACATATGCATAACTTATGGACTATTCACTCAGTTAAAAACAATGTTTTATCACTAATACATTACTACATTCTGATGTCCTTGTTTGCTATGCTTTAGTCTCCTGGTTTATAAAACTCCTACATTCAAATACATTTCCTAAAATTCGGTCTCTTCAGTTATCCAAGCCAGGTTAACACAATACCTATTTTATGAAGGACTTGGACTTTTTTTACTCTCAAACCCATTGTGATACTATTTTCCAACTTGCACAGTTATTATTTTCTTGACTACCCTACTCTGTACACCGGATTTTCAGCCTTTGAAAGGTGAATACCACGTCTTTTTTAAACTTCTATTTGTATCTTTGTAAGAGAAATTCATGTGCTAATTGAAAGCCTGGTTATTCTAGGTGTAAAAAAAGAAGATGGAATTCAATTAAGATTACAAAAGGCATGCCACATATCTATGTTGTATTTTAATCTTTTTAATATATTTATCTTGTCTGAATTTTTTAGATGAAAACTTAGAAAATGGTGAGATTGATAATTTTTTTTTTTCCCCTGGTAAGTAAGAGAGAATTAAGTTTAGTCTCTTTGAGCCAGAATGCATGTTCTTTCTATTTTAAATAATTCCCTTTTAATTTTTTTAATTGGGATATACCCTATTAATAAACAGTGGTCTGATAGTTTCAGGTGAATGGCGAAGAGACTCGGCCATACATATACAAATATTCATTCTCCCACAAACTATCATCCCATCCAAGCTGCCACATAGCATTGAGCAGAGTTCCATGTGCTATACAGCAGATCCTTGTTAGCTATCCATTTAAATATAACAGAATTTACACATTCATCCCAAACTCCCAAACTAACCTTTTCCCCCAAACTTCTTTTCTCTCCTGGCAACCATTAATTTTATAGCATTAACCCTTCATTAATTTAAACTTATCTTTAAAAACCAACCTTTGGTATGGAAATACAAAAAACCTCGAATAGCTAAAGTAATCCTGAGAAAGAAGAATGGAACTGGAGGAATCAAGCTGCCTGACTTCAGACTCTACTACAAATCCACAGTCATCAAGACAGTATAGTACTGGCACAAAGACAGAAATATAGATCAATGGAACAGAATAGAAAGCCCAGAGATAAATCCACGAACCTATGGTCACCTTATCTTCGACAAAGGAGGCAAGAATATACAATGGAAGAAGAACAACCTCTTTAACAAGTGGTGCTGGGAAAACTGGTCAACCACCTGTAAAAGAATGAAACTAGAACACTTTCTAAAACCATACACAAAAATAAACTCAAAATGGATTAAAATCTAGATGTAAAACCAGAAACTCTAAAACTCCTAGAGGAGAACATAGGCAAAACACTCTCCGACATAAATCACAGCAGGATCCTCTATGACCCACCTCCAAGAATTTTAGAAATAAAAGCAAAGATAAACAAATGGGACCTAATGAAACTTAAAAGCTTTTGCACAACAAAGGAAACTATAAGTAAGGTGAAAAGACAGCCGTCAGATTGGGAGAAAATAATAGCAAACGAAGCAACAGACAAAGGATTAATCTCAAAAATATACAAGCAACTCTTGCAGCTCAATTCCAGAAAAATAAATGACCCAATCAAAAAATGGGCCAAAGAACTAAACAGACATTTCTCCAAGGAAGACACAGATGGCTAACAAACACATGAAAAAATGCTCAACATCACTCATTATCAGAGAAATGCAAATCAAAACCACAATGAGGTACCATTACACGCCAGTCAGGATGGCTGCTATCAAAGTCTACAAGCAATAAATGCTGGAGAGGGTGTGGAGAAAAGGGAACCCTCTTACACTGTTGGTGGGAATGCAAATTAGTAAGCCACTATGGAAAACAGTGTGGAGATTTCTTAAAAAGCTGGAAATAGAACTGCCATATGACCCAGCAATCCCAATTCTGGGCATACACACCGAGGAAACCATATCTGAAATAGACACGTACACCCCAATGTTCATTGCAGCACCGTTTATAATAGCCAGGACATGGAAGCAACCTAGATGCCCATCAGCAGACGAATGGATGAGGAAGCTGTGGTACATATACACCATGGAATATTAGTCATTAAAAAGAATTCATTTGAATCAGTTCTAATGAGATGGGTGAAACTGGAGCCCATTATACAGAGTGAAGTAAGCCAGAAAGATAAAGACCATTACAGTATACTAACACATATATATGGAATTGAGAAAGATGGTAATGATAATCCTATATGCAAAAAAAGGAAAAGAGACTCAGATGTATAGAACAGACTTGTGGACTCTGGGAGAAGGCGAGGGTGGGATGTTTCAAGAGAACAGCATCGAAACATGTATATTATCTAGGTTGAAACAGATCACCAGCCCAGGTTGGGTGCATGAGACAAGTGCTCGGGCCTGGTGCACTGGGAAGACCCAGAGGGATGGGGTGGAGAGGGAGTTGGGAGGGGGACCGGGATGGGGAATACATGTAAATCCATGGCTAATTTATTTCAATGTATGACAAAGACCACTGCAATGATGTAAAGTAATTAGCCTCCAACTAATAAAAATAAATGAAAAAAAAAAATAAAAGCCAACCTTTGTATCTACACTTTGTTTACACATCAAGGACAAACTATAGTTATTATAATGTTCAATAAGAAGTCAATTTAGGGTCCCACAACCTTCGAGATTGTGTCCTTGACATCCTTATTTCTCAGACTGTAGATCAGGGGATTCAACATGGGGATGACCACCGTGTAAAACACAGATGTCACTTTGTGTGCCTGGGGTTTGTGTAGTTGGGCACACAGTAGAGGAAGCGGATGGTGCCATGGAAGATGCTGATGGTGCTCAGGTAGGAGGCACAGGTGGAGAAGGCTTTGCAGCAACCACAGGCTGAACGCATCTTGAGGATGGTAACAACAATAAACACATAAGACAGAAGAATGATGAAGTGTGTGCTGACTACATTAAAAGTTGCAAAAATGAAAAGCAGCAACTGGTTGAGGTAAGTATCAGAGCAAAAGAGGGAAAGCAGGGAGGATAACTCACAGAATAAGTGATTGATTGTGTTGAAACCTTGAAATAGAACATGTGAATGTCAAGGAGCAAGCTACACCCCTCCCCAAGCATAAGATCCAACTACTAACATCACACAGAGTCTTGAGGACATGACCACCATGTAGAGCAGAGGGTTGCAGATTGCCATGAAGCAGTCATAGGCCATCACAACTAATAAAAAGGACTCAGTCACCACAAAGGTACAAAAGAAAAAGTATTGCATCATACAACCTACAAATGAAATGATTTTGTCTTTTACAATGAGATTCACCATGGTCTTGGGAGCAATTATGGAGGAATAACAGAAATCCACAAAGGAGGTACATGGGAGTGTGCAGTTTGGGGTTAATTTTGATGATTACAATCATCCCAAGATTCCCTACCACAGTGACACTGTAGATGGTGAAGAATGTCACTTGAAACTCTGGGTAATCGGAGAAGCCCAGGAGAGTGAACACTGCCCCACTTTTAATTCTCTCTAATAGAATCATGGCTTCTGTTGGTCAGAATCTGAATCAGCCCTGGAAACAAACATATTAGAGAAAATGAGGATGTCAGAGCCTCAGTTAATGACTCCTTTCCAAACCTGGAAGATGAAGCAAAGTGTCTCTTTTAGAATCTCTCTCTGTGTTTCTTATGCACAATTGCTAAATGTCTAAAATTTTCAAAAGATAACCATTTAAATTTTTCTTTAAATAGAACAGTACCATTGTTGAACATTTTAGCTCTGAATTATAATTTCAGTATTTAGAGATAATATGAAATCAAAATTCTTGGAAGTTATTTTCAGTGAAATCCTTCTATAACACTTTTAGGTCCTCTTGAACATTATAAATTGATAAAAGATTAACCTAGCCTAGTACCATACCTGATTATTTCAGTCCTAAAACTAGTAGCAAAAGTGAGACAATTCTAAATAAATTACATTTTGCATCACATATTCACAACATGACACTAAGAATGAACCCTCTAACAATTTGTACCTGTGCCTTCATTGTTAATTCCACATGATATTTTAACATTTACTTTTGTTTCAGACTCAGTAAGTCTATTGTCAAAGTAAACCTTAGTTAATTTTTTTCAGAGTGTTCATCTCAACACAGGGAGCCCTAATTATCAATCCCACCTCCTTGCTTGTGGAATAATAACATTGAACAAATAATAAGGATAATACAGTCTAGGTCTTTATCAAAGACATGACAAAACAGAAGACAGAGATCCTTGATTTTCCCTGTAACATGCAAGTAAGGATCAATCTACATATCTGTGGCTGGAATCTTGATTCAGACTCCCACAAATTTTCCATTTGTCTACAAGAGAATCTATGTTCAACGTCTTAGTACTAAGATACTTCACTTATTCATAATCATGTCCCAACTTGTCACAAACTAGTGATCTTAAATCTATGGGAAATTGCCCAATGAAAGTGTACATATCAGAGAGCTATATGAGAAGGCAGCATCAGATGAGATGAGAAAGGAACTTAGGAAAAATTTAACTAACACTACTAAAGATTCTAACATAGAAATGTCCATAAATAAAGACATTTATTCTGTACCTATATTACCTGTAAAAGAGAAAGATCAAACATTTAAGATAGTACTGCAGTGTGATAATATTTCATGAGAAAATGTTATATAGAAAAGAATTGTATTTCTCTAATTGGTGACCAATGACTTCTCAGGGGGATAGTGGCAAAGAATCCACCTGCCAATGTAGGAGATGCAAGAGATGCAGGTTCAGTCCCTGGGTTGGAAGATCCTCTGGTGGAGGAACTGGCAACCGACTCCAGTATTCTTGACTGGAAAATTACATGGGCAGAGTCAGGTCGACTATATAGTACATGGAATCGCAAAGAATAGGACACAACTGAGAGACTCAGCACACATGCTTGCACAATTGGTGACTTTAACCTTTTAGACTCTGCCATACCAGGAATTTTCTCTATCATTTCTGATAAGGTTGTCTCTAGTCCCACAACTCATAAAATAGATTTTACATGGCTCAGCAGTGATGTCAGATCATAGGCAAAACTGAGACACTCAAGTTACATATATCTTTCTATACTCATAAATTTGAATATATATTTTAAAAAGACAACCTCAAAAGACAATCTATCACAAAGCTAGACATTCTAAATATAGCTGATTTGTTTAGGCCACTTGAAAATTAATATTAAACTAATGTTTTATTTTATGGATTTTGTGATGCACATGTTATTTTTAAATTGCTGGTGATAATGCCCCTTCCACAGATTCTCAGAGATCTTCTAACCCTCCATTCCAGGCACTTGTTTGTGTTCAGTCACTCCATTGCTTCAGACTTTTTTGTGAACCCATGGACTGTATGCAGCTTGCCATACTCCTTTGCCCATGGAATTTTTTCCTGGCAAGAATACTGACGTGGGTTACCACTTCCTACTCCAGGGGGCGTTCCTAACCCAGGGATCAAACCCGAGTCTAGTGCATCTCTTGCACTGGCAGCAGGTTCTTTACCACGGCCCCGCCAGGGAAGCCCTGTTGTTTCAGAGGCTGAACTGAGCCAGTTCTCAGCCAAAGCTCTGGCGGCTGTCATTTCCTCTTCCTTTACAGCTCAGATTGGTGACTTCCACAATGACTCAGTATTACTCAAGGACTCTCTATGTCTAACTGATAAATTTCCCTTTACACTTTTTTTCCTAATGCCCTACTCTGAAAATAATATTAGTTTTTGTTTAGAATCTTATTTTTTAATTTACCTTTTGGTTGGAAGGGATATATACAGATACATCCCCCCCTCTTGAGCCTACCCTCTCCTTCCCATGCCTCCTCCCAGGTCATCACAGAACATCAGGCTGAGCTCCTGAGTTACACAGCAGCTTTCCATGAGCTGCTGAGGTATTGTCCATACCTGCTGATGGGTGAAAGTAGGATCTCTCTTGGTTTGAATTGATGGATATAGTCAAATCTAGAGTCACAACCTCTGGGGCATAAACCCTAGAGACTGTTGCCTCATTCTCTTAAAGCCTTGACATAATTAAAATTAATCACAATTCTCTGATGTAATTCTTTCTTGTGTTCTGTAAAACCTGGAGCAGTGTTAGGGGCATTTCACATGAACATTTGTAGGTTAAAATAACTTCTCTCAGACCCTTCCTCACACTGATACTTTTTTTACAATTATAAAAATTATGCAGTTATAAATTAAATAATTATTAAATATTAATTGAATGACTACAATATGCAAGGCATAATCTTGTTCCTCCATACTTTTCCTCTAACATATGGGAGAAGTATGAAGGTCCAGCATTTAGATCATCATGATTCATTGAGAGTTAAAGCAGAGATATTTATAAATTTAAATATTAAGTTTGGACAATGAACTGATCCCTTTGAAATAACTGTTCTATTTGATTGCACTACCACATCCATTCCATTAATTACTTCTGTTTATTGAATTATTGAAATAGCACATATTCAGTGTAGAAACCAAGTACTATAGAATTTAAATAAGGAAAATGAACACAGTAGAAATAATTTTAATTAACTCAACTCCATTTCAAATCTCATGTCAAGTTTAATATATATGACCAACATTACCTGAAGTAAAAGATAAAGGGGAGCATCTCCAGTGGTGCAGTGTGGGCATCATTTACACCCTGATATGATGCGATGAGAAATTTCACCTCTTTGATATTCTTTTCACAAAATCTATTATCTCATCTTACTATGAGAAAATTATTAGGCAAACCCATATCTGCAAGCATTCTACAGGATACCTCACCCATACTCCTTAAAATCATTGAGGCTGGAAATAAAGGAAAGAATCAAGATCTGTCACAGGTCACGCATCAGGGAAACATGATGACAACACAATGTGGTACCTGGATTGGATCTAAGAAAATAACGAGAGAATTAAAGGGAAAAAGCTGATGGAATCCAAGTACAATTTAGATTTTAGTAATCATATTGTGCTGATATTTTTTTTTAACAAGGTTGAATGGTTTAATTTAGATTAACTATTATTTCATTTTAATGATTTGTAATGTGATATAGTTAATTTTCTGTTAGTATTTTTATTACAGTCATATTGCTTTTAAAAGTAAACCTATTAAACTAATGTCTACAATGTAAAGGGGAATCAGTTTATTCTGGCTTTTGATGTCTCTGAAAAGATTAATACCTTTATTAGAATATAGTTGCTTCACTATGAAAGATTGATTTTTTTTCATTTATTTTTATTAGTTTGAGGCTAATTACTTTACAATATTGTAGTGGTTTTTGTCATACATTGACATGAATTAGCCATGGATTTACATGTATTCCCCATCCCGATCCCCCCTCCCACCTCCTTCTCTACCCGATCCCTCTGATTCTTCTCAGTACACCAGGCCCGAGCACTTGTCTCATGCATCCAACCTGAGCTGGTCATCTGTTTCACCCTAGAAAATATACATGTTTCAATGCTGTTCTCTCGAAACATCCCACCCTCGCCTTCTCCCACAGAGTCCACAAGTCTGTTCTGTACATCTGTGTATCTTTTTCTGCTTTTCATATAGGGTTATTGTTACCATCTTTCTCAATTCCATATATATGTGTTAGTATACTGTAATGGTCTTTATCTTTCTGACTTACTTCACTCTGTATAATGGGGTCCAGTTTCATCCATCTCATAAAAACTGATTCAAATGAATGCTTTTTAATGGCTGAGTAATATTCCATGGTGTATATGTACCACAGCTTCCTTATCCATTCATCTGCTGATGGGCATCTAGGTTGCTTCCATGTCCTGGCTATTATAAACAGTGCTGCAATGAACATTGGGGTGCATGTGTCTCTTTCAGATCTGGTTTCCTCGGTGTGTATGCCAAGGAGTGGAATTGCTGGGTCATATGGCAGTTCTGTTTCCAGCTTTTTAAGAAATCTCCACATTGTTCTCCATAGTGGCTGTATTAGTTTGCATTCCCACCAGCAGTGTAAGAGGGTTCCCATTTATCCACACCCTCTCCAGTATTTATTGCTTGTAGACTTTTGGATAGCAGCTACCCTGACTGGCATGTAATGGTACCTCATTGTGGTTTTGATTTGCATTTCTCTGATAATGAGTGATGTTGAGCATCTTTTCACGTGTTCGTTAGTCATTTGTATGTCTTCTTTGGAGAAATGTCTGCTTAGTTCTTTGGCCCATTTTTTGATTGGGTCATTTATTTTTCTGGAGTTGAGCTGCAAGAGTTGCTTGTATATTTTTGAGATTATTCCTTTGACTGTTGCTTCATTTGCTATTGTTTTGTCCCGATCTGAGGGCTGTCTTTTCAACTTGCTTATAGTTTCCTTTGTTGTGCAAAAGCTTTTAAGTTTCATTAGGTCCCATTTGCTTATCTTTGCTTTTATTTCCAATATTCTGGGAGGTGGCTCAAAGAGGATCCTTCTGTGATTTATGTTGGAGAGTGTTTGGCCTATGTTCTCCTTTAGGAGTTTTATAGTTTCTGGTCTTACATTTAGATTTTAATCCATTTTGAGTTTATTTTTGTGTATGGTGTTAGAAAGTGTTCTAGTTTCATTCTTTTACAAGTGGTTGACACGTTTTCCCAGCACCACTTGCTAAAGAGGTTGTCTTTTTTCCATTGTATATTCTTGCCTCCTTTGTCGAAGATAAGGTGTCCATAGGTACGTGAATTTATCTCTGGGCTTTCTATTCTGTTCCATTGATCTATATTTCTGTCTTTGTGCCAGTACCATATTGTCTTGATGACTGTGGCTTTGTAGTAGAGTCTGAAGTCAGGCAGGTTGATTCCTCTAGTTCCATTCTTCTTTGTCAAGATTGCTTTGGCTATTCGAGGTTTTTGTGTATTTCCAAACAAATTGTGAAATTATTTGTTGTAGTTCTGTGAAAAATACCATTGATAGCTTGATAGGGATTGCATTGAATCTATAGATTGCTTTGGGTGATATAGCCATTATTGATTCTTCCAATCCATGAACACAGTATATTTCTCCATCTGTATGTGTCCTCTGATTTCTTTTATTGTGGTAAGAACATTTCACATAAAACCTACCAAATTAAGATATTTTTGTGTACAATACAGTATTGTTGACTACAAATATGATTTTTGTACAGTATATCTCTAGAACTCTTTTAACTTGCTTAATTGATATTTTATTTCCATTGATTTGTAACTTCCTGTTTTCACCTCCTCTCGCCTCTGACATCTATCACTCCACTTTTTGATTCCATGAACATATAAGTGAATTCATACAATATTTGGCTTTCTGTGACTGACGTATTTCACTAAGCATACTGTCATCCATATGGTAATTTAATGCATAATTTCTTTCTTTTTTTATGTCATTTTATGTATATGCCACATTTTCTTGACCCACTTTTTGGTCCATAGACATTTAGGTTATTTCTAATCTTTGTTGTTATGAATAGCTATATAATGAACATGGGAATGTTAATATCTCTTTGAAATCATCATTTTAATTCTTTTGAAATAAATAAATATTTGAATTAAATAATTAAATATTCAGAAGCAGGAATACTGGATTATCAGAGCATATATTTAATTTTTATACTATGAAAAGCCACCATACTGTTTTCACAAGTATATTTAAGTAACAATCAGAAGGGAATTTTTCCATGTCACTTCTCACTGTTATAAAATTATTTATCAGTAATCTTCTTCAGAGTTTTTCAGTCATGACACTATTGATATTTTGGACTGGATTATTCTTCTTATGAGGAGCTATCCTGTGCAGCTTCTCTGGCCTTTTTCCACTAGATGATAGTATCTTCATCACTTGTCCCTGTATTGTGACAACCAAAAATGCCTCCAGATATTGTCTATTGTCCCCTTGGGAGGTAAGGGGGAGTGAATAAACCACTGACCATCTTTTACTCAATTCTGGTAGATTTACATGTTCTTCTGGTTTACTTATATGCAATTACATATCTATTTCCTTAACTCCTTAAAATCTTACTTAAAGGCAACCTTGTTGATTCTATTTCTCCAGAAATTACCTTTTAATTCCTTTAAATTCAATTTTGGTTAAATACCTACCTGCCTATTCTCCCTTGCACAATTCTACTCTGAATTGACAGAAGCAAAGTGCCATGCACCAAAGAGTCTCAGGGCCCCTGTGTCCTCACTCTCCCAGGAAACACTTGTTCAGGACACTGCTATGAAGGAGTTCAGTAAGCCAGGCCCTTCTACATATTTTACAGGGAAATATGGACTTCCTGTTCCTGATATGTAATGTTTTCCTTGACTCGAAGTTCCCCCGAGTGATTTGTCTCATGAAGAAATAACTGAAGCTAAGGTATCTATGAGATACTCTACATGAGACTGTGGAAAAGGCAGCCCCCCTCTGCTCTCTAGAGGACTGGTTGATTTACTGGAAAGGTTGCGACCCTTATGTCTCCTCCACTCCCTGTGGCACAAGGCCCTAGAGAGAATCCCTTGCATTCTTCTTCAGAGGCTCAGAACAAGCAAATAAAGCTAATTATTGTTTCCTGATTCAGTTTATATTTCTTGAAAACATGAGGAAAAATCAATAGCAGATTTAGAAACATTGTATATGAAAGTAAGTCAAAAGTTTAATTGTCACCTTCTCACCAAACCCCATTATCGTTCCCAGAGAGTCCAAAACTGTTGGATAACGACATCATAGCAAAATTATCTAGATTGCACAGCAAAAACATTTCTTTTTTTTAAGCACATTGTTTTATGCTTTTAGTTTCTTTTAGATTTACCAAGGTATAATTGACAAACAGAATTTATATATATGTAAGGTATAAATTTGATGTTTATATATATACATATATGTATATGTGTGTGTATATATATATATATAGTGTAGATTTGTCTAAAATCACATACAATGACACAGACAAAATATGCAATAAAACTAGTGTTTTTCTTATTGCTTACCTCTTTGATTCTCAATTCATATATTTCTTGGCTAAATATTACCTAATGACCTAAAAAATCCAAAAGAAGCTAACAAAGAAGCACTGAATTAAGTGCTCTTGATGTTAGAATTACAAATTATAATTTTCTATACGACAAAAATATCCTGAAAAAGGTCTAATTCCTGTAATTTGAAAGATGGTTCTGCTTAGAATATGTATTCCATCAAAACACTCTAAAGGAATTAAACAAGCTACTGGAGTGAAACAGAAATTCAGAATATGTTCATTTGAGCATAAGATCAAACATGTGCTCTTCACTGCAAAATAACAGCAGTTCAATTTTGAAATAAATCATAGT
This sequence comes from Odocoileus hemionus, assembly GCA_020976825.1. Lineage (NCBI taxonomy): Eukaryota > Metazoa > Chordata > Mammalia > Artiodactyla > Cervidae > Odocoileus > Odocoileus hemionus. The sequence continues at coordinate 226,221 of CM037445.1, read as the reverse complement.
TTCCATAATGGATAGAGAAATAAAATGTGAGTTCTTTAATAAGCTTATGAAAGTCTTACAGCAAACTAAATGTGTGTTTTAACAGTCCATTGCCCAGAACCATTTAAAGAAATTTAGATTGAATAAAAGCAAGGAAACAGACTGCAAATTTTGATATATGCTCAACACAAATTGACAGGATACAAGGTACAAAGAAAAATGAGTCAAAAAGACTCATTCATAGCTACCCACTTCTGTACACCCTTTCCAACATTACAACACATCATCATCCTTTCATTTGCCTCCAATTTAGAACCCTGAGTCTTGCTTGGAAAATATTATCTGGGAAAATATTTTGGAGCTCACCACTTTTCTGAGAGCTTCTTTCACATCCTTGTTCCTCAAACTGTAGATAAGGGGGCTCAGCATGGGGATCACTACAGTGTAGAACACTATGGCCACTTTGTCAGTATCCATGCTGTTGCTAGAATGGGGCCAGCAATAAATGAAAATGATTGTTTCATGAAAGACAATGATGGCTGAAAGGTGGGAAGCACAGGTGGAAAAGGCTTTGCACTTTCCCTCTGCAGAGTGCATCTTCAGGATGGTGATGAGAATAAACAAGTAGGAGGTGAGGATGACCATGATGGTGATGATCTCACTGAAAATGGCCACAGTGTATAGCACGAATTGAGTCACAGTGACATCAGAGCAAGCAAGATACAAGAGAGGGGGGAGGTCACAAAAGAAATCACAAAAGTGGTTGATCAGATTCGATCTGTAGAATGGGATCTGAAGAGCTAAACACAAGTGAATCAGAGAACATACAGCACCATTGAAGTAGCAACAAGACACCAACTCCATGCAGAGATTCCAGGACATGGTGACCATGTAGAACAGTGGGTCACAGATGGCCACAAGATGGTCATAGGCCATCACTGCCAGCAGAATGACCTCAGTTACCACAAATGTGCAAAACAGGTAGAATTGCACATCACATTCCAGGAAGGAAATAACCTTGTCATCATTTAAGATGTTAGCTAGAATCTTCGGCATGATGGTCGTAGAGTAACAGAAATCCACAAAGGACAAGTGACTAAGGAAAAAGGACATGGGGGTGTGGAGTCAAGAGCTGACCTGAATCAAGGCAATCATGCCCACGTTTCCCAAAACTGTGACTTGATAGATGGAAAGAAACAGCAGGAAGAGGAAGACTCTGAGCTCAGGGGCATCTGAGAATCCGAGGAGGGTGGAGTCTGTCACAGCAGCACAGTTTTCCTTTTCCATGTTCTTAATTTACTGGGTATGGAGTAAAATATTAATAGTTATTCTGCATTATATCATCCTTGATTCAGTTTCACCTCTCTTAAAAAAGACATGATAATTCACACCTTTCTATAAAGTTAGTGTAGTGATTTTGTTCATTACATTATACAAGTCACTATGCAAATTCACTGCTAAATTTATTTGAAGTACTGAACAAAGAAAGAGAAAGTGTTAGTTGCTCAGTCGTGTCTGAATCTTTGCCACCCCATGGACAAGACTTTTTTGTCTATGGGATTCTTCAGGCAAGAATACTGGAGTTGATTGCTATTCCCGTCTCCAGGGGATCTTCCCCACTCAGAGATCTAAGCTGGGTCTCCCGCATTACAGGCAGACCCTTTACCATCTGAGTCACCAGGGACAACAAAGACGTGAATATGAAATTAACAGAAATGCTTGCTGCTGCATTGCACCATTATTTATGAAAGCAAAACTTAGGAATACGGTGTAAATCTCAAAGAAATAATCAAAGTTATGGTATACATTTATATACAGGACTTCCCTGGTGGCTCAGATGGTAGAGAATCTGCCTGCAATGTGGGAGGTCCAGGTTCCATCCCTAAGTTGTGAAGATCCCCTGGAGAAGGAGATGGCTACCCACTCTAGTATTCTTGCCTAGAGAATTTAGTGAGCAGAGGAGCCTGTGGGGTTACAGTCCATTGCTAAGAGTTGTACACAATTGAGTGGCATATATATGCATATATATGCTAGATTTTCATATTTATACCATATATCCTGTTTTTCATATATATATATGCATATATATAAAATTATGCAGATTTTTGATGAATTGTTAAGGACCTTATTAATGACCATGAAAAGTGGGAAGTGGCAAATGCTAAGCCAGATTGCACAGATAAAATATTATATATGTACATAAATTTCATCATATATCCAATCATTAAAACATCAATGAAACATAATTATTTTATAACAATTTTTTACAAAGAAAAAACAATGGAGAATCTTGTTATGGGCTGCATTGGAGAAGGAAGGTGGGATTTTTTAAAGAAAAGATAAGGCATGTGATACATAGAAAATACCAACAGAGGACAAGAACGTGCTCATTTCCTCTCCCTCCTGACCCTTGTTAATTTTAAATGCTTTAGAGGCATGAGTTGGTATATCTTGGATGAAAGAGGCTCTGGACTAAAACACAAAATGTCATTTGTACCAGGGATAAGAAACCTGCTATGGAGAGACACCTCTGTTCCACTTGTGTCTGCTTCAGAGGTTGGTCTCATGTTTCTGTTTTCCCATGAACCGTTCTGGGACTTCACTGGTGGTTCAGCAGTAAAGAATCTGCCTGCAATGCAGAAGATGTGGAGACACATGTCCAATCTCTGGGTCAAGAAAATCCCCTGGTGGAGGAAATGGAAACCCACTTCAGTATTCTTGCCTGGGGAATCCCATGGACAAAGGGGCTTGGAGGGCTACAGTCCATGGGGTCTCAAAAGGATTGGACACAACTGAGCGATTAAACAACAAGAAAAACAGTCTTGAGGACCCCTCACTGCCACCCTCAGCCTCTGAGTGGCTGTCCGGAGAATCTCCCTGCGGTCTTTCCCAGGTTCCCTGGAGGGAGTTAATGTGACAGAGGAGGAAGTGTGAAGGTGGGAGAAATCAAGCATTCTTCCCACTTTGTTCACACTCGTTTTCCTCTTACACTAATAGCTATTACAAGATATTTGGTTTTGCAGATTAAACTGCTATCATTTCTCTTTGATATTGTTCCTCCAAAGCTTTAAACACTTTCATAAAAGAGTGTCTGCAACATGACATTTCTTAAAACACACTCTAAGAGAGAACTAAATACAGAAGCTTAAAAATAAATCAGTACCACTGCTCTCCAACTCCCCCCAAATCAGAGTGTCATCCTACCAACCAACCTATGGGACAGACATTGCTTCTTTTGTTTCTGAAGAGGGTAGCAGGCAAAATGATGCAGACTCTATGTTTTTATTGGTGTCTGTCTCTGGGGCCCATACTCCTTAAGCTTCTGAAACCAATCATTGATTTCTGTAGGCCCTCAGCAGAATATCAAGAAAGCAACATCATCTTGGGACTCAAATAATTAATGAGTTTTATGAGATAAAAGAGGGGTAAAACTATCCCAAGTGCGTACATGTTATTATCAATATAATCAAACATGATTCACTCCAAAGGTCATGATGAACTGCAGACCACCATAGGCTGCATTCTAACATTGCTCTGTTCACCAGGACCTACATTGTCATTATGAAATATAATAGGACTTCTAAACTTTGACTGTCATATACAAAATCGTCACCCTTGAGGGCTTAGTGTCTGAAGTCACACCAGAGTTTTGCCAAATATCAGAGAAGGTTAAGAATATTGAGCCTCCTTTCCTGAGAAGAATAATAGCTGATCACACGTCCTTTGCATGTTTTGAATACAACTATTAACACATTTGATTGTTATTAAAATATGTTTGGTAAGTACAGTTATGTACCTGTACTAATGAGGTGACTGAGGCAAAGACAGCTGTCTTATTGAAACGTATTTCATAGTCATTAGTCATAAATTGAGTAACATAAATATGCAGTTTTGTTTGTTGAACTGTATTTAAACTACATAAAACAACATTTTAGAAGAATATCAGAAAGGTGGTATGACATCAACAATATGTTAAATCTTCTAACTTTCAAATTTCATTGTTTTAATCAATTTTTTATTCTATCTGAAAGAATAGCAGTCATGTTTAACTGTTATATAATAAGCAGTACTTAATACTAAGTACATAATGAGGATGCATAATTACTCATTCATTTATTCACTCAGGTTTAAACATATTTATTATAGGCTTGCCCAGAGATAAATACTGTTTTAGGTACTGCAGGAAGAAAAAAAGAACGTTCCTTTGTCAAAAATTTATATTTAAGGGGAACAGTTTAATAGATTAATGTCTTAGTCATCTATAAAAACCTCATGTAAATATATGCTACCTATCTTGGAAGGCTCTTTTCCCATTGTTAATGGGAATTGAAGATTTCTTTGGACATTGGTTCAGTGAAATGAGGCTTTTGTGTCTATTATTGTTCGGAAGGCATCATTCACATCTTTATTCCTCAGGATGTAGATCAGAGGGTTCAGCATGGGGTTGACCACTGTATAGAACACAGAGGCCACCTTGACAGTTTGTCACAAGTTCTTGGAACTGGGCACCCAGTAGAGAGAAAGGTTGGTCCCATGGAAGATGGTAATGGCAGTCAGGTGAGACGCACAGGTGGAGAAAGCTTTGGGACATCCATTGGCAGAATGGATGTTTAGCACAGTGACAAAAATAAAGACATAGGAAGTGAGGGTTGATCACCTTATGTCCAGAAAAGTTTACTTGGAGGGCATAGCAAAGGAGTACCAATGGGCCAGACGTGCCCCAGAGATATGACCCAGCCACCAGCAGGGCACACAGCCCCTGTGACATGACCACTGTGTAAAGCAGAGGGTTACAGGTGGCCACAAAGCAGTCATAGGCCATCACTGCCAGTAAGAAGGACTCAGTCACCACAGCAATGCAGAACAGGAAGAACTGCAGCATGCAGGTACTGTAGAAGATGCTCTTATTGGCCATGACCAAGTTCTTGAGCAGCTTGGGGGTAACAATGGAAGAGTAACAAAAATCAACAAAAGAAAGATGTCTAAGGAAAAAGCACATGAGGGTGTGAAACTTAGGGTTAATTTTGATGATTACCATCATGCCCAGATTTCCTACCATGGTGATAATGTACATGATCAGAAACATGAGGAAGAGAGGAATCTGAAGCTCTGGATAATCTGTGAAACCCAAGAGGGCAAACGTTGTCTCCAGACTCAGATTTTTTGCAGTCATCACTATGATGCCTTTGAAAAGAAAGGATGGGAGAAGGGAGTTTTTCTTGACAAAGAGGAGATTTACAGAAATAAGTGAAAATCATACTATGACTTTCTGTGATGGACTAAATAAAATGAAAGGAGTTATTAGTTCTAACTTTTTCCATTTACAACATTCCTTATATAGATAACTACTGTGGATGGATCTACCAATCCAACTGAGTCTCTGAACTGTTTTTGCATATCCATTGCAGCTGGTATTTTCCTAGAAATACTTACCACATTGAAGTGAGTACATTCACTCATCAGCTAGTAGCATAGTATGCACATAACTGATAGAAAATATTTGCACATGAATGCATAAGCAAATGAAAGTGTCTAAGAAAAATGTGAGATGTTTTCCTAAAATAACAACATACATTGTCACTATATTTTGCTTGCAAGCACAAATCAATTAAAGCCTTGAAGAGAATATGTTTGTCTTCTAAGTATCAAGAAAAATAATAGAGACATCTAACTGAGCATCAGTTCAGTTAGTTCAGTTCAGTCGCTCAGTCGTGTCTGACTCTGCGACCCCATGAATTGCAGCACTCCAGGCCTCCCTGTCCATCACCAACTCCCAGAGTTTACTCAAACTCATGTCCATTGAGTCGGTGATGCCATCCAGCCGTCTCATCCTCTGTCACCCCTTCTCCTCCTGCCCCCAAATCCCTCCCAGCATCAGGGTCTTTTCCAATGAGTCAACTCTTCACATGAGGTGGCCAAAGTATTGGAGTTTCAGCTACAGCATCAGTCCTACCAATGAACACCCAGGACTGATCTCCTTCAGGATGGACTGGCTGGATCTCCTTGCAGCCCAAGGGACTCTCAAGAGTCTTCTCCAACACCACAGTTCAAAAGCATCAATTTTTCAGTGCTCAGCTTTCTTCACAGTCCAACTCTCATACCCATACATGACCACTGGAAAAACTATAGCCTTGACCAGACAGACCTTTGTTGGCAAAGTAATGTCTCTGCTTTTTAATATGATATTTAGGTTGGTCATAACTTTCCTTCCAAGGAGTAAGCATCTTTTAATTTCAAGAAGAGAGCATAGCAATCCCATTTTAGCATGTTTTGTTCAGTAAAGGATACTTCTTTCCTGGGACAGCTTCACTGATGAGGAGGACAATAACTCGTTTTGAATTCTAAGTGGAGTGTACACTTTATCAGGATTTATAGCTTATGGCTTAACTTCTATTACAGATCTAGACATTGCATACATGCCTCTTAAGGGTCTCAAGATTTATCAGGTAAGAGTTTTCTCATAATTAACTACTTCTCATTTTTGTAAAAGTTTATATACCAATTTAAACTACACATAAATAAATATGTATAAATGCCCATTTCCCAGTAACAAGTTTTTTCTCTTCTTTGTGAAATAGTTGTCAGGGGTCTTGAAGCATGGTTGCTAATTTGTTTCTTTAATATTATTGGACTTAGAATTGGCTAGCATTTACAGTGATTTAACATAAAAAGAAATATGAAAAAAGAAAACCTCAGTTACCATTTCAAGAAAATAATATTTTACTGTGTCATAAACAACTTCAAAAACTTACCTGCAACAGAGAAGCAGGTCTCCACCGTCCTGTTTTTCTGTGGGCTGAGTATAACTGGGAGACCAAGACACTTACATCTGACTCTGTAGCCCTGGAGACTCAAACCCAGGAGGACCACTAGCAACATTTTCTTCACAAGCATCAAAACAGATTATTAAGGCAAATAGTAGGTCTCATATCATTTTTAATGACTAGAACATTTTTGGAGTTACACAGAAATGTGTGGCTTGAAATTGGCTGCTCGGCTTTGTTTCCATGTAATTAAAATGCCCCCTGGAATGAATAACACTAAAATAAAGCTAAGGGAAAAGATCTTTAATGATGTCTAAAATTGGAAGTTTACTTACATAGTTTTCTTTGCAATTTGGTTTGTCTGTTTCTTGAGTATATGTTTAATATTTATTCTTTCTTGGATTTACTTACTGTTTGCCAAAAAATTTATAAGATTTAGATATAATTTTACAACTTTTTTTCACACCTGATATGCCCAGTGTTGCAATTATTTTCCTAGAAAGCATCCTGTCAGAAATATATTTCATGTTTGAGTTATAATGAACAGGACACAAGTCAATTCACAGTCAGCTACATCAGCAATAAGTGAACAATGAAACTTCTAGATGCTCCAGCTGGTTTTAGAAAAGGCAGAGGAACAAGAGATCAAATTGCCAACATCTGCTGGATCATTGAAAAAGCAAAAGAGTTCCAAAAAAACACATTTATTTCTGCTTTATTGACTATGCCAAAACATTTAACTGTGTGGATCACAATAAACTGTGTAAAATTCTGAAAGATATGGGAATACCAGACCACCTGACCTGCTTCTTGAGAAACCTGTATGCAGGTCAGGAAGCAAGTTAGAACTGGACGTGAGACAACAAACTGGTTCCAAATAGGAAAAGGAGTACCTCAAGGCTGTATATGGTCACCCTACTTATTTAACTTGTATGCAGATTACATCATGAGAAACGCTGGGCTGGAAGAAGCACAAGCTGGAATCAAGATTGCCAGGAGAAATATCAATAACCTCAGATATGCAGATGACACCACCCTTATGGCAGAAAGTGAAGAAGAACTAAAAAACCTCTTGATGAAAGTGAAAGAGGAGAGTGAAAAAGTTGGCTTAAAGCTCAACATTCAGAAAACTAAGATCATGACATCCAGTCTCATCACTTCATGACAAATAGATGGGGAAACAGTGGAAAAAGTGGCTGACTTTATTTTTCCGGACTCCAAAATCACTGCAAATGGTGACTGCAGCCATGAAATTAAAAAGACACTTATTCTTTGGAAGGAAAGTAATGACCAATTTAGACAGCATATTTAAAAGCAGAGACATTACTTTGTCAACAAAGGTCCATCTAGTCAAGGCTATGGTTTTTCCAGTGGTCATGTATGGATGAGAGAGTTGGACTGTAAAGAAAGCTTAGTGTCAAAGAATTGATGCTTTTGAACTGTGGTGTTGGAGAAGACTCTTGAGAGCCCTTTAGACTGCAAAGAGATCCAACCAGTCCATCCTACAGGAGATCAGTCCTGGGTGTTCATTGGTATGACTGATGCTGAAGCTAAAATTCCAATACTTTGGCCACCTCATGCGAGGAGCTGTCTGATTTGAGAAGACCCTGATGCTGGGAAAGATTGAGGGCAGGAGGAGAAGGGGATGACAGAGGATGAGATGGTTGCATGGTATCACTGACTCAATGGACATGGGTTTGGGTGGACTCTGGGAGTTGGTTATGGACAGGGAGGCCTGGCGTGCTGTGGTTCATGGGGTCACAAAGAGTCGGACACAACTGAGCAACTGAACTGAACTGAACTGACCCTGTGTGTCATGCCATCTCCTATGATGTACAGGGAGGCTGACTTGCTGCAGTCCTTTGGTCACACAGTAAGACACAAATGAGTGACTGAACTGAACTGATGATGGGATCATTAATATTTGATTTCCACCCAATTGAAATCAGACAAAGACACTACCCTGATCTCTCTGTCTTCATGGCTGAACTCACTGTTGACCTCTTCCCTCATCTGTTTGTATAAAATATCTAATACATACATTGCATCTCCCATATAGCTCAGATAACAATTCGCCAGTTCTGTGAAACTGTACCCCTTTTGTTTGTAATCAGTTTGTGAAAAGTGGTCTAGGTAATTTTTAAAATAATACTCAAATAGGCTTTTATCTTACATTTCAATAAAATTTTGTCACTTTTAATTGACAAATGAGAGAGGAATTTAGGTTTACCTCTGTCAATTTTCTAAAACAGTGTAGTTTACCCTCCTCTAGTATAACTGCATCCAGAATAACTAGATTGCTTTCCTCTAGTATAGTATAAATGTAACCTATAACATTACCCTTGTAGGATTAAGAGAAAGCTCCAGAGGCATCCCTACCATGACTGCTTTTTCCCATGATTTTCCTAGAGTGAGGTCAGTCTAAGTAATACAGAGCTGCTTTGAAAATACTAATGCCCTGGATTTCTCCTTTTCTTGTGATATTTTTGCCCCATATGTTTGGTTAAGAGATTAATCAACATATTAAGTTGTGGTCATATGTTTTAGCCTCTGATCATGCATCTTTAAAAGGTTCAATATTCCTATTGTTACTGTTAAAAATTTGCCACAAACTTAGTGGTCTATAGCAATTCATAATTATTATCTTGCTGGCAAGAAGTCCACAATGAGTCTTATGGGGCTTGAGACAAGGAATGAGCACAGCTCTCTCCTTCAGGGGATCCCAGGAACCAGTCATCCTTCTCTTCTTCCTGCTTCTGGAGGCTGCTGGCACTCCTTGACTTGCAGCAGCCTCACTCCAGTCTCTGGTCCATTGTCACATCTCCATCTCCTCGGTAACAAAGCTCCCCCACCAGCCTCTTATAAAAACACTGATATTTAGTACTCAGATCATCTTCCTGTCTCAAAGTCCTTATCACAGCTATAAAATCCCCTTGTAATAGAAGGTCACACTCACGGATTCCAGAGTCTAGAGCCTGAGTGACTTCGGGGGATATTATTCAGTCTCTCACAGTTATTTTTAATTTTGTCCTGAGAAGACTTTTGAAGTAGGTATGCATTTGTGTGTATGCATATGTATGTATTTGTGTATGCTCACACTGTCAGGCGTGTATTTATCTATCTTCCTCTCCCACTAAGCTATACAAAGTATTGGACAATGATACTCGTTATGAGGAAATAACCAATCCCACCACTCAGGACTTTGCTGCTGTTATAGTCCTCTACTGTTTCTGCACTTATTTGAAAATTTTGTCTTCTGTTTGTATCATCTTCTCCATTTAAGAGATGAAATTTGCTACTTTCTTCTATTTCCCACCTTTATCGAGGCATACTATTTTCTAGCTTTATTAGCTTAAAACACTACATAATTTTATGTGTACAATGG
>CM037445.1:0-215593 GCA_020976825.1 Odocoileus hemionus | reverse complement strand
TTTAGGCTTGCAAAATTGATAATATATTTCAATGAGCATGCCAACAAAATGGCATTTTATTTCTAGGTACATTAGAGGTATCAAAAAACACAAAGAAAAATTTAAAAGCTGAATTCACAGTCTAAATTCTGTGAAACCCTGGGACTTCTGTTTCCCCCCATGACCATGAATATATGAAGTACACAGAATTGTAATTGGAGTATTACTCAATTCAGTTCACTTCAGTCACTCAGTCGTGTCCAACTCCTTGCAACCCCATGAACTGCAGCATGCCAGGCCTCCCTGTCCATCACGAATTCCAGAGTTCACCCAAACCCATCCAACCATCCAACCATCTCATCCTCTGTTGTCCCCTTCTCCTCCTGCCCTCAATCTTTCCCAGCATCAGGGTCTTTTCAAATAAGCCTGTTCATCTCATCAGGTGGCCAAAGTATTGGAGCTTCAGCCTCAACATCAGTCCTTCCAATGAACACCCAGGACTGATCTCCCTCAGGATGGACCACTTGGATCTTTTTGCAGTCCAAGGGACTCTCAAGAGTCATCTCCAACACCACAGTCCAAAAGCATCAATTCTTCGGCGCTCAACTTTCTTTATAGTTCAACTCTTACATCCATACATGACCACTGGAAAAACCATAGCCTTGACTAGACAGAGCTTTGTTGGCAAAGTAATGTCTCTGCTTTTCAATATTCTGTCTGGGTTGGTCATAATTTTCCTTCCAAGGAGTAAGCATCTTTTAAAATCATGGCTATAATCACCATATGTATGATTTTGGAGCCCAGAAAAATAAAGTCAGCCACTGAGTATTACTCAGTGGGCCACAAACCATGTTATTAGTAAAAACACTGTCTCTTGTGTCATTTCAGTAGATGCATTTTCTTCTAAATTATTAAAGATAATTACACCACCACATCTATCACATTAATTACTATTTTGACATTGAACTTTTGAAATAATAAGTATTCACCTAATAAATATGAAATGTAGACTTTGAAATATGAAAAAATGTAGAAATAATTGTTATTAATGGCATTTCAAATCCAGTTTTCAAGTTTAGAGTAGAGAAAATTGGGCAGCTTTGCATTAAGCAAAAGATAAAGGTAGTCTTCCCCAGTGATGTAATGTGGATACATTCATCCCTGATATGATGTCATGAGAAAAGCTTCACCTCTGTGATAAAACCATATTGAAAATCTACAATCCCAGTTTAATGTGACAGAATCATTAGGTAAACCCATATCCAGAAACATTCTTTAGGATACCTTACCAATATTCCTTAGAATTGTCAAAGTCAAGAAAAAACAAGAAAGGAGTCAAACACTGTTTCAGACCAGAGGATATGAAGGAGATGTAAAAGTAATCCAAAATGGTACCCCAGATTACATCTCAGAGAGAAAACAGTGTATTAGTGGGAAAAAACAAACCGGATGGAATCCAAATAAAATTTAAATTTTAGTCATCATAACATACCATTAATTCTTTCTTATATTTTATTTTACTGTGGTAAGAACAAAATATGAGATCTACCCTCTTAAGATATTATTCAGTGTGCAATACAGTACTGTTGACTATACTATACATATCATTTTGTACAGTACAACTGTGTGTGTCTTGCTAAACTGAAACTTCTAAACCATTGATTTGTAAATTCCTGCTTCCCTCTCCACTAGCTTCTGGTAACTATTATTCCACTCTTTGATTCTGATATATCATACAAGTGGAATTGTGCAGTATTTGTCATTCTATGACTGACATTTTAATTTAGCATAATGTCAAGTTTCATCCATGTAGTCACATATTACACAATTTCCTTCTTTATAAAGATCAGATTGTATTCTACTGTTTACATATTCACCACATTATTTTATCCGACTATCTGTCTATAGATATTTCAGTTGTTTCCAGACCCTGGCTATTGTGAATGGTTCTACAGTGAATGTGGGAATGCTAACATATTTTTGAAAGCTTGATCTCAAATTTTTAGGATAATACCCATAAGCAGGATTTCTGTATCATGTACAATTCAATTTCCAACTTAATAAAGAACCTCTAGACCATTTTCCATAGCAGCTGCAACATTTTGCATTCCCACTAACAATGTACAGTGAGATGTGATGAAAACTCTGAAATATCTTTGCAACTTATTTTTTAAATTAAAAATTATATAATTTATTTTTAAAAGTCATCATTTAAAATGTCATCATCAACTAGTATTCCCATTTTATTGTATCTCCAATACTACAATCCACTCTGCTTTATGCCAACATACTATCAATTCTGAACTGAAAAAGTGTAAAAGTAATAAGTAGCTCTCAGTATCTCCACTGTGCACCATTTTACTACAACATTTGCCAGACTTTGCTTTTAGTATTTGTGACTGTCAGTGTGTTGGGTCCAGGTTGAGGGGTAGTTTTTGGAAGTAGTAAACAATATTTTTTCAACTTATTATTAAGTAAATAACAACTAATTAGTGAATGCAAACTTACAATTTCCTAATAACGTTGGCTGGGCATAAAAATTCATTCCAGTTTTTCCATAATGTGTTACAGAAAAACCAGAACACACTTTTTGGCTAACACAATATACACATTTCACAAAGAAGTAAGCAAGACACAACAAATCTAATTTCCTGGGCCAGAAAATTGGTATGTGAAGTCAGGGTTTGAACACTATACTCTTCACATAAATAGATACTAGAAAATCACAGGAGCTTTAGAGTCTCCTCCCCTAATAGGTTTCCTGGTGGCTCAGACAGTAAATAATCTGCCTGCAAGGTGGAAGAAATGGGCCAATCCCTGGGTGAGGAAGAACATCTGCAGGAGGGCATTGAACCCACTCGAGTATTCTTGCTTGGGGAATACCATGGACAAAGGATCCTGTTGGGCTACAGTCTCTGAGGTCACAAAGAGTCAGACACAACCAAGTGAACTCAGCACACCAGGAATAGCCATTACTGGAGTAACTTCTTGGATTACAGTAACTGGCCTTGGAGTACGGAATGAAGCAGGGCAAAAGCAAAGAGAGTTCTGCCAGGAGAATGCACTGGTCATTGTAAACACCCTCTTCCAACAACACAAGAGAAGATTCTACACATGGACATCACCATATGGCCAATACCTAAATCAGATTGATTATATTCTTTGCAGCCAAAGATGGAGAAGTTCTATACAGTCAGCAAGAAAAGACTGGGAGCTGACTGTGGCTCACATCATGAAATCCTTATTGTGAAATTCAGACTGAAAATGAAGAAAATAGGGAAAAATCACTGGACCATTCAGGATGACCTAAATCAAATCCCTTGTGATTATACAGTGGAAGTGACAAAAATATTAAAGGGATTAGATCTGATGGACAGAGTGCCTGATGAACTATAGACAGAGGTCTGAGACACTGTACAGGAGACAGGGATCAAGACCATCTCCAAGAAAAAGAAATGCAAAAAAGCAAAATGATTGTCTGAGGAGGCCTTACAAATGGCTGTGAAAAGAAGTGAAAAGCAAAGGAGAAAAAGAAAGATATACCCATTTTAATGCAGAGTTCCAAAGAATAGCAAGGAGAAATAACAAAGTCTTCCTCACTAATCAATGTAAAGAAATAGAGGAAAACAATAAAATATGAAAGGCTAGAGATCACTTCAAGAAAATTAGAGATACCAAAAGAGAATTTCATACAAAGATGGGCTCAAAAAAGGACAGAAATTGTATGGACCTAACAGAAGCAGAAGATATTAAGAAGAGGTGGCAAGCATACACAGAAGAATATACAAAAAAAAGTTCTTCACAACTCAAAGAATAACAATGGCATGATCACTCACCTAGAGCCAGACATCCTGGAATGCAAAGTCAAGTGAGACTTAGGAAGCATCAGTATGAACAAAGCTAGTGGAAGTGATGGAATTCCAGTTGAATGTTTTCAAATTCTACAAAATGATGCTGTGAAAATGCTGCACTCAATATGCCCACAAATTTGGAAAACTCAGCAGTGGCCACAGGACTGGAAAAGATCAGTTTTCATTCCAATCCCAAAGAAAAGCAATGCCAAAGAATGGCTGAACTACCTCACAATAGCAGTCATCTCACACACTAGTAAAGTAATGTTCAAAATTCTCCAATCCAGACTTCAATAATATGTGAACTGTTAATTTCCAAATGTTCAAAATGTTTTTAGAAAAGGCAGAGGAACAAGAGGTCAAATTTCCAACATCTGCTGGATTATCAAAAAGCAAGAGATTCCCAGAAAAGCATCTATTTCTGCTTTATTGAATATACCAAAGCCTTTCACTGCATGTATCACCACAATTGTGGAAAATTCTTAGAGATGGGTATACCAGACTACCTGACCTGACTTTTGAGAAATCTGTATGCAAGTCAGGAAGCAAGAGTTAGAGTTGGACATGGAACAAAAGACTAGTTCCAAATCAGGAACAGAGCACATCAAGGCTATATATAGTCACCCTGCTCATTTAACTTATATGCAGAGCACATCATGAGAAACACTGGGCTGGAGGAAGCACAAGCTGGAATTAAGATTGCCAAGAGAAATATCAATAACCTCAAATATGCAGATGACACTACCCTTATGGCAGAAAGTGAAGAAGAACTAAAGAGCCTCCTGACGAAATTGAAAGAGGAGAGTGAAAAAGTTGGCTTAAAGCTCAACATTCAGAAAACTAAGATCATGTCATTTGGTCCCATCACTTCATGGCAAATAGATGCGAAAAAGTGGAAACAGTGGCTGACTCTTTTTTGTTTTTTTTTGGGGGGAGCTCCAAAGTCACTGCAGATGGTAACTGCAGCCATGAATTTAAAAGACACTTACTCCTTGGAAGAAAAGTTATGACCAACATAGACAGCATATTAAAAAGCAGAGAAACTACTTTGCCAATAAAGGTGTGCCTAGTCAAAGCTATTGTTGAGGGAAACTACGTGACTGCCTTGAGGAGAAGGTCCTCACAAGGAACTGGTGAAGGGCCAGGGCCGCCAGGCATGTCTCGAGGTTTTGCCCTGGGAAATATTTCCTGCATATATGGCTTTTACACTGAACGAGAATAGTGCTGAGGATAACAAGCTTACCTTGAGGAAAACAGACTGTCTTTTGATCCTGAGAAAATAGAGTCTATGTGTCTCATGAACTTTTTAAACTTTGTAAACTTTGCTGTCAAGCTCAACTTGTAACCTTGTTTTTGTACAAGCTCCATCTGTGTAACCTTGGTTTTTGTAAGCTATTTCTTTGCTTTCATGTATAAAATGATTTGCTGTAGAAGTAAAGTTTCGTCAGTCTCCCAGAGAGCCTGTCTGTGTCCTTTTTTCAGAGTCTACTCCGCTGAGCTTTCCACAGCTATGGTTTTTCCAGTAGTCATGTATGGATGTGAGAAATGGACTATAAAGAAAGCTGAGAATGAAATAATTGATGCATTTGAACTACGGTGTTGGAGAAGACTCTTGAGAGTCCCTTGGACTGCAAGGAGATCCAACTAGTCCATCCTAAAGGAAATCAGTTCTGAATATTCATTGGAGGACTGGTGTTGAAGCTGAAACTCCAATACTTTGGCTACCTGATGTGGATACCTGACTCATTTGAAAAGACACTGATGCTGGGAAAGATTGAAGGCGGGAGGAGAAGGGGACGACAGAGGACGAGATGGTTGGATGGCATCACTGATGCGATGGACATGAATTTGAGTAGGCTCTAGGAGTTGGTGATGGACAAGGTGGCTTGGTGTGCTGCAGTCCATCGGGTCACAAAGAGTCGAATACTACTGAACAACTGAATTGAACTGAATAGTTCAGTGTTGTTTTTTTTTTTTAATATGAATACTGTCCTTGTATATCTCCCTATCACACTCTCTTTTTCATTTCTACATAATATTTACTGAATTGAATAATAAAACTCTATTACCATTTCTGTGTTAAGAGACAAATATAATCTTGATGGCAAAAACTAACAGATAAAGGACAATAAAAGGAAATTACAGAACAATCTTACTAATGACCATAGGATTTTAATTATACATAAAATATTGACACATTAAACCAATCAACTAGTACAGAGGTAAATATATAATGCTTATAGTAATTTTCTCAGTAAAAAGCACATATTTTGATTAGAAATTTTTTAAAAATATGTTACCATATCAAAATATTAACTGGAGCCCATTATACAGAGTGAAGTAAGCCAGAAAGATAAAGACCAATACAGTATACTAATGCATATATATGGAATTTAAAAAGATGGTAACAATAACCCTATATGCAAAACAGAAAAAGACACACAGATGTACAGAACAGAATTTTAGATTCTGTGGGAGAAGGCGAGGGTGGGATGTTCTGAGAGAACAGCTTTGAAACAAGTATACTATCAAGGGTGAAACAGATCATCAGCCCAGGTTGGCTGCATGAGGCAAGTGCTCAGAGCTGGTGCACTGGGAAGACCCAGCGGGATGGGATTGGGAAGGAGGTGGGAGGGGGGATCAGGATGGGGAACACATGTAAATCCATGGCTGATTCATGTCAATGTATGGCAAAAACCACTACAATATTTAAAGTAATTAGCCTCCAACTAATAAAAATAAATTGAAAAAATAATAAAGGAGTTAAAATGAGGAAAATTAGCTTGATAAATTCAATATTCACTCACTAAAAAACAAAATATAACAAACAGACACATACCAAAAAAAAAAAAAAAAGCCAAGCATGAGATAATTTGCTTAACATTTTAAGCATGAAATGTTAAGTATTCATACTTTCCTTGTTAGATGAGGAAGTCAAGGATACCTACTTTTACTGCTTATTGAAAATGGTACTAATGTTTTCACTTAGTTAACCAAACACACAAAATATGTAAAAGGAATAACATTGGAAATAACATATCCAGAAAATGTTAATTAGAGATTGTATGAGATGCATATTGAAAATCCAAAATAATCTACAAATAAATTATATTATTAAGAGATATTTTTAGAGTTGCCAAAATGCATTGAATCCTAATTGAAAAGCAATACATATTTTACAAATGATATTTGAAATAGTATGAAAAAAAATCACACATCCATATTAATTTGAAAATATAAGAACTTTATGAAAAACACAATATATCTTATATTGTAAAACATTAAGTAGATCTAAATAAACATAATAATGTAGCATGCTTATGATTTGGAAGACTTGAGGATTCAAACTTATTTTCTGCAAATAGATCTACAATTCTACTGTATTTCTACACTAAATCTAAACAAGAATAACTCTAAAGATTTTTAAAATGTAAAGATAAACAATATATTAAACACTCTGCAAGATAGAGAGTAACTTTTTAGGAGTAGCTCAACTTGAAGTCAAAGCCTATTAGTCAAGGGTAGTTCTGATTATAAAACACTTAGAAACATACAGAAAGTCTAGAAACAGAACTACAGATATACTGATATTTACTTTATGAATATTCTGACACCAAGAGTGTGTTAAAATGAGTGAATTTTACAATAAGTATTTCTGGGGTAAATATACACCAATAAGTCAAAATATAAAATTAGCTTGTAGTCATGCCCACAAAAATTTACTTTCAGTTTGAAACAAATTTAAAATTAAAAATAATACACTTGAATCAGTTCTAATAAGGTGGCTAAAACTGGAGCCCACTGTACAGAGTGAAGTAACCCAGAAAGAGAAACACGAATACATTATACTAATTCATATATATGGAATTTAGAAAGATGGTAGTGATAACCCTATATGCAAGACAGAAAAAGAGACACAGATGTATAGAACAGACTTTTGGACTCTGTGGGAGAAGACAAGGGTGGAATGATCTGAGAGAATAGCATTGAAACATGTATATTATCGATTGTGAAACAGATCGCCAGTCCAGGTTTGATGCATGAGACAAGTGCGCAGGGCTGGTACACTAGGATTACCCAGAGGGGTGGGATGGGGAGGGAGGTGGGAGGTTTCAGATGGGGAACACATGTAAATTCATGGCTGATTCGTATCAATGTATGGCAAAAACCACTACAATATTGTAAAGTAATCAGCCTCCAACTAATATAAAAAAATGAAAAAAATAAAATAAAAATCAATGTAAAAAGAGAAAATAAAACCCTAATTTTAAAATATAGGAAAAAATATAAAATAAAATACTGTATGAAATTTGTTGTAATTTAGCACATAAAATATGAGAATATCTTTACTATTTTGGAGGTAAGAAGTGGATCTTAAATAAAATATTAAAAGCACTTCACTGTGTAAAGAAACAGTTTGATAAACATTGATTCATTAAACATTAAGGGAATGTGTACACCTAAGTACATCACCAAGCGAGTGAACAGACCAGCCACAATCTAGGAGAAAATATTCATGATACACACATCAAAGGATTTTAACTTAGAATGCATAATGAAATACATATATCATAATAAAATATTAGCAACCTAATATAAAAATATGTTTAAAAAAACCTGAATAGGCCCTTCACTAAGAAGTAAGACAAGTCAAATGACTAATAATTAAATTATAGGGATTCAACCACATTAGTAAAGTGTAATTGAATTCAAAACCACAATGAAGTACCCCTACTCACCCACCAACCTGAAAATACTAAAATGTTTGCTATGACAATATTAAATGTTGGCAAGAATGGGCAACGATTAGAACCCACAAGAAATATAGTTGGAATTTAAACTAATCCATCTATTTTGGAAAATTGTTTGATGGTACGTAGCAAAAGATCAGAAATAAAGCACCCTTTGATCTGGAACATTCAGAGATAGGGCAAATCTCACACAATGAGTCCCCATGTGCAATGCAGCACATTATTGTGTAAGAATGTTCATGCAGCATTTCCGTTAAAGATAAAAAAGATGAAATAACCAGGAGTGAAATTGCTGGATCATATGGTAGTTCTATATTTAAGATTTTGTGTACGTTTGTTTGTGTGTGTGCAAAACTCCACACGGTTTTCCATACAGTATGTAATTTAGTCAGTTCAGATCAGTTCAGTTCAGTTCAATTCAGTCTCTCAGTCGTGTCCAACTCTTTCTGACCCCATGAACTGCAGCACGCCAGGCCTCCCTGTCCATCACAAACTCCTGGACTCTGCCCAAACTCAAGTCCATTGAGGTGGTGATGCCATCCAACCATCTCATCCTCTGTCATCCCCTTCTACTCTCACCCTCAATCTTTCCCAGTATCAGGGTCTTTTCAAATGAGTCAACTCTTTGCATGAGGTGGCCAAAGTATTGGCGTTTCAGCTTCAATATCAGTCCTTCCAATGAACACCCAGGACTGATCTCCCTCAGGATGGACTGGTTGGATCTCCTTGCAGTTCAAGGGACTCTCAAGCTTCTCCAACACCACAATTCAAAAGCATTAGTTCTTCGGTGCTCAGATTTCTTTCTAGTTCAACTCTCACATCCATACATGACCACTGGAAAAACCATAGCCTTGACTAGACGGGCCTTTGTTGGCAAAGTAATGTCTCTGCTTTTTAATATGCTGTCTAGTTTGGTCATAACTTTCCTTCCAAGGAGTAAGCATCTTTTAAATTCATGGCTGCAATCACCATCTGCAGTGATTTTGGAATCCCCCAAAAATAATGTATGTAATTGCCTATACAAATTTATATTCCCACCCACAATGCACAAGGTTTCTCGCTTCTCTAATTCTCTCCAACAATTGTTATTTTCAGACTTTATATATAGAGGAAAGGGGAAGGAGCAATTTAGGACTATTAAGTCTACAAAATACTCTGTATGAAAAAATAAGCAACAAGGATACCATTGTATAGCACCGCAAGTTATAGCTATTATCCTTTGTGTGCTGTGCTGTGCTCAGTCACTTCAGTCGTGTCCAGCTCTCTGCAAATCTATGGACTGCAGCCCACCAGGCTCCTCTGTCCAGTGGTTTGGGTTGCCATGCCCTCCTCCAGGGGATCTTTCCCATGCAGGAATCAAACCCATATCTCAGACATTTCATGCATTGTGGGCAGGTTCTTTACCCACTGAGTTTGAATAGTGTATAAACTTAAAAAAACAATGAATCACTATGTTATGCATATAAAATTATTATAGCACTGTAAATCAATAATACTTCAATAGGGAAGAGGAAACAGCCAAAGTCCATTAGTTGTAGTATGAACAAATATATTATCATATCATTATATTTATTTTATGGAATATTCTTCAGCAATTAAAATGGAGCTACTGTTAAAATCACTTAAAAATTCTTTTTTTTCCATTTATTTTTATTAGTTGGAGGCTAATTACTTTACAATATTGTGGTGGTTTTTGCCATATATTGACATGAATCAGCCATGGATTTACGTGTGTTCCCCATCCTGAACCCCCCTCCCATCTCCCTCCCAATCCCATCCCTCTGGGTCTTCCCAGTTCACCATCCCTGAGCACTTGTCTCATGCATCCAACCTGGGCTGATGATCTGTTTCACCCTTGATAGCATACTTATTTCAATGCTATTCTCTCAGAACATCCCACCCTCGCCTTCTCCGACAGAGTCCAAAAGTCTGTTCTGTACATCTATGTCTCTTTTTCTGTTTTGCATAAAGGGTTAGTGTTACCATCTTTTAAAATTCCATATATATTCATTAGTATAATGTATTAGTCTTTATCTTTCTGGCTTACTTCACTCTGTATAATGGCCTCCAGTTTCATCCATCTCATTAGAACTGATTCAAAGGAATTCATTTTAATGGCGGAGTAATATTCCATGGTGTATATGTAGCACAGCTTCCTTATCCATTCATCTGCTGATGGGCATCTAGGTTGCTTCCATGTCCTGGCTATTATAAACAGTGCTGCGATGAACATTGAGGTGCACGTGTCTCTTTCAGATCTGGTTTCCTCAGTGTGTACGCCCAGGAGTGGGATTGCTAGGACATATGGCAGTTCTATTTCCAGTTTTTTAAGAAATCTCCACACTGTTCTCCATAGTGGCTGTACTAGTTTGCATTCCCACCAACAGTGTAAGAGGGTTCCCTTTTCCCCACACCCTCTCCAGCATTGATTGCTTGTAGACTTTTGGATAGCAGCCATTTTGACTGGCGTGTAATGGTACTTCACTTAGGTTTTGATTTGCATTTCTCTGATAATGAGTGATGTTGAACATCTTTTCATGTGTTTGTTAGCCATCTGTATGTCTTCTTTGGGGAAATGTCTGTTTAGATCTTTGGTCCATTTTTTGATTGGGTCATTTATTTTTCTGGAATTGAGCTGCAGGTGTTGCTTTTATATTTTTGAGATTAATCCTTTGTCTGTTTCTTCATTTGCTATTATTTACTCCCATTCTGAAGGCTGCCTTTTCACCTTGCTTTGCTAAGTGAAATTAGCCAGACATAAGGGAATGTACTCTAAAATTTTATTAAAATAAATTTCAATAGGGGCAAAATTAAGTTTTATATTCTCATAACCTATTCTCCAGTTAGAGGAAAAAGTTTTGAACACAGCAATGAAGTTTACTCGTAAAGGCATCAGAGAGGCACAATGACTCGAAAAATGCTTACAGAAATGCTCCAAAGAGCTGATAATGTCTTTAATTTCTTGTAGAAAGTAACATATAGGATCATTATACAGAATTACTTGTCTACCTGTTTATCACTTTCCATAATTTGAGGGAGAGAAAAGGAGAAAGAAAAGGATGAGAAAAAGAAAAAAAAAATAAAGAAAGGAGAAAGAAAGAAAGAAAGAAGACATGGAACAGAAATCGCTTGCAAATTCTGAGGATTTTGGGGGTGTGCACAGCCTTTTGCTGTGCTGTGCTTTGTTGCTCAGTGTTATCTGAATCTTTGTGACCCCATGGACTGTAGTCCACCAGGTTCCTCTGTCCATGGAGATTTTCCAGGCAAGAATATTGGAGTGGCTTGTCATGCCGTCTTCTAGGGGATCTTCCTGACCCAGGGAAAGAACCCAGGTCTCCCATATTGCAGGGATATTCTTTACCATCTGAGCCACCAGGAAAACCCATGGACAACATTAGATGATCGTTATTTAGCCTATAACACTCTGAAAGTGAGACATGTGCAGAAGTTTACTTTTTTTCTTTTAAACTGAAGGTGATTTAAAAGAACAGTGAAGTTTAAAAATCACATTATATTTATATGAGTTATATGATAGATATCATATGTGTGTGTGTATGCATATGTATTTTTTTCTTCTCAAAAGATTGTATCCCACTGTGGCTCAGTCACTGAAAAATCCACATGCACTGTGGAAGACATGGGTTCCATCCCTGGATTGGGAAGATCTTCTGGAGGAGGGCATAGCAACCCACTTCACTATTCTTGACTGGAGAGTCTCCATGGACAGAGAAGCCTAGTGGACTGCAGTCCATGGGACTGCAATGGATAGGACACGGATGAGCAAATAAGCACATGTTTGAAGAAAAATGTAATAACCATCAACACACTATATAAAGAACACTTAAGAAAGTGCTTTCCTTTATCTCTCTTTTCACTCAAAATTACATTGGGTGGGAAAAGATTTTGGTGTTGGCTAATTTTCTGATCGTCTCCTTCACATCATTATTTCTAAGGCTATAGATAGGGGATTTAGCATGGGAATCACTAATGTGAAAATTACAGTGCCTACTTTGATGAAGAGACATGAGCTTCTGGATTTGGGTACACATTAGAGAAGAAGGATGACCCCATGGAAAATGGTGATGGCAGTCAGGTTGGAGGCACAGGTGGAGAAGGCTTTTTGGACTCCACTGGCTGAAGGCATCTTGATGGTTGTGACAACTATGAAATCATAAGAGGCGAGAATAATCAGGAGATGACACACATCATTGAGAGTAGAAATGATAAAACATGTCATCTGACTGAAGTAAGAGTCAGAGCAAGAGGCAGAGACGATGCAGAATACTCACAGCCAAAGTGATATATGACGTTAAAACCACAGAAAGACAACTCCAAAGGAGAACATGTGATTGTCAAAGAACACATTCCACCCCAAGTGTAGGTTCCAGCTACCAGGAGGCTGCAGAGCTTAGGAGACACACAACTGTGTAGAGCAGGGGTTACAAACAGCCACAAACTGGTCATAGGCCATCACTCCTAGCATGAACATTTCTGTAATCACAAGTGTGCAACCAAAGAAGAATTGCATCATGCAACCCACATCAGAGATGGTCCTTACATCCACAACGAAGATCTCTAAGAGTTTGGGTGTGGCTATAGAAGAGTAACAAAAATCAAGAAAGGAGAGATGGCTGAGAAAGAAGTACACGGGGGTGTGAAGTTTGGGATTGATTCTGATGATCACAATAATACCCAGGTTCCCCAGCACAGAGACTGTATAGATGGCAAAGAAGATCAAGAAGAGGGGCACATGGAGCTGTGGGTATTCTGAGAAACCCGAGAGGATGAAGGTCATTCCAGCACTCTGACTTCTCTCATCCATCACTATGGTTCCTGCCAGAGAAAATCAGAGTTCACCCTAAGCAACCAGACAGGACAGAAATAGAGGTTTTTTTTTCCAGCCTGGACAGGTGATTGGTCTTCAGTGGTGAAGTCTGGGATTTCCCAGGAATGTGAATAAGACATGGTTGGAGCTCAAATTGTACACCGTGTGTCTACAGGTGTGGAGAGTGCAAGTCAGCTTCTGATGGAGGGGTAAGGAGAGGATGGACTGGGATGAACTGAGTGTCAAGGTGACTCAGAAAATGTCCTTGTTTGAATTTCCTTAACCTTCTCAGCTCTGTCTCCCTTTTCTCCACATGGATAATTATTTAGCTTCATTTAATTGAACTTGTTGATTACACTTGCAAAGTCTTGTGTTTGGTCAGGCCATTCTAACTGCTCAAGGTGTCTTCTGTTTTCTTCTCACTTTTCCTAGTGCTTTTAGATCAGAGAGAGGCTTTCCAGGTAGTGCAATGGTAAAAAATCTTCCTGATAGCTCAGGTGATTCAAGGGACATGAGTTAAATCCCTGGGTAAGGCAGATCCCCAGGGGAAAGAATTGGCAACCCACTCCAGTATCCTTGCTGGTGAAATCTGATGGATGGAGGAGCCTGGTAGACTACAGTCCATGGAATTGCAAGTCACATAACTGAGAGATTCAGCACCCACCTTATTAGAGAAGCCTAGGGTTTACATCCCTTTAATGATTTCACCAACAGCCCAACTATTTCAAAGTTTAAGTTTTTCAAGACACATAGTGGCAGGGGGGATGTAATGCCATTTCTTTCTTCCTAATATCTTAATATACTGACCATCTTTAACTGATATGGCCCATGTGTAATGGGTTTTATTTCTCTTTTTAAATATCTAGTGTGACAAGTAGAATTAGAGGTGTGTTTTTTCTTCCCCAGTGAAAAATATGTCATGTTACATCATTGTAATACTAAATCCCTTCTAAAGGTAAGTAAAATAATAAAATATAATAATACCAATTGAAAAGTAACAGTTAGACAAATCTGTGAGAACCCTCTAAGCTAGTATTTTGAAAGAGTCCATAGACCTGAGACACTTTAAAAATTTCACTTTTGTGGGTCTGTCACAGATTTACTAACCTAGAATCTTTATAGAGTGTGTCCTACCAAGCTGCTTAGAAAATGAAGAAACAATAATAATATAATTAATTTTTTTCAAAGTACTGACCTTACTGCTGAGCATCAAACTCAGAGCACAAATTTTAATTTTGCTTAAGATTTTGTGTTTATTTTTCTAGGTGGCATACTTATTCTCAGCCAATTATTTTGAGTACATACCATGGAGTAAGTCAATTAGAAATCACTGAATGGCTGCATTTAAAAAGGCATACATGATTTATTAACACAAGTGTTAACATGATTTCAATTTTAAATCAGTAGATAGGAAGACTCAATTCTCTTTGCTGGGAGAGTTACCTGGGAAGCTTAGAAAGGGACAGTAGTTATCTGATATTTTCTAATACCATGTGTCTCATATACATTTCATAATATTTTAGAAAAGGTGTTATATATATATATACTTATATAATATAAATGATATAAAATACAATGTTTTACAATACACAATAATTTAATAATAAAAAGTCTAGAATGTAATAATCAAAACAAATTTATAAATATAATATTTGATCATCTAAATACATAATATACAAATAAACATAATTTTGAAGACTATTAAATTGCATTTTTCAGTATGACTATGGACATGTAAACAAATACACATGAGAAAGGACTATTTATTTCCAAACATTTACACTGTTGATGTATCCCATGCAAATAAAAAAAAATAAACCTTGGGTACAATTAAAGTACATATCTCAAGAGATCAAAGGTGCTAATTGACCAATTCTTTAATGATATATATTTGAGAATTTAAAAAGAGATTCTGGTATAAAAAGACAGTTTAATACTAAATTTCTGAAGACAATCCTTTATCATGAGACTGCTTTATAAAAACACTGAGGTCTTACATTTAGATCTTGAATCCATTTTGAGTTTATTTTTGTGTATGGTGTTAGAAAGTGTTCTAGTTTCACTCTTTTACAGGTGGTTGACCAGTTTTCCCAGCACCATTTTTTAAAGAGGTTATCTTTTTTCCATTGTATATTCTTGCCTCCTTTGTCGAAGATAAGGTGACCATAGGTTCGTGGATTTATCTCTGGGCTTTCTCTTCTGTTCCATTGATCTATATTTCTGTCTTTGTGCCAGTACCATACAGTCTTGATGACTGTGGCTTTGTAGTAGAGTCTGAAGTCAGACAGATTGATTCCTCCAGTTCCATTCTTCTTCCTCAGGATTATTTTGGCTATTCGAGGTTTTTTGTATTTCCATACAAATTGTGAAATTATTTGTTCTAGTTCTGTGAAAAATACCGTTGGTAGTTTGATAGGGATTGAATTGAATCTATAGATTACTTTGGGTAGTATAGCCATTTTGACAATATTGATTCTTCCAATCCATGAACACGGTATATTTCTCCATCTGTTTGTGTCCTCTTTGATTTCTTTCATCAGTGTTTTATAGTTTTCTATGTATAGGTCTTTTGTTTCTTTAGGTAGATATACTCCTAAGTATTTTATTCTTTTTGTTGCAATGGTGAATGATATTGTTTCCTTAATTTCTCTTTCTGTTTTCTCATTGTTAGTGTATAGGAATGCAAGAGACTTCTGTGTGTTAATTTTATATCCTGCAACTTTACTGTATTCATTGATTAGCTCTAGTAATTTTCTGGTAGAGTCTTTAGGGTTTTCTATGTAGAGGATCATGTCATCTGCAAACAGAGAGAGTTTCACTTCTTCTTTTCCTATCTGGATTCCTTTTACTTCTTTTTCTGCCCTGATTGCTGTGGCCAAAACTTCCAAAACTATGTTGAATAGTAGTGGTGAGAGTGGGCACCATTGTCTTGTTCCTGATTTCAGGGGAAATGCTTTCAATTTTTCACCATTGAGGGTGATGCTTGCTGTGGGTTTGTCATATATAGCTTTTATTATGTTGAGGTATGTTCCTTCTATTCCTGCTTCAGAAACTATAAAACTCCTAGAGGAGAACATAGGCAAAACACTCTCCGACATAAATCACAGCAGGATCCTCTATGACCCACATCCCAGAATTTCAGAAATAAAAGCAAAAATAAACAAATGGGACCTAATGAAACTTAAAAGCTTTTGCACAACAAAGGAAACTGTAAGCAAGGTGAAAAGACAGCCCTCAGATTGGGAGAAAATAATAGCAAACGAAGCAACAGACAAAGGATTAATCTCAAAAATATACAAGCAACTCCTCCAGCTCAACTCCAGAAAAATAAATGACCCAATCAAAAAATGGGCCAAAGAACTCAACAGACATTTCTCCAAGGAAGACATACAGATGGCTAACAAACACATGAAAAGATGCTCAACATCACTCATTATCAGAGAAATGCAAATCAAAACCACAATGAGGTACCATTATACGCCAGTCAGGATGGCTGCTATCCAAAAGTCTACAAGCAATAAATGCTGGAGAGGGTGTGGGGAAAAGGGAACCCTCTTACACTGTTGGTGGGAATGCAAACTAGTACAGCCACTATGGAGAACAGTGTGGAGATTTCTTAAAAAAACTGGAAATAGAACTGCCATATGTCCTAGCAATGCCACTCCTGGGCATACACACTGAGGAAACCAGATCTGAAAGAGACACGTGCACCCCAATGTTCATCGCAGCACTGTTTATAATATCTAGGACATGGAAGCAACCCAGATGCCCATCAGCAGACGAATGGATGAGGAATCTGTGGTACATATACACCATGGAATATTACTCAGCCATTAAAAAAATTCATTTGAATCAGTTCTAATGAGATGGATGAAACTGGAGCCCATTATACAGAGTGAAGTAAGCCAGAAAGATAAAGACCATTACAGTATACTAACACATATATATGGACTTTAGAAAGATGGTAATGATAACCCTACATGCAAAACAGAAAAAGAGACTCAGATGTATGGAACGGACTTTTGGACTCTGTGGGAGAAGGCGAGGGTGGGATGTTTCGAAAGAACAGCATCAAAACATGTGTATTATCTAGGGTGAAACAGATCACCAGCCCGGGTTGGATGCATGAGGCAAGTGCTCGGGCCTGGTGCACTGGGAAGACCCAGAGGGAGCGGGTAGAGAGGGAGGTGGGAGGCGGGATCGGGATGGGGAATACATGTAAATCCATGGCTAATTCATTTCAATGTATAACAAAAACTACTGTAATGATGTAAAGTAATTAGCCTCCAACTAATAAAAGTTAAAAAAAAAAATAAAGATGCACCAGCAAAAAATAAATAAATAAATAAATAAAGATGAAAAAAGAAAGAAAAAAAATAAATGAAAAAAAAATAAAAAAAGAAAAAAAAAGAAAATTAAAAATAAAAAACAACACTGAGGACAAAATTAGTTCTGAATACAAATCTAAATTTGATTTAAAAAATAGATTTGAATTCTTGAGAAGGTACATGCAAATAAACAATTACTTTGCTAATTTGGCTTTTATTTTATCCTGTCATTGGAAAGTGATATATGTATTTTCCATAATTGTCATCGATACCAAAACCATTTTCCCCATCAACTTCCTGATATCATTAGGGACCCATTATGTTAGAAGTAGAGCTCTGTGATAACAGACATAGTAGCAGCTAAAACAGCCACAGAAAGAAGACGTCTTATTGGGAATTCTTAGAGTTCAGAATTATAGATGGGACAAATATAGTTATGTGTCAAAAATTGTGATGAATTTTGCAAGTATTACACAATATTTTCTCTTCTTGTTGTTTGATCATAAACCTGAAAAAAGGTGGAAGAGTCATGAAAGAAAAGGGAGTTTCCTTTTGATGAGTAAATTTCAGGTAAGTATAATTGTGTCATCCTCTTCTTTTCATTATTGTGTAGTTAAATGGCAACCAACTCCACTAATCCTGCCTGGAAAATCCCAAGGATGGAGGAGCGTAGTAGGCTACAGTCATGGGGTTGCAAAGAGTCGGACACAACTGAGTGACTCCACATTTTCCACGTGTGTGTTTCCCACAATGAGACAGTTTTTATTTTTATATACCTGCACCTTCCAGCAACCTTTAAGAAAAGTGCCTTTAATGACAGCCAAGACAAAATGTCTTCATTGACTAAATACTAAATAAAGGAATGAATGGATAAATAAGTAGGAACACTGTAAGCATGAGAGATACTAAGGGATTAAGTATATTTTATAAAACAGATTCCTTTGGGTTACTCAAGCAGAGTGCCACATGTCTGAAATAAACTGCATTAATATCACACCAGTTTCAGTTTTACTTATCTATCATGTTTATGTCAATATAACTAGCAAATGAGTTATTTGATTTTTAGTTGAATCACTGTATATTTTAATTTTCTGTTTTAAATATAACAAATCATATTCATTTTACCATTTGTAGGCTTCTTTGCATCATATTATTGAGTTGAGTCCTGTTATTGGCAATGAATTAGTTATTACCTGATGTTGTAGCCAAGTGTTTCATGTTGAAAATAAACCACAGAGGCAAAACAATTTGGCTGCATCATAGACTATGTTCCACATTTAGAAATGTTCGCCAATAGAAAGAAGGGTATGTGATAGGAAAAAAATATAGAGAATTTTAGTATTAACATGTAAAATAAGCAGGATGTTTCTTTCCTTTTAATTTTTTATTTATTTTATTTTTATTTTTATTTATTTTTATTTTTTATTTTTTTATTAGTTGGAGGCTTATTACTTCACAATATTGTAGTGGTTCTTGTCATACATTGACATGAATCAGCCATGGATATACATGCATTCCCCATCCCAATCCCCCCTCCCACCTCCCTCTCCACCCGATCCCTCTGGGTCTTCCCAGTGCACCAGGTCCGAACACTTGTCTCATGCATCCAACCTGGGCTGGTGATCTGTTTCACACTTGATAATATACATATTTCGATGCTGTTCTCTTGAAACATCCCACCCTCGCCTTCTCCCACAGAGTCCAAAAGTCTGTTCAATACATTTTATATTAATATATAAGTCCCCTATATATGAGTGAGTTCTGTTCCTAGAGCACACTGGTAAGTCCAGTTTGTTCATTAAGTCCAACAAAGTTAGCCTAGGTACCCAGGTAACACAATCAACTATATAGTTTTGTCCTGTAGTAGGTTTATAATAATTTTTGCACAACTAATGCATAAAAAAACAAACACAAAAGAGAAAGGAAATATTTTGAATCTTACAGTACAGTACCTTGAAAAGTGCAGTATTACGGAACAACAGTTGGCATACAGGGGCCGGCACTGAGTGAACAGGCAAGAAAAGTTACCGACTGAAGGGAAGAGAGGAGCTGGGAGATGGCAGAGCTGAAGATTGTCAGCGATAGTAACAGGGCAAGTTGGTGATGTCCTCAAGCTTGACGCTGATGCACAGGTTTTTGTTCCTTGCCAGATTCAGTTCTATCCATGAATACCCTCTTGAAAAATTGATCTAGAGGTGTCTGAATAGTAGCTCTTTTATTCTTGTCATAGATGACAGGCTGGCAATGGATTGTATTCTGAATGGCTGCTGCAACTTTCATGTACCATTCTACATTTGGGTCTTGAGCCTCAAAAAACTAACAGTGTCTCCTCAAATAAACAAAATCCCCTTACCATTTCCTGACTCTCTTCTGAGCAGTACCAGCTATATCACTGTTGCCTTTGTGATTGCTTCCGCCCAACCTGCACCTGAAATAAAGGTCCTGCACTGCTGTACTCCACACAGCAATGCACAGTGATATACACAGAAGAGCAGTCGATTGCAGAGGATGGACAGTCTGCCAGACATGTAAGCTGACATGCGAGTGAACAAGTGAACTCACATTTGCATCTCTGAAAGTTCACAACTTGGGGGCTCTGTTAATCAGAATCGACTTTCAGTTTCACACACCTATGTAATTTTTCCTTAGCAATTTAGCATTCATTGATGTATTTTATTCCTCTACTGTAACACCCAAGGCACTGATAAATCTCCAGTCAATTCAGAAAATCATCTCCTTCGTTGGCTGCTTTGTTCAAATGTATTTTTTTTGTGGGTTTAGTGTGTAGTGAGTGCTTTCTTCTGGGGTCCATAGCCTGTGACCACTATGTAGCTATCTGCAATCCCTTACTGTATTTCACGGTCATGTCCCAGGAGGTGTGCAGGTGGTTGGGACTCATCCCTTATATGATCAGCTTCACCAATTCTCTTGTCTCCATCTGTGTGATCAGCATATTGGCATCCTCTGATGCCAGCATCAATCACCTTTCCTGCAACACCACAGGTCTTCTAGCTCTGTCCTGCATGGATGCATTCAATACAGAAATGGTGATATTTGTTTTAGCTGGCTTCACCCTTCTTAGATCTCTCTTCATCATCATAGTCACCTACATTGCCATCATTTCAGCCATCCTGCAGATCCGGTCTGCAGCAGGCAGACAGAAAGCATTTTCCACCTGTGTGTCCCACATCATGGGGGTGACTGTCTTCTATGGGTCCCTGCTTTTCACGTATTTGCAGCCTGATAACACACCCTCCTTGACCCAGGCACAGGTGGCATCTGTAACCTATGCCCTTGTTATTCCAGTGCTGAATCTGCTTATCTATAGTTTGAGGAACAAAGATGTAAAAGATGCTCTCCTAAAAGCATTTCAAAAACTGTTTCCATGACAAATCTGTAGATGTTTCAATTAAAGCAAACCTGAAATGTTTCAGGCATTCAATGGCTCAAAAATTTGGGAACTAGTAGAGTAACCCCAAAAAGAATAAGACAAAAGAAATGGTAACAGTCATGAAATGCAGGAGGTGAATTATCATTTGATTTGTTGATATAGAATCCTGGATTGCCATGGAAAGAGCTCATTTCAGGTCATAAATTATTCAGACATAGACATGCACTGATTTGTAAAGCATCTGAGTGGTGGCTAAACCCCACTTGTGATTATGCCATCACACTGCAAAATGTTGAACTACTATTAAATTGATGTTTCATAAGTTTTGACATGCTGTTTTCTCCACTATCAACAAGTTAAGAGTAGAAAATCGGTAGACTAAATGTTATTAACAAGAAATGATTGCTGATTAGCCAAGAGGAAGTGAAAGCATAGAGAAATAATGAAAGCAATTATAAATCTGTGGTTGGAAGGGAATGGTTAGGGTTAGAGTTATTTATTTCCGTGAGGTGTAAACACAAGTGATAAGAGGACATTGGGTAATACAGAGAAATCTCTTGGTAATGTGCATTCATTTTGCATGACGGTTAAAACTCTTACCATTTATCTATGAAACCTCATCTTATGAAGTAGAGAATATTAAAAAAAAAACACAGAGTTCCGTTTCTTAACAAATGCAAAGTGACTCCCTAAGTTCAAAGATTGAATAAATTCTGTGTGTGTGTGTGTGTGTGTGTGTGTGTGTGTGTGTGTGTGTAGATTAATAAAGCACTGTCTATACACAATTCCTGAGGCATTTTGGAGGTATCTATAGAGATGGTGGCTCAGATGCTAAAGAGTTTGCCTGCACTGCAGGAGACTGGGGTTTGATCCCTAGGTCGGGAAGATCCCCTGGAAAATGGAATGGCCACCCACTCCAGTATTCTTGTTGGAGAATTCCATGGACAGGAATTCCTGGCAGGCTACAGTCTGTGGTATCCCAAAGAATTGGACATGACTTAGCAACTGAGTACACATGCAAATTAGCACTCAAAAACTATTACTTTTGTTGAAAATTATATTTAAGAAATTATTTCAAAGACATCTGTCATGGTCTGGGTGTGAGTTGGAAAATAACTTCTTGACATGAGACAGAATGAGAGGGAAATAAAATTTATTAGAGTGGGAAATGCTGTTAGAACAGTGGACTAGCTCAAGGGAGAACTGAAGTTGAACAGGGATCCTTAGTCCACTTTTATACCCATGGTAAAAGGAGTGGGATAGGGGTCTGGCAGATTATTTGCTGATTGGGATGAGGCATGTATACTGGGTGGGGGTGAGGAAGAGTAAGGCAAATGCCTTCTCCCCTCCTATGGGGTAGGAGGAGAGACAGGTTATACTGCTCAGGAAGACCTGAAATCCATTAATAGTGACAACATGGGGGAGGAAAGGACGATAAGGATCTGGTGTTTCTGTTCCTGCAATACAAGACCTTCCTTGGTTTTATCTGCTTTTTTGTCCTTGGGTCACCACAACATCTTTTATTTATAAATATATTTTCAAATCACATTTTCCTTAGTGGTTAGGATATTGAAATTAGTGTATACAGAATTATACACTGTATAGGTGATTTTAAGTAATTGAATTCCACTGTTTAGGTATTGTTGAAATATTTTTCTATTTGGAGCAAAGAAAGCTTTATTCTAAGGTTAAGCAAGGAAGATGTGGTGTTCATGTTCAAGGGGCTTCCCAGCTGACTAGTGGTAAAGAACTCGCCTGCCAATATGGGAAACATAAGAGATGAGAATTCAATTTCTAGGTGGGGAAGATCCCTTAGAGGAGGGCATGAAACCCACTGCAGCACTCCTGTCTGGAGAATCTGATGGGCAGAGGAGCCGGCAGACTACATTTCATTGCATCGCAGAGTCAGACATGATTGAAATGAGTTAGTACACATGCACACATGTTCAAAAGACTCAAGCTCCCAGATGATTTTCAAGGAAAAACTTTTATAGGCAAAATTTGCAAGGAGTTCTGCAGAATACTTGACTTTTCTCTGATTGGTTAGTGGTGAGGTCACAGGGTGGTGTTCCAGGAGTTTGCTTTCTGGTACCAGCCAGTCTGGCGTCCCCGAGCTTGTGCTCAGCCTGAAGTTACCATCCTCCACCTGGGTGGGACCTTAATTCCTATAGAAGATCTCAGTGGCATGCATTGTTATGTACCTCACTTGTGTAGGAAGCAGGACAGTGGCCCGTTACTACAATATTGTTTCTTTCCACGTATGCTCACTGACCTAAACAGTTGTTGTTTGAATATGCCCTTTGAAACTCAGGAAAGGTCAGGGAGGATGGAAACCTTCTTTCTACAAAGAGGAAACTAGGGACAAGAAAGTGCATTTGTACCTGGGCGGGCCCCACAGGTCCTACTGGGCTTCAATCCCTCTTTTCTTTGATAATCCTTAACTTTGTGGGGAACAGGTCTTGGACAAGGAAGGGAATAGCATTTTGGATAGAGATGTTAATCATAAACTCAGCAGAGGAGCTAGGTTTTATTAGGACTCGGTATCAACATGACAAAATAAATGGTCGTGGTCAAATAAAAAATAAATATTCTGAAAGCATAAGCCTAAACTTTAACAAAATGTGTTTCAACATTGGGACATTACTGAGCAAGAAGAGCTTGCTTCTGGTAATTTTGCAATCGCCGTGGTTATTGAGGTTGCTTTACATTGAAAATAACTGAGAATTTCTCAGTTGGCTTAATTCCCTAAGCTGTCTGTCCTCAAATAAGTTTACACTGGTGTTTTAATTACTAAAGATTCCTGTTTTAGCAGGAGACAAGGAAGTGCTATCTTTTGATGAATAGAATTGCCCTGCATCAAATGTATAACACATAAAAAAGTAGTTTCTTTATCAACACCAATAAATTATTACCTGAAATTCTGGATGTATGAGCAAACTTTCTTGTAAGATTCACGTTTAAATCTATATAAACATTGATTTCATTATCATGAATCAGCAGAGAATTTATAATAATATTATAATCTGATATTTAGTCAGATTTACACCCTTTTAGAGTCTTCTTCATCTTGGGCAAATAATCCTCAGTGAGATATTTAATATTTGATGAACATTTCTGCAGGGGTAGAGATTACTTTGCTGACAAAGGCTTATATAGTCAAAGCTGTGGTTTTTCCAGTAGTCATATATGAATGAGAGTTGGGCCATAAAGAAGGCTGAAAACCAAATAATCAATGCTTTTGAACTGTGGTGTTGGAGAAGACTCTTAAGAGTCCCTTGGACTGCAAGGAGATCAAACCAGTCAATCCTAAAGGAAATAATTCCTGAATATTCATTGGAAGGACTGATGCTGAAGCTGAAGCTCCAATACTTTGGCCACCTGATGTGAAGAGCCTACTCATTAGAAAAAACCCTGGTGCTAGGAAACATTGAAGGCAGGATGAGAAGGGGATGACAGAGGATGAGATGGTTGGATGGCATCACCTACTCAGTGAACATGAGTTTGAATAAACTTCAGCTGATGGTGAAGGACAGGGAAGCCTGGCATGCTACAGCCCTTGGGGTCACAAAGAGTCAGACACGACTCAGTGACTGAACTGAACTCTGGAGGAAAGTTGGTCAAGGGGTATCGGTCAAGGGGTATCATTCAATGCATAAGGCATTTAATTATGGGATTTATGAAAGGTTAACATAAAATCAGTCACATTATATTATGAAATTTTAGTTATAAATGCAGATGGATACTGACTATATAGTATAATAAGTATGCAAATAAAGAAGAATACAATTAAGCATTTAATGAACAAAAATAGCTCAGACATTCACCAAAATTTGAGTTTGATTATCTTCATATCATTTTTGAATTTTGTTATATACTCATTTTATTTTTGTACATGCTATATTTTAGTATGTGGTGGTTACCTTTAGAAATCATTTTTTTTTTTTTTACCACAAAACACATACACATGCATAGAAGAGCACAGGGGAATTTTTGGAGCTGATGGCTAGGTTTAGAACCTTGAATGTGGTGATGGCATTTGAATGTATGCAGATGTCCAAATTCATTAATAAGTATATAGTAAATGTGTGTAAATCTTCCTGTATCAATTATACTTCAGGAGAAGGCAATGGCAACCCACTCCAGTATTCTTGCCTGGAGAATCCCAGGGACAGAGGAGCCTGGTGGGCTGCTGTCTACGGGGTCACACAAAGTCGGACACAACTGAAGCAACTTCGCAACAGCAGCAGCAAAGCTTAAAAAGTCAGTTCTGATCACCCCTAGAAGTATTTTCTTTTTCATATTTGGAGATTTCATTTTGTATTTAATGGACATATTTACTCTTAGCGTAGTGTCACACATATATTTAAATATAAGAGATAACTACGAAATTTCATTGTAAAAAATGTATCTTTCCATCCCTGATGGTTACAGTCATAGATTAACCATTTCTCTAGAAATGATTACTCTACCACCACTGGAATAAATTTAAACTATCACAAAGGAAAACTAAAGCATTGGGCTCTTCATTGTGTGGCTCCTAAGGGAAAACACAACCAGCTTTTCAAAACTTAGCACAGCTGCATTTAGTCATTGAACTCTTGTCCTTGGAGACATGCAAAGCAATCTTTGATGAAAATTGTCCATACGGATGACCAGATGTTGCACAACCACCAATCCCCAGTATATGAGGTGCCCTAGAGTTTCCAGGATGAGAGGCAAAGCGTATTCTACTCTGTATTCATACACAGTTAGATCCCTGATATTCTCTTTTAGACACAACTTCCTGAAAAATTTTACACTTGAACAACAGTTAAATAAGATTTCTATGTCGATTTACTTTTCCCACAGAATGCAACAAAATGAGATAATTAAAATAAAAAAAACATCAAAAATACTATGTAACAGAAATTCTCAGCTGAAATCATCTTCATATTTTATTCATGAGGGAAACTTTGTCCTACTTCTAGTCAGATAATATTGGAAACAGTTGTTCCTCCACCAACATTGGCTGCTGGTAAGTATAATTTTGAAAATTAGAAAGTTTTAGTTAGGTTCAAATAAAACAGGGACATTAGAGAAGCAGGCATACAGATATCATTTAACCTTACCCAGGGCTTGTGAAAGATGACATTGATGTAATCAAGGTCTGCAAGGAATGTATGTATTTTAGAGACATAATTTTTGTAGAAATTTGGTTTTGAATATCAAGTTATGAAAAGACATATATTTTTGGGAAGTTAATGCTAATATATGGTCTAGAATTTTTAATACACCCTAATGAAATCCAAATGTTGAAATTTATATTTCATTACTATTAAATCATATTGGAAAAAAAATAATTGTGCATGATGTATTGAAACAATTATTTAGTTATTGTTTTGTATCTAGCATTTGTCAGAGTTGCTAAAATTAATTATGAATAGTAATTAGTACTATGGGCATACACTCTGTGATCAATCTATCTTCATAGAATTACTGAGACAATACATATTAGCTCTGACTCTGGATAAATTACCTAAATTCTCTATGTACTTTTTTAATCTAAAAAATGTGACTAATATTAATATATATGGTATAAATTTCTCAATGGAATTAAATGCTTTAATAAAGTGAAGTGTTTAGAACACTATAAGACTATTTCTAATTTTCCAATACAGTAGTTTTTAGTACATTACACGTAAATGTCAACTTATACACATTTCTATATTTAGCAATCAAGTAAGGATTTTTTTCTCTTCATAACTGACACACTCCCCAATATGTTCCCTTTTCAGAAAAAGCTAATATAAATATGCTATGTTGTTCATAGAAACACAAATCATTTTTGCAGTGATTCCTGCTAAGAATCAACTTTGATTACTCAACAGTTTGGAAAATTTGAACACCATGGGCAGAAGGAATATCATTCAAGTGTCTGATTTCATCCTCATGGGACTAACAGACTCTGAAGAAATCCGGCTGGTCCTCTTCACCCTCTTTCTCCTAATATACCTGATCACTGTGCTGGTCAATGCAGGAATGATGTTGATAATCTGCCTCGATCTCCAGCTTCACACCCCCATGTATTTTTTTCTTCAGTCACCTGTCATTTCTTAACCTCAAGATTCTCAACCACCCTCACCCCTAAAACTTTAGACAACTTACTGACTTCCAACAAGTATATTTCACACCTGAACTGTTTCGTCCAGATGAATTGTTTGTCTTCTTGGCACCACTGAATGTGTTCTCTCCACCGTGGCCTGTGATTGCTGTGTGATCTGCAACCTGCTGCATTACCCAGTTGTTATGTCCACTAGATGCTGCTGCTTTCTTGTCTTTGGATTCTTCTTGATTGGCTTCATGGACACCTTTGTCAATGTGCTTTGCTTGAACAAATTGCATTTCTGTGACTCTAGTGTAATCTATCACTTTTTCTGTGATGCACCCCCCGTTTTAGCCCTGTTCTGCACTGACACACATGTTATTGAAATCATAATATCCATTTTTGCTGGCTCCACCCTAGTGGTGTCTCTTATCACAATATCTGTGTCCTATGCGTCCATCCTGTCCACTATCCTGAAAATTACTTCCACTTCAGGGAAGCAAAATGCCTTCTCTACTTGTACCTCCCATCTCCTGTCAATCACCATCTTTTATGGCACTACGATTTTTACTTATATAAAGCCAAATAAGTCCTACTCTTTGGGAAAGGATCAAGTGACTTCTGTTTTTTATAGTATTGCCATCCCCATGCTGAATCCGCTTATATACAGTCTTTGAAATAAATAAGTAAAAAAATGCTCTCATTAGAGTCTTACAGAAGAGAAAGAGCTCCAAACAATTAAAGCAACATTGATCCTAAACTTTTAAGCTCCTCTGTTTGTTTTTTTTTTTTTGTCCCTATAGTGTATTTCCTTGCTCTTTCTCCAAAAACAAATAGAAGTATTTATTTATTCTATTGATACAACCTTTACTTGAATAAATCCAATCTCAGGACTTTCTAAGAATATGATTTTAGAAATCTACATGGTAATTGGAAACCATGAAACATGTTTAAACCATGGTCTCCATATGTATGTTTTTAAGGGCAACTGATTCACAAAATGAAAAGTATAGTTGTCAGTTTTTAAAATGTGCTGTACAAATCCCCATGCATAATCAAACTTTAAAGAATTTTATGATTGGAAAGAGCTCCATTTTGGCAAACAAATAGCAGTTTCAGAAATGATTTCCTTTACTTGGTGGAGAAGCAAGATAGCAGAGTGATTATGAGTACTTGGTTGGAAACCAAATATTCAAGGATTTGGATTCCAAACCTTCTATGCAATTGTCTGTGGAATGCTTTACAAAAAAATCCCTGAAACTAAGTTTCGAGTTCCTAAACTGCACAGATAAATAACAATTCCAGGGCCAAACAGTTACTGTAAAGATTAAATCAGTTAATTGATGTTAACTTTTTAAGGCCATACTAATAAACATTGGCCATTATCATCAGAACATTCACATCCCTGCAGTATTTTCAATGTCCAATGCCTTTTTCTTAATAAATATTCACGTGTAGTTTTATGAATTAGCTTTGGTTGATTTAAAGGACAAACAAACAAAAATAAACTAAATAAAAACTTAGCATTTCACAATTTTTCATTTAGAATGGAATGTGTCAATATTGGAGATATTTGAAAAATTTAAGGAAATCAATATGTCTAAGAAGTTATTCAGGGTTTTGTGTGTGTTCTTCTAGATTGATAGTTTTTTTTTTTAATTTATCTATTTATTTTAATTTGAGGCTAATTACTTTACAATAGTTTGGTGGTGTTTGCCATAATGTGACATGAATCAGCCATGGGTGTACATGTTTCCCCCATCCTAAATCTCCTCCCTCTCCCCTCCCCATCCCATCCCTCAGGGTTGTCCCAGTGCACCAGCTTTGTGTGCCCCGTTGCATGCATTGAATTTGGATTGGTGATTTATTTCACATATGGTAATATACATGTTTCAATGCTATTCTTTCAAATCATCCCACCCTCACCTTCTGCCACAGAGTCCAAAAGTCTATTCTTTACCTCTGTGTCTCTTTTGCTGTCTTGCATATAGGGTCATCATTGCCATCTTTCTAAATTCCATATATATATATTACATATATATATATATATATATATATATATATATATATACACACACTATACTGTTGCTTTTCTTTCTGACTTACTTCACTCTGTTTAATAGGCCCAAGTTTCACCTACCTCATTAGAACTGAGGTAAAAAATGCATTATTTTTCATAGCTGAGTAATATTTCATTGTGTATATGTGCCACGGCTTTCTTATCTTGCCATCTGCCAATGGATATCTAGGTTGCTTATATGTCCTAGCTATTATAAACAGATGGATAGTTTTAAATGTAAATATAGGGGTGTGTTTGTGTGTGTGTGTGTTGTATAATAATATTCTTATCATTTCCTATGTCTTTTTTTTGAGGTTTTCTGTGTACACTTACAAGTTTAATCTTTGATTATTCCTTTATCATTGAAATCTAAGACGGCTATGTTTGGTTAATGGGAGAATCTAGATTCTCATTTTGCAGTGTTTGGATATAAATATTTGTAAATTTATGAAGTTAAAATTCTGCACACAGTGTTACCACTTTTATGGCTCCCAGAATATATCAATTACATTTTCTTAATAATTATTTATTTTGATGCATAATTGTTTTGCAATGTTGTGTTAGTTTCTGCTGTACAACAAAGTGAACCAGATATCAGTTCAGTTCAGTTCAGCTGCTCAGTCGTGTCCGACTCTTTGCGACCCCATGAATCACAGCACACCAGGCCTCCCTGTCCATCACCAACACCCACAGTCTACCCAAACCCATGTCCATCAGGTCAGTGATGCCATTCAGCCATCTCATCCTCTGTCATCCCATTCTCCTTCTGCTCCCAATCCCTCCCAGCATCAGTGTCTTTTTCCAATGAGTCAAATACTCACATGAGGTGGCCAAGTATTGGAATTTTAGCTTAAACATCAGTCCTTCCAATGAACACCCAGGACTGATCTCCTTTAGGATGGACTGGTTGGATCTCCTTGCAGTCCAAGGGACTCTAAAGAGTCTTCAATATCACAGTTCAAAAGCATAATTTCTTCAGCTCTCAGTTTTTTTCTAGTCCAACTCTCACATCCATACATGACCACTGGAAAAACCACAGCATTGACTAGACATAACTTTGTTGACAAAGTAATGTCTTGGTTTTTTTAATATGCTATCTAGGTTGGTCATAACTTTCCTTCCAAGGAGTAAGCGTCTCTTAATTTCATGGCTGCAATCACCATCTGCCGAGATTTTGGAGCCAAAAAAAAAAAAAAAAAAAAAAAAAAGCATGACACTGTTTCCACTGTTTCCTCATTTATTTGCCATGAAGTGATGGGACCAGATGCCATGATCTTAGTTTTCTGAATGTTGAGCTTTAAGCCAACTTTTTCCACTCTCCTCTTTCACTTTTATTAAGAGGCTTTTTAGTTCCTCTTCACTTTCTGCAATAGGGGTTGTGTCATCTGCTTATCTGAGGTTATTGATATTTATCTCAGCAATCTTGATTCCAGCTTGTGCTTCTTCCAGCCTAGCGTTTCTCATGATGTACTCTGCATGTAAGTTAAATAAGCAGGGTGATAATATACAGCCTTGACATATTCCTTTTCCTATTTGGAACCAGTCTGTTGGTTCATGTCCAGTACTAACTGTTGCTTCCTAACCTTCATACATGTTTCTCAAGAGACAAGTCAGATGGTCTGGTATTCCCATCTCAGAATTTTCCACAGTTTATTGTGATCAACACTGTCAAAGGCTTTGGCATAGTCAATAAAGCAGAAATAGATGTTTTTCTGGAACTCTCTTGATTTTTTGATGATTCAGCGGATGTTGGCAATTTGATCTCTGGTTCCTCTGCCTTTTCTAAAACCAGATTGAATACCTGGAAGTTCACAGTTCACATATTGCTGAAGCCTGACTTGGAGAATTTTGAGCATTACTTTACTAGCGTGTGAAATGAGTTCAGTTGTGCAGTAGTTTGGGCTTTCTTTGGCATTGCCTTTCTTCGGGATTAGAATGAAAACTGACATTTTCCAGTCCTGTGGCCACTGCTGAGTTTTCCAAATTTGCTGGCATATTGAGTGCAGCACTTTCACAGCATCATCTTTCAGGATTTGAAATAGCTCAACTGGAATTCCATCACCTCCACTAGCTTTGTTCGTAGTGATGCTTCCTAAGGTCCACTTGACTTCGCATTTTAGGATGTCTGGCTCTAGCTGAGTGTGAGTAATCACAGCATTGTGATTATCTGGGTCATGAAGATCTTTTTTTACAGTTCTTCTGTGTATTCTTGCCACCTATTGTTAATATCTTCTGCTTCTGTTAGGTCCATACCATTTCTGTCCTTTATCAAGCCCATCTTTGCATGAAATGTTCCCTTGGTATCTCTCACTTTCTTGAAGAGATCTCTAGTCTTTCCCACTCTATTGTTTTCCTCTATTTCTCTGCATTGATAGCTGAGGAAAGTTTTTTTTTTTTTTTCCCCTCTCCTTGCTATTCTTTGTAACTCTGCATTCAGACGGGAATTTCTTTCCTTTTCTCCTTCGCTTTTTGCTTCTTTTCTTTTCACAGCTGTTTGTAAGGCTTCCTCAGACAGCCATTTTGCTTTTTTGCATTTCTTTTCCATGGTTATGGTCTTAATCCCTGTCTCCTGTACAATTTCACTAACTTCCGTCCGTAGTTCATCAGGCACTCTGTCTATAGGATCTAGTCCCTTAAATCTATTTCTCACTTCCACTGCATAGTCATAAGGGATTTTATTTAAGTAATACCTGAATGGTCTCTTGGGCTTCTCTTGTGGCTCAGCTGGTAAATAATCTGCCTGCAATGTGGGAGACCAGGGTTCAATCCCTGGGTTGGGAAGATCCCCTGGAGAAGGGAATGGCTACCCACTCCAGTATTCTGGCCTGGAAAATCACATAGACTCTATAGTCAATGGGGTTGCAATGATTCTGAATCAGCTATAAGTGTATGTATATTACTTCATTCTTGGGTTGGCACCCCCTTTCCAACTGAAAATATTTAATAAGGCTACCTTTCTGTTATAGGTCAACAAGCTTCAGTAAATGCATCTTTGTTGAAATTCTGTGTGTTTTAAAACATTACTGCCTTTCTCCTTATTTCTATAGGTTTGATATGATTGTTAAAACTAAAT
The DNA here is from genome assembly GCA_020976825.1 of Odocoileus hemionus. Classification (NCBI taxonomy): domain Eukaryota; kingdom Metazoa; phylum Chordata; class Mammalia; order Artiodactyla; family Cervidae; genus Odocoileus; species Odocoileus hemionus. Next base: position 183,254 of record CM037445.1, on the reverse strand, counting down.
TCTTAAGCTGAATGCTTGGTTCATCTATCTTTTTTTAACAGAGAAAAATTATATACCTTCCAATTTGCAATGAATTCAGAAGCTCTGGTAACCCATGACATTTAATCATTTAGAATACTAAAGTTTCTTATATTTTAAAGCTTTTCTTGTACATAACCTTGAATTGTAATTTTCATTTTCTCCATTGAAAGCTTATTTCAGAACGTATTTTTTATTTTCCAGGTAGTTCTTGTTTAAACTTTTGTAACTACTCAGATCATTTATTCAAGCATCAGTGGTTATAAAAAATTATTTGAAGTTTAGATTGCTTTATATGTAAAACAATCTTTGATTTTTTCAAATATTTTTAAATGTTAAAAATAAAATGCTTAAGCATAAACTCTTTTTTAGGAGATAGTGTAAATTATTTGTATTAATTCAAAACTCTCAACAAATTCAAATGCTTTAAATGTGCATTGTTTCACTTACCTAATCTATTTTAATTATTTTCCATTTTTGCAAATTCTACTTAAGATTATTATGACTTATTTTTGCTCTTTATCCATGTTTTCTAGACTCTATATTTACAGCAATTGCCATTTATTTTTGCCTGCATTTGTTCAATAATAAACTTTTTGACTTCTCTCTCATCTTTCAGAAGCATAATGCTTTTTACTATATTTCTTGGCATGTTTCATTTATCTAGTCTTTTGAGAAGCTAAGTTTTCACCTTGTTTTCAAGACAAAGGTGATGCATTTATGCAGTGGAGTACAGAACCCATCAAAAACAGCTGTGTTTAATTTTTATTCACTATAATGTGGTTCCCTAAGATCAAAGAGTTGATAATTTTTTAATGTTTGTGTGTGTATGTGTATGCATGTATGTGTGTAAAAACATGAAGTGCTTTTGCATAGCATAATTCCTAAGCCAATTTGGAAGTATATTTAGAGATTCTCATTTATCCAAATCAGGCAGAAAAACTTCATTAAGTCTATAGTATTAAAAATGAAACGGGTTTTGCTTTCATTTTTTCTTGAAAAGAGACTTGAACAACAACCCAGCTTAATGTACTTTTTCCAGCATTGTTACAAAATGACCTCTGGAAAAGATGAAATCCCCATTGCTGCCTTCACTGTGCATGAATCATTGAGAAGTAATGAAGCAAATTGAGCAGTCAAAACATTTGTTGAAAGGAAAGTGAAAGAAAGAAAGAAAGTGAAGTCGCTCAGTCATATCTGACTGTTTGCGACCCCGTGGACTGTAGCCTACCAGGCTCCTCCGTCCATGCGATTCTCCAGGCAAGAACACCAGAGTGAGTTACCATTTCCTCCTCCAGGGGATTTTCTGGACCCAGGGTCGAACCCAGGTCTCCTACATTGGAGGTTGAAGCTTTAACCTCTGAGCCACCAGGGAAGCAAAGATTAATTCAATGAAGTTCTTTTAAGATAAAACACATGTGTTTAAAATATTTGTCTCTCTATTCAACAAGATTGTAAGCTTTTTGGCAAAAACTTGTTTAGTCATAGTTTTGCTCTCCACAGCATGGAACGAAAGTGTTACATATACAGTATATAAGTAAATGCTTCCTTTGCTTTTTTGGCTTGTGGAAACATAGTGATGAATTCACTAATGTTAAGAATTCTATCGTATTTATGTTTATATCTTGCCTGGTATTTAGACAACCCTGTGCATATCAGCACTCAAAAAACATTAATTGAAAATTCTATTTCTAGAATTCTTTCAAAAACATTGCTTACTTGTATATTAAAAATGGTATAGTGATTAAAAAATTTCCTTTCAAATGATTTTTTTCTTTAATGGTTAGGATAAGGAAATGAGTGTATGTGGATTATACTTTGTTGATGTGTTTTGTAATCAGTACAGTCAACTGATAGGCCTCTTATAATCTTACATATATCACAAACCAACCTCCTGAAGAAATAAACAGTCTTCAGTCTTGGGACTAGGTGAAGATCATTCATGTGAAAGGATGTGTGTGTGTGTGTGTGTGTGTGTGTACGTGCACACAATGTATACATTTGGTTTTGAAATTTTAATTTTCTTCTCTGACCTACATTACTGATATCTGACTCCTGAAAACTTCACTTTACAATGTGATTTTACATTATAAACTATTGCAAGTGACAGCTGATCAGATATACTATATAATATTTTATATATTATATATAAAGGCTTATTAAGGCTGTCTTAACAACTCATCACTCATTCCCTTTCTTAAACATACACAAATTTTTCCTTCTAAGCACAACATCAGATTCAGATGATTGCTTTCATTATATTTTACCATCATCATGGAAAATTATTAAACTGATATTTCCCTTTATTTTTTCTCTATCAAAGCTTTTCATTTATGCACTATAACTGTAATGCTCACATTTTTATAATTGTGTGAAAAATGTCAGCTGTTGAAATTTATTTATATTTACCTATATTTTCCGTGGTTCTAATTGTATGTATTATCTGTACTTGCACTGTGTATGTATTCTGTAGATCATTCCAGGCCTTTATATTTATTTAGTATTAATAAAATTATATATCAATTGTTATTTTTTATGTTTTAGTGTTTCCTAGTTAATCTCTCTCTAAGAGCAAAAATATACCACAATTTTCCAGTTAATCATAAAATATAGAAATATATTTTACTTGTCAAGTTATGATTAAATGTCCAGATGTACACATATTTTGATATACACTTCAAATTTATCCTTGGTGACCTCTAATCATTTTCCCTTTGAACTGCTCTATATGTACTGTCCCTCAAAACCTCTAATATGCATCTTTCCAGAATGGGCCAAGCAGGTGTTACTAGGTCCTAGAAAAAATCAATAAATTCAACCTGATAGGGAACACAGTTTTCAATGCCAATAGATGCTTTGTAGGCTCAAGGATTATCTGGTTATTTAAAAAATAAAATAAGACAGTAGACACAGAAGATGTTCTGTAAATTTGTAGGAGGCATTTACATTTAAAGAGGAAACGTCCATGTAGCTCAGATGATAAAGAATCTGCCTGAAATGCAGGAGACTTGGGTTCAGTCCCCAGGTGGGGAAGATCTCTTAGAGAAGGAAACGCAACACACTCCAGTATTCTTGCCAGGAGAATCCCCATGAACAGAGGACCTTGGTGGACTACGATCCATGGAGTTACAAAGAGTTGGACACAGTTGAGTGACTAACACTACTACTCTCCATTTGGAAGGATGACTCCCTCTCTGTGGGCTTCCCTGCTGATTCAGAGAGTAAAGAATCTGCCTGCAATGCAGGAGACTTGGTTTGATCCCTAGGTTGGGAAGATCCCCCAGAGAAGGGAATGGCTACCCACTACAGTATTCTTGCCTGGAGAACTCCAAGGATAGAGGAGCCTGGCGGGCTACAGTCCATGAGGTCACAAAGATTCACAAGGAGTCCGACATGACTGAGTGACTATCACTTTCACTTTGCCTCCCTTTCTATACTAGGAGGAGAAAGATGGCTAAATCCCTATTCAGTGAAGAAGGAATGAAGTTGAGTCTGCATTAACAGTTGCACTCTTGGTTCCTATTCTTTCTCTGGCTCCCACACTCCCACATCTTCTTTTACCTTTAGCTGGAAATGGTATTTAGGGGTTGGGAACTTTTTGGAGAATTACTCAGTTTTCTTGTGTGTCTCCCATGTATAAAGGATGTATACATATTACTAAATTTCTATTTGTTTTTCACCTGGTTATCTGCCTTTCATTGCAAGAAGGTGGATTTTAGCCAAAAATCTGAAGGGACAGAGTGAAAATTATTTTTTGTTCCCCGTAAATCTCATAAAGGAAGGAAATCTTATAAATCTCAAGAAGGAATATCTTAAGGAGTTGCTTTGTTGATGCTAGAAGAATGCTGTTATTTAAGGCTGAGCAGGTGTTTCTGTTGATGGTGGAGGTTTCAATGCAGATACACAATGCACAGTAGAGGTGAGAGAGGAGGTAAAAGGCCAGAGGAAAATTTTTGTTTATAATTTTTCTGGTCTCATCACAAAATGTAGACTTTATTTCACACCTGTTCTAGCAGAATGAAACTTCAGTGAGTATAATTTCTCTTATAAAATTCATTAAAAATACAATAAATTCACATTTTTTTTCTTTTTTCCAAACAAAAAACTTATCTCCTGAAATTCTGGAGTATGACCAGAGATTTTTGTAAGAGTAACTTTTAAATCTATATGAAAATTTGTTTAGTTGTCATGAATTAATGAAAGATTCACTAGAGTATTTCCATCTGATTCTCAGTCTATCATTTTCATAGTCTTTCACTGTTGTATCTTGGATATATAATGTTCAATAAAGTTCTTAATATCTGAAGAAGACTTCACTAGAATAAAGTTGGTTATAGGATATCGGTCAATAAATAAAACAAGAAGCTATTGGTTTCATAAAAGGCTAGAATAACATTGGTCATAGTGTGTTATGAAATTTAAGTTATGAAACAAGGATGGATACTGAATATCCAGTATGATAATAATTGTAAAGTTCTACAGGTATGAAAACTAGTATTCTATTTAAAAAAATCATCCTGAGAAGTTTATCAAAGTGTTACAAAGGTTTTGAAAATTTTCATATCATTTTTTTAAAAGATGACTCATTTATTTTTTCATTTATTTTTATTAGTTGGGGGTGAATTACTTTGTAATGTAAAGTATTGTAGTGGTTTTTGCCATACATTGACATGAATCAGCCATGAATTTACATGTGTTCCCCATCCCTCTGGGTCTTCCCAGTGCACCAACCCTGAGCACTTGTCTCATGCATCCAACCTGGGGTGTTGATTTTGTTTCACCCTTGATAATACTTGTTTCAATTCTATTGTCTCAGAAAATCCCACCCTCGCCTTCTCCCACAGTCTTCTGTTCTGTACATCTGTGTCTCTTTTTCTGTTTTGCATATAGGGTTATCGTTACTATCTTTTAAAATTATATATATGTATATATATATATATATATATATATATATACATATACATACATATACGTTAGTATACTGTATTGGCCTTTATCTTTCTGGCTTACTTCACTCTGTATAATAGGCTCCAGTTTCATTTCAATAGGCTCCATCTCATTAGAACTGATTCAAAGGAATTCTTTTTAATGGCTGAGTAATATTCCATTGTGTATATGTACCACAGCTTCCTTATCCATTCATCTGCTGATGGGCATCTAGGTTGCTTCTATGTCCTGGCAATTGTAAACAGTGCTGCGATGAACATTGGGGTGCACGTATCTCTTTCAGTCTGGTTTCCTTGGTGTGTATGCCCAGGAGTGGGATTGCTGGGTCATATGGAAGTTCTATTTCCAGGTTTTTAAGGAATCTCCACACTGCTCTCCATAGTGGCTGTACTAGTTTCCATTCCCACCAACAGTGTAAAAGGGTTCCCTTTTCTCCATACCCTCTCCAGCATTTATTGCTTGTAGACTTTTGGATAGCAACCATCCTGACTGGCGTGTATTGGTACTTCATTGTGGTTTTGATTTGCGTTTCTCTGATAATGAGTGATATTGAGCATGTTTTCATACGTTTTTTAGCCATCTGTATGTCTTCTTTGGAGAAATGTCTGCTTAGTTCTTTGGCCCATTTTTTGATTGGGCCATTTATTTTTTTGGAATTGAGCTGCAGGAGTTGCTTGTACATTTTTGAGATTAATCCTTTGTATCCATTTATGATAAAAACTCTCCAGAAAGCAGGAGTAGAAGGAACATACCTCAACATAATAAAAATTATATATGACAAACCCACAGCAAACATTACCCTCAATGGTGAAAAATTGAAAGTATTTCCCTTAAAGTTAGGAAGAAGACAAGTGTGCCCACTCTCACCACTACTATTCAACATAGTTTTGGAAGTTTTGGCCACAGTAATAAGAGCAGAAAAAGAAGTAAAAGGAATCCAGATAGGAAACGAAGAAGTAAAACTCTCACTCTTTGCAGATGACATGATCCTCTACATAGAAAACCCTAAAGACTCTACCAGAAAATTACTAGAGCTTATCAATGAATGCAGTAATGTTGTAGGATATAAAATTAACACACAGAAATCCCTTGCATTCCTATACACTAACAATGAGAAAACAGAAAGAGAAATTAAGGAAACAATACCATTCACCATTGCAACAAAAAGGATAAAATACTTAGGAGTATATCTACCTAAAGAAAAGAAAGACCTATATATAGAAAACTATAAAACAGTGATGAAAGAAATCAAGGAGGACACAAATAGATGGAGAAATATACCATGTTCATGGACTGGAAGAATCAATATTGTGAAAATGAATATACTACCCAAAGAAATCTATAGATTCAATGCAATCCCTATCAAGCTACCAACAGTATTTTTCACAGAACTAGAACAAATAATTTCACAATTTGTATGGAAATACATATTATTCTTTCAGTTTTGTTAAATTCTCAATTTGTTTCTAATGAAAATATCCACTCCTATATAGTATCACACAATTAAATATAAAAGACTCATTGTGAAAAATGTATCATACCTTCCCTTGTTCCAGGCATGAGTAAGTAAGTATTTCTCTAGGAATAGTTTCTCTACCATCCAGGCAAAAATTTAGAGCATCATGCACGAAGATCAGGTCATTATGTCCTTCACTGTAGGTCTTGGAAAGGAAGACATTTAGTTTCTCATGACCTAGCATACCTGTAATTTAGTACTTGAAGTTATGCCAAGTCCCTTTTGCCCTTGGAGATATGACCAGAATTCTTCCTTGGAAATTGGTCCACAGGGATGACCAAATGTTGCAATCAATCCCCAGTATATGAGGTGCCCCGGAATTATTAGGATAGGATGCAAGGCATACTCTGCTCTGCTTCTGATATTCATTTTAGACATAAATTCCTGGAAGTTTTTACATTTGATCAGGAACTGAACAAAATTTACAGGTTGAATAATTTTTCCTCAGAATAAAGCAGAATGGCTACACTAAAATTTAAAAAGTATTTATCTCAAAGAAAAAATATTGTATTACAGAAATTTTCAACTGAAATGGTCTTCATATTTTATTTGTGAGTAAATGTTAAACAGATAATTTTTTTTTATTTTTATTATTTGGAGGCTAATTACTTTACATCGTTACAGTAGTTTTTGTCATACATTGAAATGAATTAGCTATGGATTTACATGTATTCCCCATCCCGGTCCCCCCTCCCACCTCCCTCTCCACCCGATCCCTCTGGGTCTTCCCAGTGCACCAGGCCCGAGCACTTGTCTCATGCACCCAACCTGGGCTGGTGATCTGTTTCACCCTTGATAATATACATGTTTCAATGCTGTTCTCTTGAAACATCCCACCCTCGCCTTCTCCCAGAGTCCACAAGTCTGTTCTATACATCTGAGTCTCTTTTTCTGTTTTGCATATAAGGTTACCGTTACCATCTTTCTAAATTCCATATATATGTGTTAGTATACTGTAATGGTCTTTATCTTTCTGGCTTACTTCCCTCTGTAAAATGGGCTCCAGTTTCATCCATCTCATTAGAACTGATTCAAATGAATTCTTTTTAATGGCTGAGTAATATTCCATGGTGTATATGTACCACAGCTTCCTCATGCATTCGTCTGCTGATGGGCATCTGGGTTGCTTCCATGTCCTGGATATTATAAACAGTGCTGCGATGAACATTGGGGTGCACGTGTCTCTTTCAGATCTGATCTCCTTGGTGTGCATGCCCAGAATTGGGATTGCTGGGTCAACTGGCAGTTCTATTTCCAGCTTTTTAAGAAATCTCCACACTGTTTTCCATAGTGGCTTAGACAGATAATTTTGGAGAAAAGTGTTTTTTGATCAACCTTGTCTCCCAGTTGGTATTAATTTCAAAATGGAAGGTTTTAGTCGAAATCAAATAAAGCAAAGATAATATCAGAGAGGTATGCATGCAGATATCATTTTAGATATATTTGCCTCAGTAGTGCCAGGACTGGTGGACCCAGAAATATAGGGTTTTCATAATCATGGTCTTTTAACAATTTAGAAATATAATTTTGGAAAAAATTTGATTTTGTATGGTCAGGTTAAGATAACTTTATATCTTTTGGAAAGTAATGCTATATATGTGGTACCTCTACTAAAGTCCAAAGGTTGAAAGTTATTTTTAATTAATATTAAGTAATATTGGGGGAATAGAAAAGCATGGTATATTAAAATATTCTATTATGATTGTTTATGATCTATATACAGCATTTTAATAGGCATATTTGAAATTACTATGTCAGGAATGTAATGGACATGCTCTCTGGAGTAAATCTATCTTGGTAGAAATACAGAGCCACCATTTAATAGTTCAAACTATGAATATATTACCCAATTCTGTTCCCTTTTTCTCATGTGAAAAATGTAGCTAATAATTCTATGGAATAATTATATTAAGGGCATTAGATGTATTAACAATGGGAAGCATTTAGAACTGTGTCAGGCTTATACAAATTATTCAATATACTACCTTTTGTTGTATTCAAATGTCAATTTACATCTATTTCTATATTGGGAATCAAATTCATATTTTACTCTTCATACACAGTCCATACCTCATTATCATCAGTTCTTGGAAACACTAAAAAAATAAAAATATGTCATGTCATATACAGAAACACAAAGGTTTTTGAAATAATTTCTGATAGATTTCAACTTGGATTTTTCAGCAGTATAGAGCTTTGAACACTATGAGTAAAAGGAATATCACACTTGTGTCTGATTTCATCCTCATGGGACTGACAGAGTCTGAATATATCCAGCTGGTCCTCTTCACCCTCTTCCTCCTGATGTACCTGATCACTGTGCTGGGGAAGGTCGGGATGATACTGATAATCTGCCTGGATTCCAAGCTTCTCACACCCATGTATTTTTTCTTCAGTCACTTGTAATTTCTTGACCTCATTTACTCAAGTGTCATCATCCCTAAAACCTTAGACAACTTACTGACTTCCATCAAAACTATTTCATACCTGAACTGCTTCACTCAGATGTATTACTTTGTCTTTTGGGGTGCCACTGAATGTTTCCTTCTCTCCTCCATGGCCATGATTGCTATGTAGCCACCTGCAAACCTCTGCATCACCCAGTCGTTATGTCCATCAGGCGATGCTGCTCTCTTATCTTTGGATCTTATTTGGTTGGCTTTACAGATTCCTTTGTCAATGTGCTTTGCATGAACAAATTGCATTTCTGCGACTCCAATGTAATCTATCACTTTTTCTGTGACACATCTCCAATTCTATTCCTGTCCTGCACTGACACACACGACATTGAAATCATGATATTCATTGTTGCTAGCTGTACCCTAGTGGTGTCTCTTTTCACAATATCCATGTCCTATGTGTCCATCCTGTCCACCATCCTGAAAATTACTTCCACTTCAGGGAAGTGGAAGGCCTTCTCTACCTGTGCCTCCCCTTTCCTGGGAACAATCATCTTTTACGGCACTATGATTTTCACTTACCTAAAACCAAATAAATCCTACCCCTTGGGAAAGGATCAAGTGGCTTCTGTTTTTTATACTATTGTCATCCCCATGCTGATTCCCCTCATATACAGTCTTAGAAACAAAGAAGTGAAAAATGCTGTCAGTAGAGTCATTCAGAAAAGAAAGGTTTCCAAGCAATTAAAATAACAGTGATGCTAAACTTTTAAGCTATTTTTTTCGTCTTCCCTCTATAGCATTTCCTTCCTCTTTCTTCAAAATTGAATAGAAGACTTCACCTGTTCTTTATTTATTCATTTATTCAGTAGAATTATCCTTTGCTTGACTAAATATTTTCTTGGACATTTATTATAATATGCCTTTAGAAATCCACATTGTAATTGGAAACACTGGCACATGTTAAATCCATGATGCAAATGTGTCTGTTTTTAAGGGTAACTGATAAGCAAAATAGAAATTACTTTTACCACCTTTTAAAGTACATCATGCAGATTCAGAGAATTTTATGATGGAAAAGAGCTTCATTTTAGGAACAATATTAGCAGTTTTATAAATTATTTCATTTACATTGTGGAAAAGCAGTATAGCGGAATGCTCTTGTTTTTGAACCAAACATTCCAGACTTATGATTCTAGATCTGAAATTTTTCAGCTGTGACACTCTTAAATAAAATATTTTCTCAATCAAACATAATAAATTATGAATCCAGGTCCATAGAGATTTTGTAAAGATTAAATCATATAATTGATGTAAGTGTTTAAGGTAGTACTATTAAATACAGGGCATTATCATTAGAAAACTCTTATTTCTTCAGTATTTTTAATGTACAGTATCTTATTTGTACAGAATATTCTCTTGTTTGTAAAAAATTACTTTTGGTCAATTTAAAGGATAAACACACAAACAGCTGAAAAAAAAAACTTAGCACCTCACAGGTTTGGATTTAAAATGGTACCTGTCAATATTGGAGAAAACTTGAAAAATGTTGAAAATTTCAGGAAATAGAAATGTCCTAAAAATTAATAACTGTGTACATTTTCTTCCAGATTGATAATTATGTATGCACATATATGTGCATATAAATGCACACTTTATGTGCTAGAACAATACTTCTGTCATTTCATATGTACATTTTGCAGTTTACAGTGTACATTAACAAGATTAAACTTTGACTATTTCTTTGTCAATGAATTCTAAGATGAATGTGTTTTTGATACATGGGAAAGATTTAGACTTCACAATTCTTTTGACATGAAGTGTTTGTAAATTTGTCAAGTTAAAAATCTGCAGACAGTTATATCTCTTTGGTGACTATCTGAAAATATTTTAAAAATCCTTCCTTTTTATGATGTGTTAACAAATTTCAATAAATTGCTTTTAAATTGAAACTCTGTGTATTTTAAAGCATAATTGCCTTTCTCCTGATTTCTATAGAATTTTTATGGTCATTAAAATTAAATTATTTAGATTAAGTGCTTAACTCATTTGTTTTAAATTACTTAACAGAGATAAGTTTAAAGCTACAAATTTACAATGAATTCAGACTTTGTGTTAGCTCATTAATTTTAGTCTGGTAGAGTGCTAAAATTTTCCCTTATTTTAAATTTTTTCTTGGACATAATATTGAATTTCAATCTTAATCTACTCTGATATTTAAAGGTTAAGAATATATTTTTCATTTACCAAGCATTTAATATTTTTTGTTTAAATTTTTGTAACTAAATAGATCATTTTTATTCACACTATAATGATTATAAACTTTCATTTTTAAAAATTAAAACTATATTTGATTATTTTAATAATAATAATATGCAAAAATGCAATTCTCTTTTAAGAGTTAAAAGTTTACATATATATGGAATTTAGAAAGATGGTAACGATAACCCTATATGCAAAACAGAAAAAGAGACTCAGATGTATAGAACAGACTTGTGGACTCTGGGAGAAGGCGAGGGTGGGATGTTTCAAGAGAACAGCATCGAAACATGTATGTTATCTAGGGTGAAACAGATCACCAGCCCAGGTTGGATGCATGAGACAAGTGCTCGGGCCTGGTGCACTGGGAAGACCCAGAGGGATAGGGTGGAGAGAGAGGTGGGAGGGGGTATCGGGATGGGGAATACATGTAAATCCATGGCTAATTCATTTCAATGTATGACAAAAACCACTGCAATGATGTAAAGTAATTAGCCTCCAACTAATAAAAATAAATGGAAAAAAGGTTTACATTGTTTTTACTAATTCAAAACTATTAACAAATTTAAGTGTTTTAAATATGAGTTATTCTCTGATAATTTGTTTACATGATAAACTTATCATTTATAAAGGCCATTTGAAGTTATCATGACTGATTTCCATGATTTCTAGATTCTTTGCTTAGAGCAATTACTACTTGTTTTTGCTTTTATTAGTTTAATAATATACTTTTTTGTCTCTTTTGTTATCATTATAATCATAATGTTCTTTCCTATATTTATGAGCCCCTTTCAGTTTTCTAGCCACTTTTGTAAATTATGCTTTTACTATGCTTTCATTTCCATTTCTATGATTAGGAAATGTATCTTCTTATTTTCTGCAAACAAATATGATGAACAGACTCTATGATGTGGACAATTCTTAAATTAGGTAAACTATAAAGTAACATAAACTCTATAAATTGACAATACTATTCTTATAATAATGTAGTTTAGAATACATTTTATGATAATAGAAACATAAGTAATGTTATTACACATGTGCATTATGTTTTATAATCTATAGGCCATATGAAATATTTCAACCATTTTCATTTTCCTAACCACTCCTGTTACATTAGTGCATGCCACATTTTATATAAAATGGAGTCTGAAGAAATTTAAAATATAATATACTTTTTTACAGTGTCATGCCAAAATGCTACTTAATAAAAGTATGATACAGAGAAAAATACCAAAAAAAATAGCTGAATTTACTGTCAAATAATTGATAAATAGAATGATGATAATACATTTTGTTAAGTATTTCCCATCTACCAGCCAATACTCAAAGGGTTTTAGATATAGAGTGAAAAGAGTTTTTCTTCACAAGATAACTTTCAGTAAATAACAGCAACATCTACATGTTAATTTCAGGTGATGGAAGGCCATCCTCCTAATTATTCAGTCAAAGACTTAAAAGGAATCCTGAAATTTTCTCTTTATCTCACACACCTCACATTCAATCTACCAAGATAGTATATAGATTCAAAATATAAGATATATTTGAAGTCTGACTACTTCTCAACATTTTTTATGCTACCTACACTGGTTCAAAGAACCATCACAGTCTTAGAATTATTGCTGTGGTCTCTGGGCTTGTCTCTGCTTGGCCTTGTCCCTCTTGAATTTAAATGCCAATGTAAGAGCCAAAGAGATCATACTATTAAAGAATAAGTTGGAATATATTACTTTATTCAATAATCCTACAAGTCTCATCTCACTAAGAGTAAAAAGGAAAATCTTCATAAGATCCTACTAGTCCATAAAAACATTGTATCCACTCCTAATCTCCATGAACTCATTCCTTACTATTGTATCAATTATATTCACTTTCATTTAACCACATGGCATCCTAACTTTTCTGTATATACTAATCCTGATACTACCTGGGATTTTTCCATTTTTGCTTCATTCAGAAATTCCTCTTCATAGACAACTGTATTTTTCCCTTTATTCTGTTGAATAAAAACATCCTTGCCACTTTATTTACAATTGTACATGTTCTCTATTCCCTTTCATGTTTCATTTGTTTCCCATACCAAGTATCTACATCTGACTATTACTAATATTTTGTTAGAGCAGTTTTGCATTTTTTTCTTGTCTGCTCCACACCCCCCCCCCGCACACTGTCATATAAACTTAATCAGTTCATGATTCTTTCTTGCTTTGCTCAACATTGTATCCCCAGCATTAGATCTATACCTCAAAATGTATCTGAAGGTTAAAATTTACAGATGAGGAAACTGCATAGCAGAAAGAGTAAATAGTGGTCCACAGTCACTCCACTAGTTAAAGAACAAGCTCACATTTGAACCCAGAAACCGTAACTCTATTGTTAATATGCTTTATCACCACTCTCTGACTGGATGTTTTATTAAACAAAATTATACTATAATTATCAGAGTTGAAAAAGTAGAATTTATAGCTATATTAAAGAAAACATTAAAGAAAATACCAGGGGCTGTTGAAAGATGTATGTTGCTGGCAGACATTCTCTGGAAATGCTGATTGAAGAGAGTGTAGTTTTGGCATTACTAGCTGTGGAAACATACAGTTACAGTCCTATTCACAGAAGAAAAAATTTTGTAAAATAAAGAACAGTTTATCCCTCAAAAGTATTATTCTTAAAAAAAATCTGTAATAGTCAGGGAACAGGCTATGCTGGTGTAAGAGTGGGATTCAGAAACAGAGTGGCTCAATAAAGAAAATTTATTCTCAGTTGTAAACCTAGATGTTAACTGGTTAGGGTGCCTGGATGACTCTTTTTCACAGAATAATCCTGGAAATTACATTTCTTTTATATTTTTGATTGGTTAGCTCCCAAATGTTGCCCTCTTCTGCATTGTTGAAAGTATAATTTTTTTTAAGTATTGGTAAAATTTACCAGTAAAAACATCTGTGCCTGAGTCTACTCTTCAGTGTCTATCCAAGCTAACTGAAAGCTTGAATCCACTTAAGCAAATGTGTGAAAATGTTCATAAGCAGTATGAATGACAGCTATAGAATAGAAACAACTCAAATGGCCATCAGAAGATGATGAATAAATAAACTGTGATATACCCATTCAGTAGAGCGAAGTATGGCAATAAAGAAAATATAAATGAGTGAGTATAAATAAAATATGTGAGTATACATGTTACTCACACTCAGCTAGAGCCAGACATCCTGGAATGTGAAGTCAAGTGGGCCATTGGAAACATCACTATGAACAAAGCTAGTGGAGGTGATGGAATTCCAGTTGAGCTATTTCGAATCATGAAAGATGATGATTTGAATGTGCTATGCTCAATTTGTCAGCAAATTTGGAAAACTCAGCAGTGGCCACAGAAATGGCAAAGGTCAGTTTTCATTCTAATCCCAAAGAAAGGCAATGCCAAAGAATGCTCAAACTACCGCATTATTGCACTCATCTCACACGCTAGTAAAGTAATACTCAAAATTCTCCAAGCCAGGCTTCAACAATACATGAACCCTGAACTCCCAGGTGTTCAAGCTGATTTTAGAAAAGGCAGAAGAACCAGAGATCAAATTGCCAACGTCTGCTGGATCATCAAAAAAGCAAGAGAGTTCCGGGGGGGGGGGGACCCATCTATTTCTGCTTTATTGATTATGCCAAAACCTTTGACTGCGTGGATCACAATAAACTGTGGGAAAATTCTGAAAGAGATGGGAATACCAGACCACCTGACTTGCCTGTTGAGAAATCTATATGCAGGTCAGGAAGCAACAGTTAGTACTGGACATGAAACAACAGACTGGTTCCAAATAGGGAAAGGAATACATCAAGGCTGTATATTGTCACCCTGCTTATTTAACTTATATGCAGAGTACATCATGAGAAACACTGGGCTGGAAGAAGCACAAGCTGGAATCAAGATTGCCGGGAGAAATATCAATAACCTCAGATATGCAGATGACACACCCTTATGGCAGAAAGCAAAGAAGAACTAAAAAGCCTCTTGATAAAATTGAAAGAGGAGAGTGGAAAAGTTGGCTTAAATTTCAACATTCAGAAAACTAAGGTCATGGCATCTGATACCATCACTTGATGGCAAATAGAGGGGAAACAGTGGCTGACTTTATTTTTCTGGGCTCCAAAATCACTGTGGATGGTGATTTCAGCCATGAAATTTAAAAAAATGCTTACTCCTTGGAAGGAAAGTTATGATCAGCCTAGATGGCATATTAAAAAGGAGAGACATTACTTTGTCAACAAAGATCCGTCTAGTCAAGGCTATGGTTTTTCTAGTGGTCATGTATGGATGTGAAAGTTGGACTATAAGGAAAGCTGAGCACCTAAGAATTTATGTTTTTGAACTGTGGTGTTGGAGAAGGCTCAGGAGAGTCCCTTGGACTGCAAGGAGATCCAACCAGTCCATCCTAAAGGAGATCAGTCCTGGGTTTTCATTGGAAGGACTGATGCTGAAGCTGGAACTCCAATACTTTGGCCACCTGATGGGAAGAGCTGACTCATTTGTAAACACCCTGATGCTGGGAAAGATTGAGGGCAGGAGGAGAAGGGGACGACAGAGGATGAGATGGTTGGATGGCGTCACTGACTCGATGGACATGTGTTTAATTGGACTCCAGGAGTTGGTGGTGGACAGGGAGGCCTGGCGTGCTGTGGATCATGGGGTCACAAAGAGTCAGACACGACTGAGCGACTGAACTGAACTGATACATGTTACATCATAGGTTAACTTTGAAATCTTTATTTTAAGGAAATACTTTAGTCACAAGACACAATATACTGTATGAAGCAGTTTACGTGAAATCTTTAGAATAGGCAAATGAAAGAATATTTAAAACTTCCTATGAATGGATATAATGTGTTCTGTGTAAGTCAATAAATAATGATAATTTTAAAGAATTGATTAAAGTCAAAATGTCTCTATTTATTATGTTAATTTTTATACAATTTAAAGCAAAAATTCAAAATTTATGTTTAGTTTTATCTTATCCTGCCATAAACCTGAATTTTATTTCACACTTGTTTTAGTAGAACTAACTTTTGGTGACTAAATTTGCCCCTCCAAATTTCAAAAATGGTACAATAAATGCAAAAGTAACTCCTTTATCCCAACCAACAAGTTATCTCCCAAACTTCTGGAGTATGAGCTGAGTTTCCTGTAAGGGTCACTTTTAAATCTGTATAAAATAGGTTTAATTTGCATGAGTTAATAAAGGATTCACAAGAATATTTTAATCTGATCCTCTGTCATTCCTTCACAGTCTTTTTTTGTTTCCTCTTGTTGGATAAATAATATTTAAGAAAGTTCTTAATATTTGAGGAAGGCTTCACTAGAACAAAGTTGATTATCGGCTATCAGTCAATGCATAGTACATGAAATTATGGGTTTTACAAAAGACTAATATAGCATTGGTCATAATATGTTAAGTAATTTTAGCATAAAATGGAAATGGATGTTGATCATGCACTCCAATATTAATTATGAAAATCTGGAGGTACACAAATAAGCATTCTATGAACAAAACGTAATTGGGAGAAGTTTATCAAAATGTGACAAAATTTTGGTAATTTTCATGTTATTCTTTGAATTTTGTTGTAATCTCATCTTGCTTCTAATGAACATATTAAGTCCTATGATAGTGCCACATGTTTAAATATAAAAGGTTAATTGTAAAAAAAAAAAAATGTCATGCCACCCTTGCTGGCTAATTAAGAATTTCTCTAGAAATAGTTTCTCTACCATCCCAGTTATAAATTTAGCAAATCACAAAAGACAACCAAGCCATTAAGCTCTTCCTTGTTGGCTCCTAAGGAAGAGACAACTAGCTTCTCAAAACATGGCACAACTGCATTTAGTCATTGAACTTTTGTACTTGGAGACATTCCGGTAAATCTCCCTTGGTAATTAGGATGACCAAATGTTGCATTATTATCTATGACCAGTCCATTAAAAGTGAAAGTGAAAGTCACTCAGTTGTGTCCTACTCTTTGAGACCCCATAGACTATACAGTTCATGGAATTCTCCAGGCCAGAATACTGGAGTGGGTAGCCTTTCCCCTTTCCAGGAGATCTTCCAAACCCAGGAATTGAACCCAGGTCCCCCTCATTTTGGGTAGATTCTTTACCAGTTGAGCCACAAGGGAAGCCAAAGCATACTGGAGTTGATAGCCTATCCCTTCTCCAGAGGATCTTCCCAACCCAGGAGTTGAAGTGAGGTCTTCTGCATTGCAGGCAGATTCTTTACCAATTAAGCTGTGAGGAAAGCCCTGTCTATGAAGTATCCTTGATTTATCAGGATGAGAATCAAGGCATATTCTGTTTTTCTGCTTATATATTTACACAGTGGATCCCTAATATTCACTTCAGACACAACTTCCTGGAAAATTTACATCTGAAATTATATTTACAGGAGTTGAACACCATTTCTAGGTTTGCTTAGCTTTCCCTTTGAATAAAATAAAATGAATGCACTAAAATTTAAAATGAACTCATCTAAAAAAAAAAAAAAGCCAAAACAAATATTACAGATCGTTTTATTTTTACTGAAATGGTCTTCATATTCTCTGTGTGAACACAAATTGAGACTGATGTAATTCTAGACAGATAAAACTTGGAAGATTTTTTTTAACCAATTTTGACCCCTGGTAAGTACCATCCCATCAAACAAACAATGAAATAAAAAAGTGGGCCAAAGAAATAAACAGGCATTTCTCCAAAGAAGCCATACAGATGGATAAACACATGAAAAGATTCTCTGCATCACTCATTACTAGAGAAATGGAAATCAAAACCACAGTGAGGTACCATCTCATGCTGGTCAGAATGGCTGCCATCAAAAATCTGCAAACAATAAATTCTAGAGAAGGTGTGGATAAGAGGAAACTCTCTTACATTGTTGGTGGGAATGAAAACTAGTCCAGACGTTATGGAGAAGAGTGTGGAAATTTCTTTAAAAACTGGAAATAGGACTGACATATGACCCAGAAATCCCACTGCTGGGCATACACACCAAGGAAACCAGAATTGAAAGAGACACATGTGCACCAATGCACATTGAATCACTGTTACAGTAGCTAGGACTTGGAAGCAACCTAAATGTCCATCGGCAGACAAATGGATAAGGAAAGTATGGGATATTACTCAGCTACAAAAAAGAACACGTTTGAGTCAATTCTAGAGAGGTGGACAAAAATAGAACCTATTATACAGAGTGAAGTAAGTCAGAAAGAGGAATACCAATGCAATATCTTCAGTTCAGTTCAGTCACTCAGTTATGTCCAACTCTTTGTGACCCCACGGACCACAGTACATCAGGCCTCCCTGTCCATCACCAACCTGCAGAGTTTACTCAAACTCAGGTTCATTGAGTCACTGATGACATCCAACCATCTCATCCTCTGTCATCCCCTTTTCCTCCCGCCTTCAATCTTTCCCAGCATTAGGGTCTTTTCAAGTGAGTCAGCTCTTCTCATAAGATGGCCAAAGTATTGGAGTTTCAGCTTCAGCATCAGTCCTTCAAATGAATATTCAGGACTGGTTTCCTTTAGGATGGACTGGTTGGATCTCTTTGCAGTCCAAGGAACTCTGGAGAGTCTTCTCCAAGACCATCATTCAAAAGCATCAATTCTTTGGTGCTCAACTTTCTTTATAGTCCAACTCTCACATCCATACATGACTACAGGAAAAGCCATAGCTTTGACTAGACAGACCTTTGCTGGAAACTTAAAGTCTCTGCTTTTTAATATGCCATCTAGGGTGGTCATAGCTTTTCTTCCTAGGAGCAAGCATTTCTTAATTTCATGGCTGCAATCACCATATGCAGTGATTTTGGAGCCCAAGAAAATAAAGTCTGTCACTGTTTCCATTGTTTCCCATCTATTTGCCATGAAGTGATCGGACTGGATGCCATGATCTTAGTTTCCCGAATGTTGAGTTTTAAGCCAACATTTTCACTCTCCTCTTTCACTTTGCTCAAGAGGCCATTTAGTTCTTCTCTGCTTTCTTCCATAAGGGTGGTGTCATGTGCAAATCTGAAGTTATTGATATTTATCCCAGCAATCTTGATTCCAGCTTGTGCTTCATAGAGCCCAGTGTTTCTCATGAGGTACTCGACATATAAGTTAAACAAGTAGGGTCACAATATACACCCTTGATGTACTCCTTTCCCTATTTGAAAGCAGTCTGTTATTTCATGTCCGGTTTTTGCTGTTGCTTCCTTACCTGCATACAGATTTCTCAAGAGACAGGTCAGGTAGTCTGGGATTCCCACGTCTTGAAAAATTTTCCCACAGTTTGTTGTGATCCACACAGTCAAAGGCTTTAGCAGAGTCAATAAAGCAGAAGCAGATGTTTTTCTGAAACTCTCTTGCTTTTCTGACCATCCAACAGATGTTGGCAATTTTATCTCTGGTTCCTCTGCCTTTTCTAAAACTAGCTTGAACATCTGGAATTTCATGGTTCATGCACTGCTGAAGCCTGGCTTGGAGAATTTTGAGTGTTACTTTGCTAGCATGTGAGATGAATGAAATTATGCAGTAGCTTGAACATTTTTGGCACTGCCTTTCTTTCGGATTGGAATTAAAACTGACCTTTGCCATTCTCGTGGCCACTGCTGAGTTTTCCAAATTTATTGGCATATTGAGTGTGGCACTTTCACAGCATCATCTTTTAGGATTCTAAGTAGCTCATCTGGAATTCCATCACCTCCACTAGCTTTGTTCATAGTGATGCTTCCCAAGGCCCTCTTGACTTCGCATTCTAGGATGTCTGGCTCTAGATGGGTGATGACACCATCGTAAATATCTTGTTTGTACAGTTCTGTGTATTCTTGCCACCTCTTCTTATATCTTCTCTTTCTGTTAAGTCCATACCTTTTCTGTCCTTTATTGTGCTCATCTTTGCATAAAATATTCCCTTGGTATCTCTAATATGTAAAATAGATGACCAGGGCAAGTTCTATGCATGAAGCAGGGTACTTATAGTCAGTGTTCTGTGACAACCCATAGAGATGTGGTGGGGGTTTCAGGATGGGGGAACACATGTGAACCTGTGGCTGATTCATGTTAATGTATGACAAAAAACAAACAAACAAACAAACAAAAAACCCACCACAATATTGTGAAGTAGCTATCCTTCAATTAAAATAGATAAATATTTTTTAAAAGAATACCTTCTTAAATAAACAATGCATAGACATAGAGGAAGACAATAGAATGGGAAATAATAGAGATATCTCCAAGAAAACTGGAGAAATCAAGGGAATATTTCATGCAATGACAGGCATGATAAAGGACAGCAATGGTAAGGACTTAACAGAAGGAGAACAGATTAAGAAGATGCAAGATACACAGAAGAATTATACAAAAATGGTATCAATGACCCTGATAACCATGATGTTGTGGTCACTCACATAGAGTCAGATTTCCTGGCATATGCAGTTAAGTGGGTCTTAGGAAGCATTACTACAAACAAAGTTAGTGGAGGTGATAGATTCCCAGCTGAGTTATTTCAAATCTAAAAGATGCTGCTGCTAAAGTGCTGCACTCAATATGCCAGTAACTTGGAATACTCAGCAGTGACCACAGGACTGGAAAAGGTCAATTTTCTATCCAATCTCAAAGAGGGGCAAGACCAAAGATTGCCCCAACTACCATACAGTTTCTCTTATTTCACATCCAAATAAGCATATGCTCAAAATCCTTCAAATTAGGTTTCAGCAGTATATGCACCAAGAACTTCCAGTTGTAAATCTGGGTTGGAAAAAGAGAGAGGAACAAGAGATTAAATTGCAACATTCATTGGCTCATAGAGAAAGCAAGGAAATTCCAGAAAAGAAAATCTGCTCCGTTGACTATACAAAAGCCTTTGACTGTGTGGATCACAACCAACTGTGGAAAATCCTTAAAGAGATGGGAATACCAGGCCACCTTTCTGTCTCCTCCTGAGAGACCTGTATGCAGGTCAAGAAGCAACAGTTAGAATCAGACATGGAACAACTAACTGGTTCAGACTGTGAAAGGAGAACAACAAGGTTGAATTAATATATTGTCACCTTACTTTTTTAACTCTTATGCAGAGTACTTAATGAAAAATTTTGGGCTGAACGAATCACAAGCTAGAATCAAGATTCTGGAGAGAAATATCAACAACTTCAAGTATGCAAATGATACCACTCCAATGACAGAAAGTGAAGAAGAGATAAAGAGCCTCCTGATGAGGGTAAAAGAGGGGAGTGAAAATGATGGCTTGAAACACAAACTAAGATCATAGCATCCAGTCCCATCACTTCATTCATGTAAAAAAGACAGTTGTAAACAGTAAGAGGTTTCATTTTTTTGGCCTCCAAATTTACTGCAGACAATGAATGCAGCCATGAAATTAAAAGACACTTGCTACTTGGAAGGAAAGCTATGATAAAACTAAACAGTAAATTGAAAAACAATAACATCACTTTGCCAACAAAGGTCCATATTGTGAAAGCTATAGTTTTTCCAGTAGTCTTGTAGAGATGTGGGAGTTGGGCCATAAAGAAGGCTGGGTGCTAAACAATTGATGTTTTCAAACTGTGATGGTGAAGAAGCCTCTTGAGAGTCCCTTGGACTGCAAGATCAAACCAATCAATTCTAAAGGAAATTAACCTTGAATATTCATTGGAAGGACTGATGCTGAAGCTAAAGCTCCAATACTTTGGCCACCTCATGCAAAAAGCCAACTCACTGGGAAAATCCTGATGCTGGTAACCATTGAGGGCAAAAGGAGAAGGTCGTGGCAGAGGATGAGATGGTTAGAGAGCATCATGGACTCAGTGGACATGCATTTGAGTAAATTCCTGAAAAAAGTAAAGGACAGTGTATCCTGGCCTGCTGAAGTCCATGGGGGTCCCAAGGAGTTGGACATGACTTAGTGATTGAACAACAACAACATTATATAATATTGCAATGGAAAGAACAATACATGTTATATTAAACTATTTTTATCATCATTTATTACAAATCTAGCATTATATTAATACAGTTATTTGGAATTAATTATGAATAGCAGTGTAATATTATGAAAATGATCTCTGGAGTCAATCTACCTTGGTCAAATTACAGAGCAACATTAAGTAATTTTAACTCTGGATAAGTTACCTAAATTCTCTGTCCCCTTTTTCCCATATGAAAAATGTGGTTAATAGTACTAACTATATCATAATCTCATGGATATAAAGTGCACTAATAGTAAGAAGCATTTAGAACAGTGTTCAGGCTTATTCTAAATATTCAATATACTACATTTTACTATATTGTATCCAAATATTCCAGGAACTGGGAAAATATTATATCCAAATATTTCTGATGATGTAAGTGAAGGCCCCTTTGAAGGGCTTAGCCCAGGAGGGCCCTCAATCATGCCAATCACACTGCCGCTGCTTGCTTCCTCATTGGCAGTACTGTTTTCAGCCGGGAATACCTGTGCAAGGATTGCAAAAGAAATGGGCATTTCACGGCCCTCTCGCTAGAACTTTGCTGCTCTGAGCATAACTGGAGGTCTCCCGTTGTATCAGCAAACATCTTGCTTCAAATAGAGGCTGGCAAGCACACGGCAGCTTGCTGTCTCTTCTTTCCTGAAGGAGGCTCGCTTTTCCCGCATCCTGCGAATTTCCTGTCCCAGGCTCCTGGAAAAGTGCTTCTTAGAGTTCCCTTCTTAAGGGCACTTATCCATGGGATTGGGATAATAGGGAATAGCCCCACTCTGAAATGGGAAGGATCAGCCACATGCACACAGTTCTGGCGTCCCCTTTGCTCTGGAGGAGAGCTCTAGTCAGACAAGGTCTGTCGGGAAATTCTTGACTTTAACAGGGAAACACCCAGTTTCAGGAATTGCATACAAGACCTAGGGGCTACAAGAAACCCATTTTGCTCCACTGGGACCTAAAGTGCTGCATAATAGAAGAGCTTGAAAATCCATACCACTGCTCCCTTCAGACGTTTGCAGAGCTAGCTTTGCTCCCACCTTAGTCAGTGTGGAAAGAAAGGGCCAAAGCCGCTCCCCAGAGGTCCTTGTGGGTTACATATGAGTAAAGGCCCCAGGAGGGTCCTCAATCATGCCAATAACACTGCCACTGCTTACTTCCTCATTGGCAGTACTGCTCTCCACCGGGAATGACTGTGCAAGGATTGCGGTGGTGCAAGGTTCATCTCGTGGTGAGGGGGAAGTGTGAGTGGAACATCGGAATTCCTCTTCAGTCAAAGAATGAGAATTGGCCCTCATCTCAAGATCATATGGGGTACACGGTGTCTTCTGGAGTGGCTGTCCTGACCTCGGTGTTCCTGTAGTCTTTCTACGGTGTTTTCGGGAAATGTCTGGATTGCCAAAAGAAGTCATGCCACCCGACTTGTTTGATGGGGAATTTGGGATGGCTCTTTGGCCAGTACAGGAAAATAGAGCCTCATCTTGCAGTGAGGGGGAAGTCTCATGGTCTTTCTCCAGTTGCTGCAGGAACCTAGGGATTCCTCTCAAGTTATGATGGGGATGGACCTTAAAAATTCGTGTTTTTTCAGCGACGTCAGAACTCCTGTCTAGTTTCAAGGGACATTTCGGGATTCTCCTCGAGTCTTGGCAGAGCAATAGGGATGCCTTTCGAGTTGAGGCGGGAGGCCCAGTGTCCCTTTCCAGTTGCCACAGGGATATTGAGATTCCTATCAATTTTCAAGAGTAGTCAGTCATCGTCTCCTTTTGAAGCATGGAACTCCACATTCCTCTTGAGTTGTCAAAGGGGTGTGAGGCCTCCTGTGGATATGAGGCGGGGAACTAGGGCTCTTTCTAGGGTCTCAACAGGGGATTCAAACATCCCTTCATGTTGTGAGAGGAAACACGGGCTTGCATTTGAGTCACTGCAGGGAAATCAGGCCTTAACTCTAGTGAGGGGAACTCGGTGTCCATTCCACTTGAGGCAGCAAACTCAGGGTCCCTCTCACATATCTATAGCTGAGAAAAGCCTCCTCTTGAGGTGCTTGTGGAAAGTTGGCATTCCTCTTGAATTGATGCCAGGGAATCAGGCCTCATCTCGAGATGGTTAAGGGTACACGGAACTCTTCTTGAGTTGCTGTGCTGACCTTGGGGTTACTCTAGGCTTGTGACGGTGTTCTCAGGGAATCTCTGGAGTTGCCTGGAGGAAGTCAAGCCACTTCTGTTTGATGGGGAATGCGGAATGACTCTGGAGCCAATGCAGTGTAATCAGGCCTCATCTCGTGGTAAAGGGGAAATCTCATGGTTTCTCTCATGGTGCGGTGGGAACCTGGGGTTTCCTCTCTAGTTATGACGGGGATGGACTTTAAAAACTCTTGTTTGCTCAGTGACATCAGAATGCCTGTCTAGTTTCCGGGACATATCGGGATTCTCCTCCAGTCGTGGCAGGTTAATAGGGACACCTCTCGAGTTGATACGGGAGACACAGAGTCCCTTTCCAGTTGCCACAGGGCTATTGGGATTAATATCAAATTTCAAATTAATATCAAATTTCAAGGGCAGTCAGTCATTGTCTGCTGTTGAAGCTTGGAACTCATTCCTCTTGATTTGTCAAAGCAGTGTGAGGCCTGCTGTTGAGACGAGGTGGGGAACTAGGGCTTTTCCTAGGGTCTCAACAGGGGATTAAGACCATCCTTTATGTTGTGAGAAATATGAGCTTGCATTCAAGTCACTGCAGGGAAATCAGGCCTTACCTTGAGTCAGGGGAACTCGGTGTCCATTCCACTTGAGGCAGCAAACTCAGGGTCCCTCTCAAATACCTATAGCTGAGAGAGGCCTCCTCTTGAGGCTAAAATGGAATGTCGACCTTCCTCTCAAGGTGAAGCAAGGGATTCGGCCCTCATCTCGAGATGATTTGGTGTACACAGAGCTATTTCGAGTTGCAGCAGTGACATTGGGGTTCATCTACACTTGTGACAGTGTTCTTCGGGACTCTCTGGAGTTCCATAAAGGAAGTCAAGTCTCCTTTCATGTTTGATGTGGAACACGGGATTGCTGTAGAGGCAATGCAGGGGAATCAGGCATCATCTTGCATTGAAGGTGGAATCTTGTGGTTTTACTCAAGTTGCCGCCGGAAATTCATGGTTCCTCTCGAGTTACTACGGGGATGGCTGTGAAACTCTTGTGGTTTGTCAGGGACGTCAGGCCTCCTTTCTAGTTGCCAGCGACACAACGGGGACTTCTCGAGTCATGGCAGGAGAATAAAGATGCCTCTCGAGTTGAGGTGGGAAATCCAGAGTCCGGCTCCTCTTGCCACAGGGATCTTATGCTTCATGTCCATTTTCAAGGGGAATCCATCGTCGTCTCATGTTGAGGCATGGAAAGCCTCTTTGATCTCAAGTAGGAAATGGGGTGTCAGTCCTCATGTCGACGTGAGGAAGGATCTTGAGCTTTTTCTAGAAGTACTACATGGGAGTCAGACCTCCCTTAGTGTTGCCAGTGGAAACTCGGAGTTCCATTAAAGTCGTTTCCATGGAATCAGACCTTCTGTAGAGCTGAGGGGGAACATGATGTCCTTGCATCTTACAGAAGGAACTTTGGGATACTTCTTGAGGTTCAACAGCTGAGACAATGCACCACATCTGGTGTGAGTGGAAAATTGGCATTCCTCTCGAATCGAAGAATGAGAATCGGCCCTCATCTCGAGATCATATGGGGTACATGCCGGAGCCTGCCGGCAAACGAACTGGTCGAGAACGCAATTACCAGAGTACCTAAGAAAAATAAGACTCAGAAAGACTTAGAAAGATGGGGTTGAGAGGGACAGAGTCAGCTTGCGTCTGACTCTGCCAACTTTATTGAAGAATACCACACCTATATATATGCTAACAGGAGTTACTATTAGATCAAAGGTTTGCATATGTGCAGAGCTACAGGCACAGATGTTTTAAATTCCTCCACTTAAGATCAGTAAAGCATTACCCTAGCACCCAACATGACTGAGATCAATAGATCATTAACTAGATAGAAAACAGGCTTCAATCATGACGAGTTTATTAGCACCAGGAAAACAGGTGAAAGATCGCTACAGCAATTTCCTTGAGGGAGGTGAGAAAGGCCAACCTGTGCTTTATCAATGTATAACAAAAACTACTGTAATGGTGTAAAGTAATTAGCCTCCAACTAATAAAAATTTAAAATAAATAAATAAATAAATAAATAAATAAATAAATAAATAAATCAGGGGTGGCGGGACAGAGAGGGACCTCTTGATCTCTCTCAGAGCCAAGAAGGAGCCTGAGCAGTCAGGCTGGCTCCCCGCAGGTACACGGAGGGCTTCTGGCATTGCTGTGCTGACCTCGGGGTTCCTCTAGTTTTTCTACTGTGTTTTCTGGAAATGCCTGGAGTTGCCTAAAAGAAGTCATGCCTCCTGACATGTTTGATGGGGAATACGGGATAGCTTTGTTGCCAATGCAGGGGAATCGGGCCTCATCTCGCGGTGAGTGGGAAATTTCATGGTTTTCCTCGAGTTGCGGCAGGAACCTGGAGTTTCCTCTCAAGTTAAGATGGGGATGGCCCTTAAAAACTCGTGTTTTTTCAGTGACGTCAGGACTCCTGTCGAGTTGCGAGGGACACCTCGGTATTCTCATTGAGTTTTGGCAGGGCAGTAGGGATGCCTCTCGAGGTGAGGCACGAGACTCAGTGTCCCTTTCCAGTTGCCACAGGGATATTGGGATTCCAATCGATTTTCAAGAGGAGTCAGGCACCGTCTCCTTTGAAGCATGGAACTCTGCGTTCCTCTCGAGTTGTCAAAAGGATGTGAGACCTCCTGTCGAGATGAGGCGGGGAATTATGCCTTTTTCTAGGGTCTGAACAGGGGATTCAGACATCACTTCATGTTGTGAGACAAAAGACGAGCTTGTATTCAAGTCACTACAGGGAAATCAGGCCATACCCCGAGTCAGGGGATCTCGGTGTCCATTCCACTTGAGGCAGCAAACTCAGCGTCCCTCTCACACACCTATAGCTGAGAAAAGCCTCCTCTTGAGGTGCGAGTGGAAAGTCGGCATTCCTCTTAAGGTGAAGCAAAGGAATTGGCCATGATCTCGAGTTGATTTGGTGTACACGGAGCTCTTTTGTGTTGCTTCCATGACCTCAGGGTTCCTCTAGACTTGTGACGGTGTTCTTGGGAACTCTCTGGAGTTCCATAAAGAAGTCAAGCCTCCTTTCGTGTTTGATGTGGAACATGGATTTGCTTTGGAGGCAATGCAGGGGAATCGGGCCTCATCTCACTTTGAGGTTGGAATCTTGTGGTTTTACTCGGGTTATGGCAGGAAACTCATGGTTCCTCTCGAGTTCCTACAGACACAGCAGTGAACCTCTCGTGGTTTCTCAGGGATGTCAGGCCTCCTTTTTGGTTGCCAGGGAAAGCTTGGGGGTACTTCTCGAGTCGTGGCAGGGGAATTGAGATGCCTCTCGAGTTGAGGCGGGGAATCCAGAGTCCAGCTCCTGTTGCCACAGGTGTCTTGGGCTTCGTATCAGTTTTCAAGGGGAATCCATCATCGTTTCATGTTGAGACATGGAAAACCTCCTTGCTTTCAAGTTGGAAATGGGGTGTCAGTCCTCATGTCGAAGTGACGTGGGGATCTCAGGCTTTTTCTAGAAGTACTACAGGGGAGTCAGACCTCCCTTAGTGTTGCGACAGGAAACTCGGTGTTCCATTGAAGTCGTTGCCATGGAATCAGTCCTTACGTCGAGCGAAGGGGGAACACAATGTCCTTTCGACTTACAGCAGGGACCTCGGGGCTCTTCTCGAGTTTCAACAGGTGAGACAAAGCAGCACTTCCAGTGTGAGTGGAACATCAGGATTCCTGTCCAATAGAAGAATGAGAATCGGCCCTCATCTCGAGGTGATTTGGGGTACACGGAGCTCTTCTCGAGTTGCTGTGCTGACCTCGGTGTTTATCTAGACTTGTGACGGCGTGCTTGGTGAATCTCTGGAGTTGCTTAAAGGAAGTCAAGCTTCCTGTCGTGTTTGATGGGGAAGGCAGGATGGCTCTGGAACCAGTGCAGGGGATTTGGGCCTCATCTCCCTGTGAGGGGGGCAATCTCATGGTTTTTTGTCGAGTGGCAGTGGGAACCTGGGGTTTCCTCTTGAGTTACGACGGGAATGTTCTTTAAACACTCGTGTTTTCTCAGCGACATCAGGACTCCTGTCTAGTTGCGAAGGACACTTCGGCATTCTCCTCGAATCGTGGCAGGGCAGTATGGACGCCTCTCGAGTTGAGGAGGGAAACCCAGGGTCCCTTTCCAGTTGCCACTGGGATATTGGAATTCCTATTGATTTTCAAGAGCAGTCAGGTATCGTCTCCTGTTGAAGCATGCAACTCCGCATTCCTCTGGAGATGTCAAATGGGTGTGAAGCCTCCTGTGGAGATGAGGTGGGGAACTAGGGCTCTTTCTAGGGTCTCAACAGGACATTCAGACATCCCTTCATGTTGTGAGAGGAAACACGGGCTTGCATTTGAGTCACTGCAGGGAAATCAGGCCTTAACTCTAGTGAGGGGAACTCGGTGTCCATTCCACTTGAGGCAGCAAACTCAGGGTCCCTCTCACATACCTATAGCTGAGAGAAGCCTCCTCTTGAGGTGCTTGTGGAAAGGTGGCATTCCTGTTGAGTCGAAGCCAGGGAATCAGCTCTCATCTCGAGATGATTTGGGGTACACGGAGGTCTTGTCCAGTTGCTGTGCTGAACTCGGTGTTCCTCTAGACTTGGGACAGTGTTCTCGGGGAATCTCTTGAGTTGCCTAAAGGAAGTCAAGCCATTTGTCGTGTTTGATGGGGACTGGGGCAGTGCCCTGCAGCCAATGTGGGGGAATGCCCTCCAGCCAATTCAGGGGAATCAGTCCTCATCTTGAGCTGATTTGGGGCACACAGAGCTCTTTTGTGTTGCTGCGGTGACCTCAGAGTTCCTCTAGACTTGTGACAATGTTCTTGGGGACTCTCTGGAGTTCCATAAAAGAAGTCAAGGCTCCTTTTTTGTTTGATGTGGAACACAAAATTGCTCTGCATGCAAGGCAGGTGAATCGAGCCTCATCTCGCGGTGAGGGGGAAGTCCCATTGGAGTTTTTGAGTTGCGGCAGGAATCTGGGTTTCCTCTCAAGTTACAACTGGGATGGCCCTTAACAACTCATGTTTGGGAGAGGAGCCAAGATGGCGGAGGAACAGGACGGGGAGACCACTTTCTCCCCTACAAATTCATCAAAAGAACAATTGAACGCTGAGCAAATTTCACAAAACATCTTCTGATCACTAGCAGAGGACATCAGGCC
This sequence comes from Odocoileus hemionus, assembly GCA_020976825.1. Classification (NCBI taxonomy): domain Eukaryota; kingdom Metazoa; phylum Chordata; class Mammalia; order Artiodactyla; family Cervidae; genus Odocoileus; species Odocoileus hemionus. The sequence goes on along the minus strand of CM037445.1, from coordinate 153,821 downwards.
CCCAGAATAGCAGCCCATTGTCTTCGAAGGGAGGTAGGACAAAATATAAAAGATAAAAAGAGAGACAAAAGAGCTAGGGATGAAGTCCGGTCTGGGAAGGGAATCTTAAAAGAGGAAGTTTCCAATCACCAGGAAACCCTCACACTGGCGGGCCTGGGGGAAGTTTTTGAATCTTGGAGGGCAACCTAACTGGGAGGAAAAATTAAATAAGGCCCACAGATTACATGCCTAAAAGCAACTCCCAGCAGAAAAGTACCCCAGACGCCCGCACCTGACACTAACAAGCGGTGGCAGAACAGAGAGGACCGGGAGGCATTGCTTAGGGTAAGGGCTGGGCCTGAAGGCCCTGAGAGCAATTGGAGTGAGCTCTTTTAAACTGTGGGATAGCAAGGGAGAAAATTCACCAGCCCGAACACACTGCCGGCCGTTTGCAAAACAAAGGGACTGAGAAAGTCCAGAGAAGAGCCGGCCCATCCCCGCTGGAGGTAGGAGGCAGGGGGGAGGGGAAAGGGGCAAACTCAGCCCCAGAGAAGCCACCCCCCCCACATGGCAAACAGGCCTCCGGTTTCTATCTAAAGACTTCCTGAGATTCTGGATGGTCGACATCCGCCGCCGGGAGGGAGGGTCACGGCTAGGGGCCAGCTCCTGAGAACAAACACAAGCCTCAGGCACCCGACTTGCGCGCGCTGGGGCCGTGGAGGGAAAAGGTGCACTGCACACGGGGATAGTGTGCCCACGCCCCTGGCTGCCAGAGCCGCTCAGGCCGGGGAAGGCACAAAACGCAGGCACAACCGAATCTGCGCTTTTGTGGAGTACCCGAAAACTAGAACCGCACTCAACGCAGGGCCTGCTCCATATAGAGCATCCAGGAGCCTGAGCAGTGTAGACGGGGAAATCACAGACACCAGTGAGCAGGGCAAACCCAGTGTGGCCGGAACACGGTGAGTGCTATCCACACAGAGAGGTATCTGTCTGCAGCGCCCCGCCCTCCCCGTAGCAGGACTGAACTGAACTAGCGAACCTAAATAAGAGATCACCTCTGCCTGCCTGTGTCAGGGCGGAACGTAGACACCAAAGGGACAGCAAACAGAAGCAAAATAAACAAAGGGAACAGCTTCAGAAAGGACCGGTGCAACAGATTAAAATCCCTGAGGGTAACACCGACTACACTGGAAGGGGCCTATAGATATCGATGAGTGTAAGCTGGAAAGAGGAGCTGTCTGAAATTGAACTGAACCTACACTGAGCAAAACAGCTCCAGAGAAATTCCTAGATATATATGTATATATTTTTTTAATTAAAAAATTTTTTTCTTTCCTTTTTTAAAAAATTTTTCTCTTTTATTTTCTTTTAAAATTCCCTATTACTCCCCCATTACTCCTCAACTTTCATTTTCATATATTTTTAAGATATTTTTAATTAGGGAAAAAAAAATTTTTTTTTTTTTTTTTTTTTCTTGTTTTTCTCTCCTATTTCCTTTTAAAATCCTCCAATACTCCTCTATTATTCCTTAATTTTCATTTTCATTTCACTATAACCTTGCAAAGAGAGAGAGAGAGAAAGAAGCCCTATTTTTAAACCGAAATTCATATATATTTCTAAATTTTTTTGTGTTTTTGTTTTTGTTTTTAAATATTGTATTTCAAAGAGTCTAACCTCTACACTAGATTTTTAATCTTTGTTTTCAGTATGTGATGTAAATTTTGGACATTTATGAATCCAATATTCACTTCCCATTTCTATTCAGGAGTGTGTTGATTACTCTCTCCCACTTTTAACTCTCTGTTTTCTACCTCAGAACACCTCTATTTCCTCCTTCCCCCTTCTCTTCCCAATCCAATTCTGTGAATCTCTGTGGGTGTGTGGGCTATGGAGAACACTTTGGGAACAGATAACTGCGTAGATCTGTCTCTCTCCTCTTGAGTCCCCCTTTTTCTCCTCCTGCTCACCTCTATCTCCTTCCTCCCTCTCCTATTCTTCATGTAACTCTGTGAACCGTTCTGGTTGCCTCCCACGGTGGAGAATCTTTTCACCATTAACCCAGAAGTTTTATTATCAGTGCTGTATATTTGGAGAAGTCTTGAGACTATTGGAAGAATAAAACTGAAATCCAGAGGCAGGAGACTTAAGCCCAAAACCTGAGAACACCAGAAAACTCCTGACTACATGGAACATTAAGGAATAAGAGACCATCCAAGAGCCTCCATACCTACACCAAAACCAACCACCACCCAAGACCCAAGAAGCTCCAGAACAAGACATACCATGCAAATTCTTTAGCAACGCAGGAACATAGACCTGAGTGTCAACATACAGGCTGCCCAAAGTCAAACCTAACACATAGACCCATCACAAAACACATTACTGGACACTCTATTGCACTCCAGAGAGAAGAAATCCAATTCCATGCACCAGAACACTGACACAAGCTTCCCAAACTAGGAAACCTTGACAAACAAATTGTCCAACCCCACCCATTGGGTGAAACCTCCACAATAAAAAGGAACCACAGAACACCAGAATACAGAAAGCCCACTCCACACACAGCAATCTGAACAAGACGAAAAGCCAGAGAAATACACAACAGGTAAAGGAACATGAAAAATGCCCACCAAGTCAAACAAAAGAGGAGGAGATAGGGAATCTACCTGAAAAAGAATTTAGAATGATGATAATAAAAATGATCCAAAATCTTGAAAACAAAATGGAGTTACAAATAAATAGCCTGGAGACAAAGATTGAGAAGATGCAAGAACTGTTTAACAAGGACCTAGAAGAAATAAAAAAGAGTCAATTAAAAATGAATAATGAAATAAATTAGATCAAAAACACTCTGGAGGGAACCACCAGTAGAATAACGGAGACAGAAGATAGGATAAGTGAGGTAGAAGATAAAATGGTGGAAATAAATGAAGCAGAGACGAAAAAAGAAAAAAGAATCAAAAGAAATGAGGACAATCTCAGGGAACTCTGGGACAATATGAATCATGCCAACATTTGAATCATAGGTGTCCCGGAAGAAGAAGACAAAAAGCAAGGCCATGAGAAGTTACTCGAGGAGATAATAGCTGAAAACTTCCCTAAAATGGGGAAGGAAAAAGCCACCCAAGTCCAAGAAACCCAGAGAGTCCCAAACAGGATAAACCCAAGGCGAAACACCCCAAGACACATATTAATCAAATTAACAAAGATCAAACACAAAGAACAAACATTAAAAGCAGCAAGGGAGAAACAACAAATAACACACAAAGGGATTCCCATAAGGATAACAGCTGATCTATCAATAGAAACCCTTCAGGCCAGAAGGAAATGGCAGGACATACTTAGAGTAATGAAAGAGAATAACCTACAACCTAGATTACTGTACCCAGCAAGGATCTCATTCAGATATGAAGGAGAACTCAAAAGCTTTACAGACAAGCAAAAGCTGAGAGAATTCAGCACCACCAAACCAGCTCTTCAACAAATGCTAAAGGATCTTCTCTAGACAGGAAACACAAAAAGGTTGTATAAACGTGAACCCCAAACAACAAAGTAAATGGCAACAGGACCATACTTATCAATAATTACCTTAAATGTAAATGGGTTGAATGCCCCAACCAAAAGACAAAGGCTGGCTGAATGGATACAAACCCAAGACCCCTATATATGCTGTCTATGAGACCCACCTCAAAACAAGGGACACATACAGACTAAAAGTGAAGGGCTGGAAAAAAATGTTTCACGCAAATGGAGACCAAAAGAAAGCAGGGGTCACAATACTCATATCAGATGAAATAGACTTTCAAATAAAGGCTGTGAAAAGAGACAAAGAAGGACACTACATAATGATCAAAGCATCAATGCAAGAAGAAGATATAACAATTATAAATATATATGCACCCTACATAGAAGCACTGCACTATGTAAGGCAAATGCTAATGAGTATGAAAGAAGAAATTAATAGTAACACAATAATAGTGGGAGACTTTAATACCCCACGCACAACTATGGATAGATCAACTAAACAGAAAATGAACAAGAAAACACAAACTTTAAAGGACACAATGGACCAGCTAGGCCTTATTGACATCTATAGGATGTTTCACCCCAAAATAATCAACTTCACCTTTTTCTCAAGTGCACACGGAACCTTCTCCAGAATAGATCAAATCCTGGGCCATATATCTAGTCTTGGTAGGTTCAAAAATATTGAAATCATTCCAGTCATCTTTTCCGACCACAGTGCAGTAAGATTAGATCTCAATTACAGGAAAAAAATATATTAAAATTTCAAACATATGGAGGCTAAACAACATGCTTCTGAATAACCAACAAATCATAGAAGAAATCAAAAAAGAAATCAAAATATGCATAGAAATGAATGAAAATGAAAACACAACAACCCAAAATCTATGGGACACTGTAAAAGCAGTGCTAAGGGGAAGATTCATAGCATTACAGGCCTACCTCAAGAAACAAGAATAAAGCCAAATAAATAACCTAACACTACACCTAAAGCAACTAGAGAAGGAAGAAATGAAGAACCCCAGGGTTAGTAGAAGGAAAGAAATCTTAAAAATTAGGGCAGAAATAAATGCAAAAGAAACTAAAGAGATCATAGCAAAAATTAACAAAGCTAAAAGCTGGTTTTTTGAAAAAATAAACAAAATTGACAAACCATTAGCAAGACTCCTTAAGAAACAAAGGGAGAAGAACCAAATTAACAAAATTAGAAACGAAAATGGAGAGATCACAACAGACAACACAGAAATACAAAGGATCATAAAAGACTACTACCAGCAGCTCTATGCCAACAAAATGGACAACTTGGAAGAAATGGATGAGTTCTTAGAGAAGTATAACTTTCCAAAACTGAACCAGGGAGAAATAGATCTTAACAAACACATCACAAGTAAGGAAATCGAAACTCTAATCAGAAATCTTCCAGCAAACAAAAGCCCAGGACCAGATGGCTTCACAGCTGAATTCTACCAAAAATTTAGAGAAGAGCTAACACCTATCTTACTCAAACTCTTCCAGAAAATTGCAGAAGAAGGTAAACTTCCAAACTCATTCTATGAGGCCACCATCACCCTAATTCCAAAACCAGACAAAGATGCCACAAAAAAGAAAAGTACAGGCCAATATCACTGATGAACATAGATGCAAAAATCCTTAACAAAATCATAGCAAACAGAATCCAATAACATATTAAAAAAATCATACACCATGACCAAGTGGGCTTTATCCCAGGAATGCAAGTATTCTTTAATATCCACAAATCAATCAATGTAATACACCACATTAACAAATTGAAAGATAAAAACCATATTATTATCTCAATAGATGCAGAGAAAGCCTTTGACAAAATTCAACACCCATTCAAGATTAAAACTCTCCAGAAAGCAGAAATAGAAGGAACATACCTCAACATAATAAAAGCTATATATGACAAACCCACAGCAAGCATCACACTCAAGGGTGAAAAATTGAAAGCATTTCCCCTAAAATCAGGAACAAGACAAGGGTGCCCACTCTAACCACTACTATTCCACATAGTTTTTGAAGTGTTGGCCACAGCAATCAGGGCAGAAAAAGAAGTAAAAGGAATCCAGATAGGAAAAGAAGAAGTGAAACTCTTGCTGTTTGCAGATGACATGATCCTCTACATAGAAAACCCTAAAGATTCTACCAGAAAATTACTAGAGCTAATCAACGAATATAGCAAAGTTGCAGGATATAAAATTAACACACAGAAATCTCTTGTATTCCTATACACTAACAATGAGAAAACAGAAAGAGAAATTAAGGAAACAATACCATTCACCATTGCAACAAAAATAATAAAATACTTAGGTGTATATCTACCTAAAGAAACAAAAGACCTATATATAGAAAACTATAAAACACTGATGAAAGAAATCAAAGAGGACACAAATAGATGGAGAAATATACCGTGTTCATGGATTGGAAGAATCAATATTGTCAAAATGGCTATACTACCAAAAGCAATCTATAGATTCAATGCAATCCCTCTCAAGCTACCAACGGTATTTTTCACAGAACTAGAACAAATAATTTCACAATTTGTATGGAAATACAAAAAACCTCGAATAGCCAAAGTAATCTTGAGAAAGAAGAATGGAACTGGAGGAATCAACCTGCCTGACTTTAGACTCTACTACAAAGCCACAGTCATCAAGCCAGTATGGTACTGGCACAAAGACAGAAATATAGATCAATGGAACAGAATAGAAAGCCCAGAGATAAATCCACGAACCGATGGTTACCTTATCTTCAAAAAAGGAGGCAAGGATATACAATGGAAAAAAGACAACCTCTTTAACAAGTGGTGCTGGGAAAACTGGTCAACCACCTGTAAAAGAATGAAACTAGAACACTTTCTAACACCATATACAAAAATAAACTCAACATGGATTAAAGATCTAAATGTAAGACCAGAAACTATAAAACTCCTAGAGGAGAACATAGGCAAAACACTCTCCGACATAAATCACAGCAGGATCCTCTATGACCCACATCCCAGAATTTTAGAAATAAAAGAAAAAATAAACAAATGGGACCTAATGAAACTTAAAAGCTTTTGCACAACAAAGGAAACTATAAGCAAGGTGTAAAGACAGCCCTCAGATTGGGAGAAAATAATAGCAAACGAAGCAACAGACAAAGGATTAATCTCAAAAATATACAAGCAACTCCTCCAGCTCAACTCCAGAAAAATAAATGACCCAATCAAAAAATGGCCAAAGGACTAAACAGACATATCTCCAAGGAAGACATACAGATGGCTATAAAACACATGAAAAGATGCTCAACATCACTCATTATCAGAGAAAAGCAAATCAAAACCACAATTAGGTACCATTACACACCAGTCAGGATAGCTGCTATCCAAAAGTCTACAAGCAATAAATGCTGGAGAGGGTGTGGAGAAAAGGGAACCCTCTTACACTGTTGATGGGAATGCAAACTAGTACAGCCACTATGGAAAACAGTGTGGAAATTTCTTAAAAAACTGGAAATAGAACTGTGATATGACCCAGCAATCCCACTTCTGGGCATATACACCGAGGAAACCAGATCTGAAAGAGACACGTGCACCCCAGTGTTCATCGCAGCACTTTTTATAATAGCCAAGACATGGAAGCAAGCTAGATGCCCATCAGCAGATGAATGGATAAGGAAGCTGTGGTACGTATACACAATGGTATATTACTCAGCCATTAAAAAGAATTCATGTGAATCAGTTTTAATGAGATGGATGAAACTGGAGCCCATTATACAGAGCGATTCAAGCCAGAAAGATAAAGAACATTACAGTATACTAACACATATATATGGAATTTAGAAAGATGGTAATGATAACCCTATATGCAAAACAGAAAAAGAGACACAGATGTATAAAACAGACTTTTGGACTTTGTGGGAGAAGGCGAGGGTGGGATGTTTCAAGAGAACAGCATCGAAACATGTATATTATCTAGGGTGAAACAGATCACCAGCCCAGGTTGGATGCATAAGACAAGTGCTAAACCTGGTGCACTGGGAAGAGCCAAAGGGATTGGGTGGAGAGGGAGGTGGGAGGGGGGATCGGGATGGGGAATACATGTAAATCCATGGCTAATTCATGTCAATGTATGACAAAAATGACTACAATATTATAAAGTAATTAGCCTCCAACTAATAAAAAGAAATGAAAAAAAAAAAACAACAACAACAACAACTCATATTTGTTCAGCGACCTCAGGACTCATGTCCAATTTCGAGGGATAACTCGGAATTCTCCTCGAGGCTTGGTAGGACAATAGGGACGCCTTTTGAGGTGAGGCGGGAGACCCAGTGTCCCATTGCAGTTGCCACAGGGATATTGGGATTCCTATCAATTTTCAACAGGAGTCACACATTGTCTCATTTTGAAGCATTGAACTTCGTGTTCCTCTCTAGTTGTCAGAGGGATATGAGGCCTCCTGTCGAGAACAGGCGGGCAACTCGGTATTTTCTTGGGTCTCAACAGGGGATGCAGACATCCTTTCATGTTGTGAGATGAAAGACGAGACTGAATTCAAGTCAGTGCAGGGAAATCAGGCCTTATTTCGAGTCATGGCATCCAGATGTCCATTCCACTTGAGGCAGCAAACTCAGGGTCCCTCTTACATACATATAGCTGATAGCAGCCTTCTCTTGAGGTGCGAGTGGAAAGTCGGCCTTCCTCTGGAGGTGAAGCAAGAGATTCGTCCTTCATTTAGAGATGATTTGGGGGTACAAGGAGCTCTCTCTGGTTGCGGCTGCAACCTCGGGGTTCCTCTACACTTGTGACGGTGTTCCTGGGGACTCTCTGGAATTCCATAAACGAAGTCAAGGCTCCCTTCATGTTTGATGTGGAAGACGGAATTGCTCTGGAGGCAATGCAGGGGAATCGGGCATCATCTTGCATTGAAGTTGGAATTTTGTGGTTTTATTCAAAGTGTGGTAGGAAACTTGTGGTTCTTCTCGAGTAACTTCGGGGAAGGCAGTGAACCTTACATGGTTTGTCAGGGATGTTAGGCCTCCTTTCTCGTTGCCAGAGACACTTTGGGATTCTTTTCGAGTTGTGGCAGGTAATCGGGATGCAACTCTAGTTGAGGTGGAAATTCCAGCGGCGGTTTGCTGTTGCAACATGGATTTGCGGTTTGTATAGATTTTCCAGGGGAGTCAGGCATCGTCTCCTGTTGAAGCATGCAACTCCGCATTCCTCTTGAGATGTCAAAGGGGTGTCAAGCCTCCTGTGGAGATGAGGCGGGGAACAAGGGCTCTTTCTAGGGTCTCAACAGGGGACTCAGACATCCGTTCATGTTGTGAAAGGAAACAAGGTCTTGCATTTGAGTCACTGCAGGGAATTCAGGCCTTACCTTGAGTGAGGGGAACTCGGTGTCCATTCCAATTGAGGCAGCAAACTCAAGGTCCCTCTCACATACCTATTGCTGAGAACAGCCTCCTCTTCAGGTGCTTGTGGAAAGGTGGCATTCCTCTTGAGTTGAAGCCAGGGAATCAGCTCTCATCTAGAGATGATTTGTGGTACTTGGAGCTCTTCTCGAGTTGCTGTGTTGAACTCCGTGTTCCTCTAGACTTGGGACGGTTTTCTTGGGGAATCTCTGGAGTTGCCTAAAGGAAGTCAAGCTACTTGTGTTTGATGGGGAACGCGGGATGGCTCTGCAGCCAATGCAGGGGAATCAGGCCTTATCTCGAGCTGATTTGGGGTACATGGGGCTCTTTTGCATTGCGGCAGTGATCTCGTGGTTCCTATAGATTTGTGATGGTGTTCCTGGGGACTCTCTGGAGTTTCGTAAAGGAAGTCAAGCCTCCTTTTGTGTTTTATGTGGAACACGGAATTGCTCTTGAGGCAATGCAGGAGAATCAGGCATCATCTTGCATTGAGGTTGGAATTTTGTGGTTTTACTCAAGTTGCGGTGGGAAACTCGTGGTTCTTCTTGAGTAACTACGGGGAAGACAGTGTACTGCTCATGGTTTCTCAGGGATGTCAGGCCTCCTTTCTCGTTGCCAGAGACACTTTGGGGTACCTCTCGAGTTGTGATAGGAGAATCGGAATGCACCTCGAGTTGAGGCGGACATTCCAGCTTCCATTTCCTGTTACAACATGGATCTTGTGGTTTGTATAGATTTTCCAGGGGAGTCAGGCATCGTCTCGTGTTGAGGCATGGAAGACCTCTTCAGTCTCAAGTTGGAAATGGGGTGTCAGGCCTCATTTCGAGATGGGTAGGGGAACTCGGGCGTTTTCTTGTAGTGCAACAAGGGAGTCAGACCACCCTTAGTGCTGTGACAGGAAACTCAGAGCTCCATTCAAGTCGTTGCCATGGACTTGTCGAGTCGTTATGTCGAGCTGAGGGGGAACACGACGTCCTTTCGACTTACAGAAGGGACCTTGGGTTTCTTCTCGAGTTTCAACAGGTGAGACAAGGCAGCCCTTCTGGAGTGAGTGGAAAATCGGGATTCCTGTCCAATCGCAGAATGAGAATCGGCCCTCATCTCGAGGTGATTTGGGGTCCTTGGAGCTCCTCTCGAGTTGCTGTGCTGAACTTGGTGTTCATCTAGAGTTGTGATGGTGTGCTTGGTGAATCTCTGGAGATGCTTAAAGGAAGTAAAGCTTCCTGCTGTATTTGATGGGGAAGGCGGGATGGCTCTGGAACCAATGTAGGGGAAACGGGCCTCATCTCGCCGTGAGGGGGGCAATCTCATGGTTTTTCTCGAGTTGCAGTGAGAACCTGACGTTTCCTCTCGAGTTATGATGGGCATGTTCTTTAAACACTGGTGTTTTCTCATCGACATCAGGACTCCTGTCTAATTTCCAGGGACACCTTGGGATTCTCCTAGAGTTGTGGCAGGGCAGTATGGACGCCTCTTGAGTTGAGGAGGGAGACCCAGGGTCCCTTTCCTGTTGCCACTGGGATATTGGAATTCCTATCGATTTTCAAGAGCAGTCAGGTATCATCTCCTGTTGAAGCATGCAACTCCGCATTCCTCTGGAGATGTCAAATGGGTGTGAAGCCTCCTCTGGAGATGCGGCGGGGAACTAGGGCTCTTTCTAGGGTCTCAACAGGACATTCAGACATCCCTTCATGTTGTGAGAGGAAACATGGGTTTGTGTTTGAGTCACTGTAGGGAAATCAGGCCTTACCTCGAGTGAGGGGAACTCGGTGTCCATTCCACTTGAGGCAGCAAACTCAGGATCCCTCTCACATACCTATAGCTGAGAGAAGCCTCCTCTTGAGGTGCTTGTGGAAAGGTCGGTTTCCTGTTGAGTGGAAGCCAGGGAATCAGCTCTCATCTCAAGATGATTTGGGGTACACAAAGCTCTTCTCAAGTTACTCTGCTGAACTCGGTCTTCTTTTAGACTTGGGACGGTGTTCTCAGGGAATCTCTGGAGTTGCCTAAAGGAAGTCAAGTTACTTGTCGTGTTTGATGGTGAACGCAGAATTGCCCAGAAGCCAATGAAGGGGAATCGGGCCTCATCTCGAGCTGATTTGGGGTACACGGAGCTCTTTCATGTTGCTGCAGTGACCTCAGGGTTCCTCTAGATTTGTGACAGTGTTCTTGTGGAATTTCTGGAGTTCCATAAAGGAAGTCAAGGCTCCTTTCCTGATTGATGTGGAACACGGAATTGCTCTGCAGGCAATGCACGTGAATTTGGCTTCATTTTGAGATGAGGGGGAAGTCTCATGGTTTTTATTGAGTTGCGGTGGGAACCTGGGGTTTATTCTCGAGTTACAATGGGGATGGCCCTTCACAACTCGTGTTTGTTCAGTGATGTCAGGACGCCTGTCTAGTTGCAAGGGACACCTCGGGATTTTCCGCGAGGTTTGGCAGAGCAATAGGAACACCTCTCGATATGAGGCAGGAGACCCAGGGTCCCATTCCAGTTGCCACAGGGATTTTGGGAATCCTATCAATTTTCAAGAGAAGTCAGCCATCGTCTCCTTTTGAAGCATTGAACTCCGTGTTCCTCTCGAGATGTCAAAGGGATATGAGGCCTCCTGTCAAGAAGAGGCGGGCATCTAGGGCTTTTTCTTGGTTCTCAACAAGGTATTCAGACAACCCCTCATGTTGTGAGATGTAAGACCAGCCTGAATTCAAGTCAGTGCAGGGAAATCAGGCCTTGTTTTGAGTCAGGGCATCTAGGTGTCCATTTCACTTGAGGCAGCAAACTCAGGGTCCCTCTCACATACCTATAGCTGATAGAAGCCTCCTCTTGAGGTGCGAGCAGAAATTCGGCATTCCTCTCAAGGTAAAGCAAGGGAATCAGCCCTCATCTCGAGATGATTTGGGGTACATGGAGCTCTTTTGCATTGCGGCAGTGATCTCGTGGTTCCTATAGATTTGTGATGGTGTTCCTGGGGACTCTCTAGAGTTCCATAAAGGAAGTCAAACCTCCTTTCGTGTTTGATGTGGAAGACGGAATTGCTCTGGAGGCAATGCAGGGGAATCAGGCATCATCTTTCATTGAAGTTGGAATTTTGTGGTTTTACACATGTTGCGGTAGGAAACTCGTGGTTCTTCTCAAGTAACTTCGGGGAAGGCAGTGAACCTATCGTGGTTTCTCAGGGATGTCAGGCCTCCTTTATTCAGAGACACTTTGGGATTATTTTCGAGTTGTGTCAGGGGAATCGGGATGCAACTCGAGTTGAGGCGGAAATTCCAGCGGCCGTTTCCTGTTGCAACATAGATCTTGGGGTTTGTATAGATTTCCAAGGGAGTTGGCATCATCTTTTGTTGAGGCACGGAAGACCCCTTTGGTCTCAAGATCGAAATGGGGTGTCAGGCCTCATTTTGAGTTGGGGAAGGGAACTCTGGCATTTTCTAGTAGTGCAAGAAGGGAGTCAGACTACCCTTAGTGTTGCCACAGGAAACTTGGAGTTCGAGTCAAGGCATTGCCATGGAATCAGTCCTTATGTCAAGCGGAGGGGGAACACGATGTCCTTTCGACTTACAACAAGGACCTCGGGGTTCTTCTTGAGTTTCAACAGGTGAGACAAGGCAGCACTTCTGGTGTGAGTGGAACATCAGGATTCCTGTCCAATCAAAGAATGAGAATTGGCCCTCATCTCGAGGTGATTTTGGATACATGGAGCTCTCCTCGAGTTGCTGTGCTGACCTCAGTGTTCATCTAGACTTGTGACGGTGTGCTCACGGAATCTCTGGAGTTGCTTAAAGAAGTCAAGCTTGCTGAAATGTTTGATAGGGAAGGCGGGATGGTTCTGGAACCAAAGCAGGAGATTCGGGCCTAAACTCACGATGAGGGGGGCAATCTCATGGTTTTCTCGAGCCCTAGTTGTCTGCCTCTTCTCGACAGGAGGCCTCACATCCCTTTGACACCTCGAGAGGAATGCGGATTTCAATGCTCCAAAAGGAGACAATGCCTGAGGCTTGAAAATTTATAGGAATCCCAACATCCCTGTGGCAACTGGAAAGGGACCCTTGGTCTCCCGCCTCACCTCGAGAGGCATCCCTATTTCAGTGCCAAGCCTCGAGGAGAATCCCGAGGTGTCCCTTGCAACTAGACAGGTGTCCTGACGTCACTGACAAGCACAAGTTGCTAAGGGCCATCCCAGTCGTAACTCGAGAGGAAACCCCAGGATTCTGCCGCAACTCGAGAATAACCATGAGACTTCCCCCTCATCACGAGATGAGGTCCGATTCACCTGCATTGCCTGCAGAGCAATTTCGTGTTTTACATCAAACACAAAAGAAGCCTTGATTTCCTTTATGAAACTCCAGAGATTCCCCGAGAACACCGTCCCAATTCTAGAAGAACACCGCATTCAGCAGAGCAAATCCTCAAGAGCTTCGTGTACTCAAAATCATCTCCAGATGAGAGCTGATTTCCTGGCTTTGACTCACGTGGAATGCCACCTTTCCACAAGTACCTCAAGAGGAGGCTTCTCTCAGCTATAGGTATGTGAGAGGGATCCTGAGTTTGCTGCCTCAAGTGGAATGGACACCGAGTTCCCCTCACTCGAGGTAAGGCCTGATTTCCCTACAGTGACTCAAATGCAAGCCCTTGTTTCCTCTCACAACATGAAGGGATGTCTCAATCCCCTGTTGAGACCCTAGAAAGAGCCCTAGTTCCCCTCCTCATCTCCATAGGAAGCTTCACACCCCTTTGACATCTCAAGAGCAATGCAGATTTGCATGCTTCAAAAGGAGATGATTCCTGACTCCTCTTGAAAATCAGTAGGAATTCCAATATCCCAGTGGCAACTGGAAAGGGACTCTGGGTCTCCCTCCTCAACTCGAGAGGCATCCCTACTGCTCTGCCACGACTCGAAGAGAATCCTGAGGTGTCCCTGGAAACTAGACAGGAGTACTGACATCGATGAGAAAACATGAGTGTTTAAATAACATACTTATTGTAACTCAAGAGAAAACCCCAGCTCCCCACAGCAACTCGGGGAAATCCATGAGATTGCCTCCCTCACTGTCAGATGAGGCCTGAATCCCCTGCATTGGTTTCCAGAGCCATCTCGCCTTCCCCATCAAACACGACAGGAAGCTTGACTTCCTTTAAGCAACTCCAGAAATTCCCCGAGCACACCGTCACAAGTCTAGATGAACATCGATGTCAGAACCGCAAATCGAGAAGAGCTCTGTGTACCCCAAATCATCTCTAGATGAAGGCTGATTCTCTTTGTTTGATTGGATAGGAACCCCGATGTTCCACACACACCGGAAGTGCTTCCTTGTCTCACCTGTTGAAACTCAAGAAGAACCCTGAGGTCCCTACTGTAAGTCGAAAGGACATCTTGTTCACAATCAGCTCGACATAAGGAATGATTCCATGGCAACGACATGAATGGAACACCGAGTTTCCTGTCCCAACACTAAGGGAGATCTAACTGCCTTGTTGCAATTCTAGAAAAAGCCCGAGTTCCCTGTCTCTTCTCGACAGGAGGCCACACATCCCTTTAACAACTCGAGAGGAATGCAAAGTTCAATGCTTCAAGAAGAGATGATGCCTGACTCCTTTTGAAAATTGATAGGAATCCCAATATCCCTGTGGTACTTGAAAGGGACCCTGGGCCTCCCGCCTCACCTTGAAAGCGTTCACTATTGCCCTGCCATGCCTCGAGGAGAATCCCGAGATGTCCCTGGCAACTAGACAGGAGTCCTGACGTCGCTGAACAAACACGAGTATTGAAGTGCCATCCCCATCGAAGCTCCAGAGGAAACCCCAGGTTCCCTCCGCAGATTGAGAAAAAACATGAGATTTTCCCCCTCACTGCGAGATGAGGCCCAATTCCCCTGCATTGCCTCCAGAGCAATTCCGTGTTCCACATCAAACACGAAAGGAGCCTTTACTTCCTTTATGGAACTCCAAAGAGTCCACAAGAACACCATCACAAGTCTAGAGGAACCCCGAGATCACTGCCACAACCTGAGAGAGCTCTGTGTACCCCAAATCATCTTGAGATGAGGGCCGATTCTCATTCCTCGATTGGACAGGTATCCCAATGTTCCACTCCCACTGGAAGCACTGCCTTGTCTCACCTGTTGAAACTCAAGAAGAACCCCGAGGTCCCAGCTGTAAGTCGAAAGGACATCATGTTCCCCCTCAGCTGGACATGAGGACTTATTCCATGGCAACGACTTGAGTGGAACTCCGAGTTTCCTGGCGCAACACTAATGGAGGTTTGACTCCCTTGTTGCACTTTAGAAAAAGCCCGAGTTCCCTGTCCCATCTCGAAATGAGGCCTGACACCCCATTTTGAACTTGAAAGCATAGAGGGCTTCCATGCCTCAACACGAGACGATGCCTGACTCCCCTGGAAAATCTATACAAACTGTAAGATCCCTGTCACAAAAGGAAATGGAAGCTGGAATTGCCGCCTCAACACCAGAGCATCCCATTTCCCCTTCCACAACTCGAGAAGAATTCAAAAGTGTCTCTGGCAACAAGAAAGGAGGCCTGACATCCCTGAGAAACCGTGAGAGCTTCACTGCCCTCCCCGTAGTTACTCGAGAGAAACCACGAGATTCCTACGGCAAGTTGAGAAAACCCACAAGATTACAACTTCAATGCATGATGATGCCTGGTTCCCCTTCATTGCCTCCAAAGCATTTCCGTGTTTCACATCAAACAGGAAAGGTGTCTTGCCTTCTATTATGTAACTCCAGAGAGTCCCCAGGAACACCATCACAAGTCTAGAGGAATCCTGAAAACACTGCCACAACATGAAAGAGCTCCATGTACTACAAATCATCTCGGTATGAGGGCCGATTGTCTTGCTTCACCTCCAGAGGAATGCCGACCTTCTACTCGCACCTCAAGAGGAGGCTTCTATCAGCTATAGTTATGTGAAAGGGACCCTGAGTTTGCTGCCTCAAGTGGAATGGACACCGAGATGCCCTGACTCAAAATAAGGCCAGATTTCCCTGCAGTGACTTGAATGCAGGCATGTCTCTCATATCACAACATGAAGGGATGTCTGAATCCCCTATGGAGACCCTAGAAAAAGCCCTAGTTCTCCGCCTCATCTCGACAGGAGGCCTTTTTTGACAAGTCGACAGGAATGCAGAGTTCAATGCTTCTAAAGGAGACGATGCGTGACTCCTCTAGAAAATCGATAGGAATCCCAATCCCTGTGGCAACTGGAAAGGGACACTGGGTCTCCCGCTTCACATTGAGAGGCGTCCCTATTGCCATGCCAAGCCTCGAGGAGAATCCCGAGGTGTCCTTTGCAACTAGACAGGAGTCCAGACGTTGCTGAACAGACACGTGTTATGAAGGGCCATCCCCGTTGTAACTCGAGAGGAAACCCCAAGTTCCTGCTGCAACTGGAGAAAAACAATGAGACTTCCCCCTCATCGTGAGATGAGGCCTGATTTACCTGCATTGAGTGCAGAGCTATTCCATGTTCCACATCAAATAGGAAAGGAGCCTTGACTTCCTTGACGAAACTCCAGAGAGTCCCCACGAACACCGTCACAAGTCTAGATGGACCCTGAGTTCACTGCAGCAACATGAAAGAGCTCCGTGTACCCCAATTCATCTTGAGATGAGAGCTGATTCCAAGGCATCTACTCAAGAGGAATGCCAACTTTCCACAAGCACCTCAAGAGGAGGCTTCTCTCAGCTATATGTATGTGAGAGGGACCCTGTCGTTCCTGCCTCAAGTGGAATGTACACCGAGTGCTGCTCACTTGAGGCAAGGGCTGATTTCCCTGCAGTGATTCAAATGTAAGCCCTTGTTTCTTCTCACAACATGAAGGGATGTTTGAATACACCATTGAGACCCTTGAAAGAGCCCTAGTTACCTGCCTCATCCCCACCGGAGGCTTCACACCCCTTTGACATCTTCAGAGGAATGCGGTGTTGCATGCTTCAACAGGAAATGATGCCTGACTCTTCTTGAACATCAATATGAATTCCAATATCCCAGTTGCAACTGGAAAGGGACCCTGGGTCTCCCTCCTCAACTCGAGTGGCGTCCCTAAAGGGCTGCCACGACTCGAGGAGAATCATGAGGTGTCCCTCGAAACTAGACAGGAGTCCTGACGTCTCTGAGAAAACACAAGTGTTTAAAAACATCCCCGTCATAACTCGAGAGGAAACCCCGGGTTCCCAATGCAAGGCGAGAAAAACCATGAGTTTTCCCACCTCACCTTGACATGAGGCCCGGATCCCCTGCATTGTCTGCAGAGCAATTCCATGTTTCACATCAAACACGAAAGGAGGGTTGACTTCCATTTTGGATCTCCAGAGAGTCCCCAGGAACACCATCACAAGTCTAGAGGAACCCCAAAGTCACTGCCGCAACCCAAGAGAGCTCCGTGTACCCGAAATCATCTCAAGATGAGGGCCGATTCTCATTCTTCGATTGGAGAGGAATCCCGATGTTCCACTCACACCGGAAGCACTGCACTGTCTCACTTGTTGAAACTCGAGAAGAACCCCGAGGTCCCTGCTGTAAGTGGAAAGGACATCGTGTTCACTCTCAGCTCCACATAAGTACTGATTTCATGGCAACGACTTGAATGGAACTCCCAGTTTCCTGTCGCAACACTAAGGGAGGTCTGACTCCCTTGTTGCACTTCTGAAAAAGCCTGAGTTCCCCGCCCCATCTGGAAATCAGGCCTGACACCCCATTTCGAAATTCACAGCAAAGAGGGCTTCCATGCCTCAAAAAGAGATGATGTCTGACACCCTTGAAAAATCTATACACACCACAAGATCCCTGTCACAAAAGGAAACAGAAGCTGGAATTTCCGCCTCAACTACAAATGTGTCCCGATTCCCCTGCAACAACTTGAGAAGAATCCCAAAGTGTCTCTGCCAACGCGAAAGGAAGCCTGACATCCCTGAAAAAACATCAGAGGTCCACTGCATTCCACGTAGTAACTCGAGGTGAACAACGAGTTTCCTACCGCAACTTGAGGAAACACACAAGATTCAACCTTTAGTGCAAGATGATGCCCGATTCCCCTGCATTGCCTCCAGAGCAATTCCGTGATCCACATAAAACATGAAAGGATGCTTGACTTTCTATATGGAACTCCAGGGAGTCCCCACGAACAACGTCACAAGTGTAGAGGAACCCCGAAGTCACTGCTGCAACTCGAAAGAGCTCCATCTACCCCAAATCAACTCAAGGTGAGGGCCAACTCCCCTGCTTCAACTCGAGAGGAATGCCAACTTTCCATTCTCACCTCAAGAGGAGGTTTCTATTAGCTATAGGTATGAGAGGACCCTGAATTTGCTGCTAAAGTGGAATGGACACCAAGATGCCCTGACTCGAATTAAGGCCGAATTTTCCTGCAGTGACTTGAATGAAGGCTCATCTTTCATCTCACAGCATGAAGGGACGTCTGAATACCCTGTTGAAATCCTAGAGAAAGCCCTAGTTCCCACCTCATCTTGACAGGAGGCCTCACATCCCTTTGACAAATCGAGAGGCACGTGGAGTTCAGTGCTTGAAAAGGAGACGATGCCTGACTCGTCTTGAAAATTGATGGGAATCCCAATATCACTGTGGCAACTGGAAAGGGACCCTGGGTCTCCTGGCTTACCTCGAGAGGCATCCCTATTGCCCTGCCAAGCCTCGAGGAGAATCCCGAGGTGTCCCTTCCAACTAGACAGGAGTTCTGATGTCGCTGAACCAACACGAGTTTTGAAGGGCCATCCCAGTCGTAACTCGAGAATAAACGCCAGGTTCCCACCACAACTCGAGAAAAACTATGAGAATTCCCCCTCGCCATGAGATGAGGCCCGATTCCCCTGCATTGCCTCCAGAGCAATTCCACATCAAACAAGAAAGGAGGGTTGACTTCCTTTATGGAACTCCAGAGAGTCCCCAGGAACACCATCACAAGTCTAGAGGAACCCCGAAGTCACTGCCGCAAACCAAGAGAGCTCTGTGTACCCCTAATCATCTCAAGATGAGGGCCGATTCTCATTCTTCAATTGGAAAGGAATCCTGATGTTCCACTCACACCGGAAGTGCTGCCTTGTCTCACCTGGTGAAACTCGAGAAGAACCCTGAGGTCCCTGCTGTAAGTCGAAAGGACTTGTTCCCCCTCAGCTCGACATAAATACTGATTTCATGGCAACGACTTGAATGGAACTCCGTTTCCTGTCGCAACACTAAGGGAGGTCTGACTCCCCTGTTGCACTTATAGAAAAACCCCGAGTTCCCTGTCCCATCTAGAAGTGAGGTCTGACACCCCATTTCGGACTTGAGACTAAAGAGGGCTTCCATGCCTCAACACAAGATGATGCCTGACACCCATGGAAAATCTATAGAAACCGGAAGATCCCTGTCACAACAGGAAACGGAAGCTGGAATATCCGCCTCAACTCCAGATGCGTCCCGATTCCCCTGCCACAACTCGAGAAGAATCCCAAAGTGTCTCTGGCAGCGAGAAAGGTGGCCTGACATCCCTGAGAAACCATCAGAGGTTCACTGCTGTCCCCGTATTTACTCTAGTGAAACCATGAGTTTCCTACTGCAACTTGAGGAAACCCACAAGATTCCACATTCAATGCAAGATGATGCACAATTCCCCTGCATTGCTTCCAGAGTAATTCCTCATGTCCACATCAAACATGACAAGTGGCTTGACTTCCTTTGGGCAACTCCAGAGAGTTCCCAGAAAACACCGTCCAAGTCTAGAGGAACACCAATGTTCAGCACAGCAAATTGAGGAAAGCTCTGTGTATCACAAATCATCTCGAGATGAGAGCTGATTCCCTGGTTTCAACTAATGAGGTATGCCAACTTTCCAAAAGCACCTCAAGAGGAGGCTTCTCTCAGCAGTAGGTATGTGGAAAGGACTCTGACTTTGCTGCCTCTAGAGGAATGGCCACCGAGATGCCCTGACTCGAAAGAAGGCTGGATTTCCCTGCAGTGGCTTGAATGCAGGCTCGTCTTTCATCTCCCACGATGACATGATGTCTAAATCCCCTGTGGAGACATTAGAGAAAGCCCTAGATCCCCCGATCATCTTGACAGGAGGCCTCACGTCCCTTAGACACCTTGAGAGGCTCACGCAGTTCAATGCTTCAAATGGTGACGATGCCTGACTCCTTTTGAAAATTGATAGAAATCGCAATATCCCTGTGGCAACTGGAAAGGGACACTGGGTCTCCCGCCTCACCTCGGGAAGCGTGCCGATTGCCCTGCCAAGCATCAAGAGACTCCCGAGGTGTCCCTTGTAACTAGACAGGAGTCCTGACGTCGCTGAAGAAACACGAGTTTTGAAGGGCATCCCCGCCGTAACTCGAGATTATACCCAGGTTCTCGCCGCAACTTGAGAAAAAAACATGAGACTTCCTCTTCGCAACGAGATGAGGCCCGATTCCCCTGCATTGCGTGCAGAGCAATTCCGTGTTCCCCATCAAACACGTAAGGAGACTTGACTTCTTGATGGAACACCAGAGAGTCCCCAAGAACCCTGTCGCATGCCTATAGGGACCCTGAGGTCACGGCAGCAACAAGAAAGAGATCTGTGTACCCGAAATTAGCTCCAGATGAGCCCCGATTCCCCTGCATTGAGTCCAGAGCCAGCCTGTGTTCCCCATCAACCAGGACAAGTGGCTTGATTTCCTTTAGGCAACTCCAGAAATTCCGTTAGAACACTGTCTCAAGTCTAGAGGACCACCACGTTCAACACAGCAACATGAGGAAAGCTCCGTGAACCCCAAATTGTCTCCAGGTGAGTGCTGATTCCCTGGATTCCACTCAAGAGGTATGCCAACTTTCCACAAGCACCTCAAGCAGAGGCTTCTCTCAGCAATAGGTATGTGAGACGGACCCTGAGTTTACTGCCTCAAGTGGAATGGACAGCGAGATGCCCTGACTCAAAAGAAAGCCGGATTTCCCTGCAATAGCTTAAATGCAGGCTCGTCTGTCATCTCCCAAGATGAAGGGATGTCTGAATCCCGTGTGGAGACCCTAGAGAAAGCCCTAGTTCCCCGCCTCATCTCGACAGGAGGCCACACGTGCCTTAGACACCTCAAGAGGCACGCACAGTTCAATGCTTGCAAAGGTGACGATTCCTGACTCCTCTTGAAAATTGATAAGAATCGCAACATCCCAGTGGCAACTGGAAAGGGACACTGGGTCTCTCTCCTCACCACGGGAAGCATCCCTATTGCCCTGCCACGACATCAAAGAGATCCATAGGTGTCCCTCGTAACTAGACAGGAGTCCTGACGTTGCTGAGAACAAACGAGTGTTTTGAGGGATCCTCGCCGTAACTCGAGTTTATAAACCCAGGTTCTCAACGCAACTCGAGAAAAACCATGATATTTCTCCTCGCCATGAGATTAGGCCCGAATCCCCTGCATTGCATACAGAGAAATTCCGTGTTCCCCATCAAACACGTAAGGAGGGTTTGACTTCCTTGTTGGAACACCACAGAGAGTCCCCAAAAACACGTCACAAGTCTAGAGGGACACTGAGGTCACCGCCGCAAACAATGTGAATGCTCAGTGTACCCCTAATCAACTCAAGATGATGAGGCCGAGAAGTGCTGCCTTGTCTCACCTGGTGAAACTCGAGAAGAACCCTGAGGTCCCTGCTGTAAGTTGAAAGAACATCCTGTTCCCCCTCAGCTCGACATAAATACTGATTTCATGGCAACGACTTGAATGGAACTCCGTTTCCTGTCTCAACACTAAGGGAGGTCTGACTCCCTTTTTGCACTTCTAAAAAAGCCCGAGTTCCCCTCCACATCTCAAAATGAGGCCTGACACCCCATTTCGGACTTGAGACTAAAGAGGGCTTCCATACCTCAACACCAGAGATGCCCGACACCCATGGAAAATCTATAGAAACCGCAAGATCCCTGTCGCAACAGGAAACAGAAGCTGGAATGTCCACATCAATCCCTGATGCGTCCCAATTCCCCTGCCACAACTCGAGGAGAATCCCAAAGTGTCTCTGGCAGCGAGAAAGAATGCCAGACATCCCTGAGAAACCATCAGAAGTTCACTGCTGTCCCCCTAGTTACTCCAGTGGAACCAGAATCCCCTGCATTGGCTGCAGAACAATCCCGCATTGCTCATCAAACATGACAAGTGGCTTGACTTCCTTTGGGGAACTCCAGAGTTTCCCCGAAAACACCGTCCCAAGACGAGAGGAACACCAAGTTCAGCGCAGCAACTCGAGGAATGCTTCATGTACCCCAAATTGTCTCGAGATGAGAGCGGATTCCCTGCTTCAACTCAAGAGGTATGCCAACTTTCCACAAGCACCTCAAGAAGAGGCTTCTGTCAGCAATATAGGTTTGTGGGAGGGACCCTGAGTTTGCTGCCTCAAGTGGAATGGACACCGAGATGCCCTAACTCGAAAGAAGGCCGGATTTCCCTGCAGTGTCTTGAATGCAGGCTCGTCTTTCATCTCCCACGATGAAGGGGTGTCTGATTCCCCGGTGGAGGAGACCCTAGAGAAAGCCCTAGGTCACCGGCTCCTCTCGACAAGAGTCCTCACATTGCTTTGACACCTGGAGAGGCTCGCAGAGTTCAATGATTCCAAAGGTGACAATGCATGACTCCTCTTGAAAATTGATAGGAATCCCTATATCCCTGTGGCAACTGGAAAGGGACCCTGGGTCTCCTGACTCACCTTGAGAAGCATCCCTATTGCCCTGCCAAGCTTTGACGAGATTCCCTAGATAACCCTCATAACTAGACAGGAGTCCTGACGTTGGTGAACAAACATGCGTTTTGAAGGGCCATCCCCGCCGTAACTCGAGAATATACCCCCGTCCCGCTGCAACTCTAGCAAAACCAAGAGACTTTCCCCTCGCCGCGAGATGAGGCCAGATTCCCCTCCATTGTATGCAGAGCAATTCCTTGTTCCAAGTCAAACACGTAAGGGGATTTGACTTGCTTGATGGAACTCCAGAGAATCCCCAAGAACACTTTCACAAGTCTAGAGGGACACTGAGGTCACGGTAGCAATGCGAAAGATCTCCGTGTACCCCAGATCAACTCCAGATGAAGCCTGAATCCCCTGAATTGGCTTCAGAACCATCCCACGTTGCCCATCAAAAATGACAAGTGGCTTGACTTTCCTTTAGGCAACTCCAGAGATTCCCCGAGAACACCATCCCAGGTCTCCAGGAACACCAATTTCAGCACAGTTACTCCAGGAAAGCTCCATGTCCCCCAGAGCGTCTCGAGATCAGAGCTGATTCCGTGGCTTCGACCCAAGTGGTAAGCCAACTTTCCACAAGCACCTAAAGAGGAGGCTTCTCTCAGCAATAGGTATGTGAGAGGGACCCTGAGTTTGCTGCCTCAAGTGGAATGGACACCGTTATGCCCTGAATCAAAAGGAGGCTGGATTTCCCTGTGGTGGCTTGAATGTAGGCTTGTCTTTCATCTCCCACGATGAAGAAAATGTCTGAATCTCCAGTGGAGACCCTAGAGAAAGCACTATTTCACCGCTTAACTCGACAGGAATCCTCACATCCCTTTGGCACCTCAAGAGGCACGCGGAGTTCAATGATTCCAAAGGTGACAATGACTGACTCCTCTTGAAAATGGATAGGAATCCCTGCATCCCTGTGTCAACTGGAAAGGGACCCTGGGTCTCCCGCCTCACCTCGAGAAGTGTCCCTATTGCCCTCCCAAGCGTTGAAGAGATTTCCTGAGGTGTCCCTCGTAAAAGACAGGAGTCCTGATGTCGCTGAACAAACACGAGTTTTGAACGGCCATCCACGCCTTAACACGAAAATATACCCCAGGTTCCCGTGGCAACTCGAGAAAACTATCAGGCATCCCCCTCAGCAGCAATGAGGCCTGATTCTCCTGTATTGCATGCAGAGCAATTCCGTGTTCCCCATCAAAAACGTAAGGAGCCTTGACTTGCTGGATGGAACTTCAGAGAGTCCCCAAGAACACTGTCATAAGTCTAGAGGGACCCTGAGATCACTGCAGCAACGCGAAAGAACTCCATGTATCCCCAATCAACTCGAGGTGAGGCTTGATTCCACTGCATTGGCTCTCCAGAGACATCCCGTATTCTGCATCAACCAAGACAAGTCTTGACTTCCTTTAGGTAACTCCAGAGATTCCCCAAGAACACTGTCCCAAGTCTAGAGGAACACCAAGTTCAGCACAGCAACTCTAGGAACGCTCCGTTCACCCCAAATCGTCTCGAGATGAGGCCCGATTCCCCTGCATGGGCTCCAGAGCCATCCCGCATTCCCCGTCAAACATGACAAGTTGCTTGACTTCCTTTAGGCAGCCTCAGAGATTCCCCGAGAACACCGTCCCAAGTCTAGAGCAACACAAAGTTCAGCACACAAATCAAGGAAAGATACGTGTACCCCAAATCATCTCGAATTGAGATCTGATTTCCTGGCTTTGACTCAAGAGGTATGCCAACGTTCCACAAGCAACTCAAGAGGAGGCTTCTCTAGCAATATGCATGTGAGAGCGACCCTGAGTTTGCTGCCTCAAGTGGAATGGACACCGAGATGCCCTGACTCGAAAGAAGGCCGGATTTCCCTGCAGTGTCTTGAATGCAGGCTCATCTTTCATCTCCCATGATCAAGGGATGTCTGAATCCCCTGCGGAGACACTAGAGAAAGCCCTAGGCCCGGCCTCATCTCAACAGGAGGCCTCATATCCCTTTGACACCTCGAGAGGCATGCGCAGTTCAATACTTCAAAAGGTGACGATGCCTGACTCCTCTTAAATATTGATAGGAATCCCAATATCCCTGTGGCTACTGGAAAGGGACCCTGTGTCTCCTTCCTCACATCGAGACGCGTCCCTATTGCCCTGCCAAGACTCGAAGAGATTCCCGAGGTGTCCCTCATAACTAGACAGGAGTCCTGAAGTTGCTGAAAAAACATGAGTTTTGAAGGGCCATCCCCGCTGTAACTCGAGAATATACCCCAGGTTCCCGCCGCAACTCGAGAAAAACCATGAGACTTCCCCCTTGCCGGGAGATGAGGTCCGATTCCCCTATATTGCCTGCAGAGCAATTCCGTGTTCCCCATCTAACACGTAAGAAGCATTGACTTGCTTGACGGAACTCCAGAGAGTCCCCAAGATCACTGTCACATGTCTCGAGAGACTCTGAGGTCACAGGAGCAATGCAAAATAGCACGTGTACCCCAAATCAACTCGAGATGAGGCCCAATTCCCCTGCATTCCTTTCAGATCAATTTCGTGATCCCCATCAAACACGTAAGGAGCCTTGACTTGCTTGATGGAACTCCAGAGAGTCCCGAAGAACACCGTCACAAGTCTAGAAGGATTCTGAGGTCGCTGCAGCAACACGAAATAGCTCGTTTTCCCCAAATCAACTAGAGATGAGGCCCGATTCCCCTGCATTGGCTGCAGAGCAATGCCTCATTCCCCATCAAACATGACAAGTGGCTTGACTTCCTTTGGGCAACTCCAGAGGTTCCCCGAAAACACCGTCCGAAGTCTAGAGGAACACCACGTTCAGCACAGCAACTTGAGGAAAGCTCTGTGTATCACAAATCATCTCGAGATGAGAGCTGATTCCCTGGTTTCAACTAATGAGGTATGCCAACTTTCCAAAAGCACCTCAAGAGGAGGCTTCTCTCAGCAGTAGGTATGTGGAAAGGACTCTGACTTTGCTGCCTCTAGAGGAATGGCCACCGAGATGCCCTGACTCGAAAGAAGGCTGGATTTCCCTGCAGTGGCTTGAATGCAGGCTCGTCTTTCATCTCCCACGATGACATGATGTCTAAATCCCCTGTGGAGACATTAGAGAAAGCCCTAGATCCCCCGATCATCTTGACAGGAGGCCTCACGTCCCTTAGACACCTTGAGAGGCTCACGCAGTTCAATGCTTCCAAAGGTGACGATGCCTGACTCCTTTTGAAAATTGATAGAAATCGCAATATCCCTGTGGCAACTGGAAAGGGACACTGGGTCTCCCGCCTCACCTCGGGAAGCGTGCCGATTGCCCTGCCAAGCATCAAAGAGACTCCCGAGGTGTCCCTTGTAACTAGACAGGAGTCCTGACGTCGCTGAAGAAACACGAGTTTTGAAGGGCATCCCCGCCGTAACTCGAGATTATACCCAGGTTCTCGCCGCAACTTGAGAAAAAAACATGAGACTTCCTCTTCGCAACGAGATGAGGCCCGATTCCCCTGCATTGCGTGCAGAGCAATTCCGTGTTCCCCATCAAACACGTAAGGAGACTTGACTTCTTGATGGAACACCAGACAGTCCCCAAGAACCCTGTCGCATGCCTATAGGGACCCTGAGGTCACGGCAGCAACAAGAAAGAGATCTGTGTACCCGAAATTAGCTCCAGATGAGCCCCGATTCCCCTGCATTGAGTCCAGAGCCAGCCTGTGTTCCCCATCAACCAGGACAAGTGGCTTGATTTCCTTTAGGCAACTCCAGAAATTCCGTTAGAACACTGTCTCAAGTCTAGAGGACCACCACGTTCAACACAGCAACATGAGGAAAGCTCCGTGAACCCCAAATTGTCTCCAGGTGAGTGCTGATTCCCTGGATTCCACTCAAGAGGTATGCCAACTTTCCACAAGCACCTCAAGCAGAGAGGCTTCTCTCAGCAATAGGTATGTGAGACGGACCCTGAGTTTACTGCCTCAAGTGGAATGGACAGCGAGATGCCCTGACTCAAAAGAAAGCCGGATTTCCCTGCAATAGCTTAAATGCAGGCTCGTCTGTCATCTCCCAAGATGAAGGGATGTCTGAATCCCGTGTGGAGACCCTAGAGAAAGCCCTAGTTCCCCGCCTCATCTCGACAGGAGGCCACACGTGCCTTAGACACCTCAAGAGGCACGCACAGTTCAATGCTTGCAAAGGTGACGATTCCTGACTCCTCTTGAAAATTGATAAGAATCGCAACATCCCAGTGGCAACTGGAAAGGGACACTGGGTCTCTCTCCTCACCACGGGAAGCATCCCTATTGCCCTGCCAAGCATCAAAGAGATCCCGAGGTGTCCCTCGTAACTAGACAGGAGTCCTGACGTTGCTGTACAAACACGAGTTTTGAAGGGACATCCTCGCCGTAACTCGAGTTTATACCCAGGTTCTCACCGCAACTCAAGAAAAACCATGATATTTCTCCTCGCCATGAGATGACGCCCGAATCCCCTGCATTGCATACAGAGAAATTCCGTGTTCCCCATCAAACACGTAAGGAGCCTTGACTTCCTTGTTGGAACACCACAGAGTCCCCAAGAACACGATCACAAGTCTAGAGGGACACTGAGGTCACCGCAACAATGTGAATGAGCTCAGAAAACACCAAATCAACTAGAGATGAGGCCGGAATCCCCTGCATTGGCTGCAGAACAATCCCGCATTGCTCATCAAACATGACAAGTGGCTTGACTTCCTTTGGGGAACTCCAGAGTTTCCCCGAAAACACCGTCCCAAGACGAGAGGAACACCAAGTTCAGCGCAGCAACTCGAGGAATGCTTCATGTACCCCAAATTGTCTCGAGATGAGAGCGGATTCCCTGGCTTCAACTCAAGAGGTATGCCAACTTTCCACAAGCACCTCAAGAAGAGGCTTCTGTCAGCAATAGGTTTGTGGGAGGGACCCTGAGTTTGCTGCCTCAAGTGGAATGGACACCGAGATGCCCTAACTCGAAAGAAGGCCGGATTTCCCTGCAGTGTCTTGAATGCAGGCTCGTCTTTCATCTCCCACGATGAAGGGGTGTCTGATTCCCCGGTGGAGACCCTAGAGAAAGCCCTAGGTCACCGGCTCCTCTCGACAAGAGTCCTCACATTGCTTTGACACCTGGAGAGGCTCGCAGAGTTCAATGATTCCAAAGGTGACAATGCATGACTCCTCTTGAAAATTGATAGGAATCCCTATATCCCTGTGGCAACTGGAAAGGGACCCTGGGTCTCCTGACTCACCTTGAGAAGCATCCCTATTGCCCTGCCAAGCTTTGACGAGATTCCCTAGATAACCCTCATAACTAGACAGGAGTCCTGACGTTGGTGAACAAACATGCGTTTTGAAGGGCCATCCCCGCCGTAACTCGAGAATATACCCCCGGTCCCGCTGCAACTCTAGCAAAACCAAGAGACTTTCCCCTCGCCGCGAGATGAGGCCAGATTCCCCTCCATTGTATGCAGAGCAATTCCTTGTTCCAAGTCAAACACGTAAGGGGATTTGACTTGCTTGATGGAACTCCAGAGAATCCCCAAGAACACTTTCACAAGTCTAGAGGGACACTGAGGTCACGGTAGCAATGCGAAAGATCTCCGTGTACCCCAGATCAACTCCAGATGAAGCCTGAATCCCCTGAATTGGCTTCAGAACCATCCCACGTTGCCCATCAAAAATGACAAGTGGCTTGACTTCCTTTAGGCAACTCCAGAGATTCCCCGAGAACACCATCCCAGGTCTCCAGGAACACCAATTTCAGCACAGTTACTCCAGGAAAGCTCCATGTCCCCCAGAGCGTCTCGAGATCAGAGCTGATTCCGTGGCTTCGACCCAAGTGGTAAGCCAACTTTCCACAAGCACCTAAAGAGGAGGCTTCTCTCAGCAATAGGTATGTGAGAGGGACCCTGAGTTTGCTGCCTCAAGTGGAATGGACACCGTTATGCCCTGAATCAAAAGGAGGCTGGATTTCCCTGTGGTGGCTTGAATGTAGGCTTGTCTTTCATCTCCCACGATGAAGAAATGTCTGAATCTCCAGTGGAGACCCTAGAGAAAGCACTATTTCACCGGCTTAACTCGACAGGAATCCTCACATCCCTTTGGCACCTCAAGAGGCACGCGGAGTTCAATGATTCCAAAGGTGACAATGACTGACTCCTCTTGAAAATGGATAGGAATCCCTGCATCCCTGTGTCAACTGGAAAGGGACCCTGGGTCTCCCGCCTCACCTCGAGAAGTGTCCCTATTGCCCTCCCAAGCGTTGAAGAGATTCCTGAGGTGTCCCTCGTAACTAGACAGGAGTCCTGATGTCGCTGAACAAACACGAGTTTTGAACGGCCATCCACGCCTTAACACGAAAATATACCCCAGGTTCCCGTGGCAACTCGAGAAAACTATCAGGCATCCCCCTCGCAGCAAGATGAGGCCTGATTCTCCTGTATTGCATGCAGAGCAATTCCGTGTTCCCCATCAAAAACGTAAGGAGCCTTGACTTGCTGGATGGAACTTCAGAGAGTCCCCAAGAACACTGTCATAAGTCTAGAGGGACCCTGAGATCACTGCAGCAACGCGAAAGAACTCCATGTATCCCCAATCAACTCGAGGTGAGGCTTGATTCCACTGCATTGGCTCCAGAGACATCCCGTATTCTGCATCAACCAAGACAAGTGGCTTGACTTCCTTTAGGTAACTCCAGAGATTCCCCAAGAACACTGTCCCAAGTCTAGAGGAACACCAAGTTCAGCACAGCAACTCTAGGAACGCTCCGTTCACCCCAAATCGTCTCGAGATGAGGCCCGATTCCCCTGCATGGGCTCCAGAGCCATCCCGCATTCCCCGTCAAACATGACAAGTTGCTTGACTTCCTTTAGGCAGCTCCAGAGATTCCCCGAGAACACCGTCCCAAGTCTAGAGCAACACAAAGTTCAGCACACAAATCAAGGAAAGATACGTGTACCCCAAATCATCTCGAATTGAGATCTGATTTCCTGGCTTTGACTCAAGAGGTATGCCAACGTTCCACAAGCAACTCAAGAGGAGGCTTCTCTAGCAATATGCATGTGAGAGCGACCCTGAGTTTGCTGCCTCAAGTGGAATGGACACCGAGATGCCCTGACTCGAAAGAAGGCCGGATTTCCCTGCAGTGTCTTGAATGCAGGCTCATCTTTCATCTCCCATGATCAAGGGATGTCTGAATCCCCTGCGGAGACACTAGAGAAAGCCCTAGGCCCGGCCTCATCTCAACAGGAGGCCTCATATCCCTTTGACACCTCGAGAGGCATGCGCAGTTCAATGCTTCAAAAGGTGACGATGCCTGACTCCTCTTAAATATTGATAGGAATCCCAATATCCCTGTGGCTACTGGAAAGGGACCCTGTGTCTCCTTCCTCACATCGAGACGCGTCCCTATTGCCCTGCCAAGACTCGAAGAGATTCCCGAGGTGTCCCTCATAACTAGACAGGAGTCCCGAAGTTGCTGAAAAAACATGAGTTTTGAAGGGCCATCCCCGCTGTAACTCGAGAATATACCCCAGGTTCCCGCCGCAACTCGAGAAAAACCATGAGACTTCCCCCTTGCCGGGAGATGAGGTCCGATTCCCCTATATTGCCTGCAGAGCAATTCCGTGTTCCCCATCTAACACGTAAGAAGCATTGACTTGCTTGACGGAACTCCAGAGAGTCCCCAAGATCACTGTCACATGTCTCGAGAGACTCTGAGGTCACAGGAGCAATGCAAAATAGCACGTGTACCCCAAATCAACTCGAGATGAGGCCCAATTCCCCTGCATTCCTTTCAGATCAATTTCGTGATCCCCATCAAACACGTAAGGAGCCTTGACTTGCTTGATGGAACTCCAGAGAGTCCCGAAGAACACCGTCACAAGTCTAGAAGGATTCTGAGGTCGCTGCAGCAACACGAAATAGCTCGTTTTCCCCAAATCAACTAGAGATGAGGCCCGATTCCCCTGCATTGGCTGCAGAGCAATGCCTCATTCCCCATCATCAAAATGACAAGTGGCTTGACTTCCTTTGGGCAACTCCAGAGGTTCCCCGAAAACACCGTCCGAAGTCTAGAGGAACACCACGTTCAGCACAGCAACTTGAGGAAAGCTCTGTGTATCACAAATCATCTCGAGATGAGAGCTGATTCCCTGGTTTCAACTAATGAGGTATGCCAACTTTCCAAAAGCACCTCAAGAGGAGGCTTCTCTCAGCAGTAGGTATGTGGAAAGGACTCTGACTTTGCTGCCTCTAGAGGAATGGCCACCGAGATGCCCTGACTCGAAAGAAGGCTGGATTTCCCTGCAGTGGCTTGAATGCAGGCTCGTCTTTCATCTCCCACGATGACATGATGTCTAAATCCCCTGTGGAGACATTAGAGAAAGCCCTAGATCCCCCGATCATCTTGACAGGAGGCCTCACGTCCCTTAGACACCTTGAGAGGCTCACGCAGTTCAATGCTTCCAAAGGTGACGATGCCTGACTCCTTTTGAAAATTGATAGAAAATCGCAATATCCCTGTGGCAACTGGAAAGGGACACTGGGTCTCCCGCCTCACCTCGGGAAGCGTGCCGATTGCCCTGCCAAGCATCAAAGAGACTCCCGAGGTGTCCCTTGTAACTAGACAGGAGTCCTGACGTCGCTGAAGAAACACGAGTTTTGAAGGGCATCCCCGCCGTAACTCGAGATTATACCCAGGTTCTCGCCGCAACTTGAGAAAAAAACATGAGACTTCCTCTTCGCAACGAGATGAGGCCCGATTCCCCTGCATTGCGTGCAGAGCAATTCCGTGTTCCCCATCAAACACGTAAGGAGACTTGACTTCTTGATGGAACACCAGACAGTCCCCAAGAACCCTGTCGCATGCCTATAGGGACCCTGAGGTCACGGCAGCAACAAGAAAGAGATCTGTGTACCCGAAATTAGCTCCAGATGAGCCCCGATTCCCCTGCATTGAGTCCAGAGCCAGCCTGTGTTCCCCATCAACCAGGACAAGTGGCTTGATTTCCTTTAGGCAACTCCAGAAATTCCGTTAGAACACTGTCTCAAGTCTAGAGGACCACCACGTTCAACACAGCAACATGAGGAAAGCTCCGTGAACCCCAAATTGTCTCCAGGTGAGTGCTGATTCCCTGGATTCCACTCAAGAGGTATGCCAACTTTCCACAAGCACCTCAAGCAGAGGCTTCTCTCAGCAATAGGTATGTGAGACGGACCCTGAGTTTACTGCCTCAAGTGGAATGGACAGCGAGATGCCCTGACTCAAAAGAAAGCCGGATTTCCCTGCAATAGCTTAAATGCAGGCTCGTCTGTCATCTCCCAAGATGAAGGGATGTCTGAATCCCGTGTGGAGACCCTAGAGAAAGCCCTAGTTCCCCGCCTCATCTCGACAGGAGGCCACACGTGCCTTAGACACCTCAAGAGGCACGCACAGTTCAATGCTTGCAAAGGTGACGATTCCTGACTCCTCTTGAAAATTGATAAGAATCGCAACATCCCAGTGGCAACTGGAAAGGGACACTGGGTCTCTCTCCTCACCACGGGAAGCATCCCTATTGCCCTGCCAAGCATCAAAGAGATCCCGAGGTGTCCCTCGTAACTAGACAGGAGTCCTGACGTTGCTGTACAAACACGAGTTTTGAAGGGACATCCTCGCCGTAACTCGAGTTTATACCCAGGTTCTCACCGCAACTCAAGAAAAAACCATGATATTTCTCCTCGCCATGAGATGACGCCCGAATCCCCTGCATTGCATACAGAGAAATTCCGTGTTCCCCATCAAACACGTAAGGAGCCTTGACTTCCTTGTTGGAACACCACAGAGTCCCCAAGAACACGATCACAAGTCTAGAGGGACACTGAGGTCACCGCAACAATGTGAATGAGCTCAGAAAACACCAAATCAACTAGAGATGAGGCCGGAATCCCCTGCATTGGCTGCAGAACAATCCCGCATTGCTCATCAAACATGACAAGTGGCTTGACTTCCTTTGGGGAACTCCAGAGTTTCCCCGAAAACACCGTCCCAAGACGAGAGGAACACCAAGTTCAGCGCAGCAACTCGAGGAATGCTTCATGTACCCCAAATTGTCTCGAGATGAGAGCGGATTCCCTGGCTTCAACTCAAGAGGTATGCCAACTTTCCACAGGCACCTCAAGAAGAGGCTTCTGTCAGCAATAGGTTTGTGGGAGGGACCCTGAGTTTGCTGCCTCAAGTGGAATGGACACCGAGATGCCCTAACTCGAAAGAAGGCCGGATTTCCCTGCAGTGTCTTGAATGCAGGCTCGTCTTTCATCTCCCACGATGAAGGGGTGTCTGATTCCCCGGTGGAGACCCTAGAGAAAGCCCTAGGTCACCGGCTCCTCTCGACAAGAGTCCTCACATTGCTTTGACACCTGGAGAGGCTCGCAGAGTTCAATGATTCCAAAGGTGACAATGCATGACTCCTCTTGAAAATTGATAGGAATCCCCTATATCCCTGTGGCAACTGGAAAGGGACCCTGGGTCTCCTGACTCACCTTGAGAAGCATCCCTATTGCCCTGCCAAGCTTTGACGAGATTCCCTAGATAACCCTCATAACTAGACAGGAGTCCTGACGTTGGTGAACAAACATGCGTTTTGAAGGGCCATCCCCGCCGTAACTCGAGAATATACCCCCGGTCCCGCTGCAACTCTAGCAAAACCAAGAGACTTTCCCCTCGCCGCGAGATGAGGCCAGATTCCCCTCCATTGTATGCAGAGCAATTCCTTGTTCCAAGTCAAACACGTAAGGGGATTTGACTTGCTTGATGGAACTCCAGAGAATCCCCAAGAACACTTTCACAAGTCTAGAGGGACACTGAGGTCACGGTAGCAATGCGAAAGATCTCCGTGTACCCCAGATCAACAACTCAGATGAAGCCTGAATCCCCTGAATTGGCTTCAGAACCATCCCACGTTGCCCATCAAAAATGACAAGTGGCTTGACTTCCTTTAGGCAACTCCAGAGATTCCCCGAGAACACCATCCCAGGTCTCCAGAACACCAATTTCAGCACAGTTACTCCAGGAAAGCTCCATGTCCCCCAGAGCGTCTCGAGATCAGAGCTGATTCCGTGGCTTCGACCCAAGTGGTAAGCCAACTTTCCACAAGCACCTAAAGAGGAGGCTTCTCTCAGCAATAGGTATGTGAGAGGGACCCTGAGTTTGCTGCCTCAAGTGGAATGGACACCGTTATGCCCTGAATCAAAAGGAGGCTGGATTTCCCTGTGGTGGCTTGAATGTAGGCTTGTCTTTCATCTCCCACGATGAAGAAATGTCTGAATCTCCAGTGGAGACCCTAGAGAAAGCACTATTTCACCGGCTTAACTCGACAGGAATCACATCCCCCTTTGGCACCTCAAGAGGCACGCGGAGTTCAATGATTCCAAAGGTGACAATGACTGACTCCTCTTGAAAATGGATAGGAATCCCTGCATCCCTGTGTCAACTGGAAAGGGACCCTGGGTCTCCCGCCTCACCTCGAGAAGTGTCCCTATTGCCCTCCCAAGCGTTGAAGAGATTCCTGAGGTGTCCCTCGTAACTAGACAGGAGTCCTGATGTCGCTGAACAAACACGAGTTTTGAACGGCCATCCACGCCTTAACAAAATATATACCCAGGTTCCCGTGGCAACTCGAGAAAAAACTATCAGGCATCCCCCTCGCAGCAAGATGATGAGCCTGATTCTCCTGTATTGCATGCAGAGCAATTCCGTGTTCCCCATCAAAAACGTAAGGAGCCTTGACTTGCTGGATGGAACTTTCAGAGAGTCCCCAAGAACACTGTCATAAGTCTAGAGGGACCCTGAGATCACTGCAGCAACAACGCGAAAGAACTCCATGTATCCCCAATCAACTCGAGGTGAGGCTTGATTCCACTGCATTGGCTCCAGAGACATCCCGTATTCTGCATCAACCAAGACAAGTGGCTTGACTTCCTTTAGTGGCTTGACTTCCTTTAGGTAACTCCAGAGATTCCCCAAGAACACTGTCCCAAGTCTAGAGGAACACCAAGTTCAGCACAGCAACTCAATCCGTTCACCCCAAATCGTCTCGAGATGAGGCCCGATTCCCCTGCATGGGCTCCAGAGCCATCCCGCATTCCCCGTCAAACATGACAAGTTGCTTGACTTCCTTTAGGCAGCTCCAGAGATTCCCCGAGAACACCGTCCCAAGTCTGATTCAGCACACAAATCAAGGAAAGATACTTACCCCAAATCATCTCGAATTGAGATCTGATTTCCTGGCTTTGACCAAGAGGTATGCCAACGTTCCACAAGCAACTCAAGAGGAGGCTTCTCTAGCAATATGCATGTGAGAGCGACCCTGAGTTTGCTGCCTCAAGTGGAATGGACACCGAGATGCCCTGACTCGAAAGAAGGCCGGATTTCCCTGCAGTGTCTTGAATGCAGGCTCATCTTTCATCTCCCATGATCAAGGGATGTCTGAATCCCCTGTGGAGACACTAGAGAAAGCCCTAGGCCCGGCCTCATCTCAACAGGAGGCCTCATATCCCTTTGACACCTCGAGAGGCATGCGCAGTTCAATGCTTCAAAAGGTGACGATGCCTGACTCCTCTTAAATATTGATAGGAATCCCAATATCCCTGTGGCTACTGGAAAGGGACCCTGTGTCTCCTTCCTCACATCGAGACGCGTCCCTATTGCCCTGCCAAGACTCGAAGAGATTCCCGAGGTGTCCCTCATAACTAGACAGGAGTCCTGAAGTTGCTGAAAAAAACATGAGTTTTGAAGGGCCATCCCCGCTGTAACTCGAGAATATACCCCAGGTTCCCGCCGCAACTCGAGAAAAAACCATGAGACTTCCCCCTTGCCGGGAGATGAGGTCCGATTCCCCTATATTGCCTGCAGAGCAATTCCGTGTTCCCCATCTAACACGTAAGAAGCATTGACTTGCTTGACGGAACTCCAGAGAGTCCCCAAGATCACTGTCACATGTCTCGAGAGACTCTGAGGTCACAGGAGCAATGCAAAATAGCACGTGTACCCCAAATCAACTCGAGATGAGGCCCAATTCCCCTGCATTCCTTTCAGATCAATTTCGTGATCCCCATCAAACACGTAAGGAGCCTTGACTTGCTTGATGGAACTCCAGAGAGTCCCGAAGAACACCGTCACAAGTCTAGAAGGATTCTGAGGTCGCTGCAGCAACACGAAATAGCTCGTTTTCCCCAAATCAACTAGAGATGAGGCCCGATTCCCCTGCATTGGCTGCAGAGCAATGCCTCATTCCCCATCAAACATGACAAGTGGCTTGACTTCCTTTGGGCAACTCCAGAGGTTCCCCGAAAACACCGTCCGAAGTCTAGAGGAACACCACGTTCAGCACAGCAACTTGAGGAAAGCTCTGTGTATCACAAATCATCTCGAGATGAGAGCTGATTCCCTGGTTTCAACTAATGAGGTATGCCAACTTTCCAAAAGCACCTCAAGAGGAGGCTTCTCTCAGCAGTAGGTATGTGGAAAGGACTCTGACTTTGCTGCCTCTAGAGGAATGGCCACCGAGATGCCCTGACTCGAAAGAAGGCTGGATTTCCCTGCAGTGGCTTGAATGCAGGCTCGTCTTTCATCTCCCACGATGACATGATGTCTAAATCCCCTGTGGAGACATTAGAGAAAGCCCTAGATCCCCCGATCATCTTGACAGGAGGCCTCACGTCCCTTACTTAGACACCTTGAGAGGCTCACGCAGTTCAATGCTTCCAAAGGTGACGATGCCTGACTCCTTTTGAAAATTGATAGAAATCGCAATATCCCTGTGGCAACTGGAAAGGGACACGGGTCTCCCCTCATCTCGGGAAGCGTGCCGATTGCCCTGCCAAGCATCAAGAGACTCCCGAGGTGTCCCTCTATAACTAGACAGGAGTCCTGACGTCGAACTGAAGAACACGAGTTTTGAAGGGCATCCCCGCCGTAACTCGAGATTATACCCAGGTTCTCGCCGCAACTTGAGAAAAAAAATGAGACTTCCTCTTCGCAACGAGATGAGGCCCGATTCCCCTGCATTGCGTGCAGAGCAATTCCGTGTTCCCCATCAAACACGTAAGGAGACTTGACTTCTTGATGGAACACACAGAGAGTCCCCAAGAACCCTGTCGCATGCCTATAGGGACTCTGAGGTCACACAGCAAAACAAGAAAGAGATCTGTGTACCCGAATTAGCTCCAGATGAGCCCCGATTCCCCTGCATTGAGTCCAGAGCCAGCCTGCGTTCCCCATCAAATTCGACAAGTTCCCCATCAAATTCGACAAGTGGCTTGATTTCTTTAGGCAACTCCAGAAATTCCGTTAGAACACTGTCTCAAGTCTAGAGGACCACCACGTTCAACACAGCAACATGAGGAAAGCTCCGTGAACCCCA
This sequence comes from Odocoileus hemionus, assembly GCA_020976825.1. Taxonomy (NCBI): domain Eukaryota; kingdom Metazoa; phylum Chordata; class Mammalia; order Artiodactyla; family Cervidae; genus Odocoileus; species Odocoileus hemionus. The sequence goes on along the minus strand of CM037445.1, from coordinate 116,781 downwards.
AATTGTCTCCAGGTGAGTGCTGATTCCCTGGATTCCACTCAAGAGGTATGCCAACTTTCCACAAGCACCTCAAGCAGAGGCTTCTCTCAGCAATAGGTATGTGAGACGGACCCTGAGTTTACTGCCTCAAGTGGAATGGACAGCGAGATGCCCTGACTCAAAAGAAAGCCGGATTTCCCTGCAATAGCTTAAATGCAGGCTCGTCTGTCATCTCCCAAGATGAAGGGATGTCTGAATCCCGTGTGGAGACCCTAGAGAAAGCCCTAGTTCCCCGCCTCATCTCGACAGGAGGCCACACGTGCCTTAGACACCTCAAGAGGCACGCAGTTCAATGCTTGCAAAGGTGACGATTCCTGACTCCTCTTGAAAATTGATAAGAATCGCAACATCCCAGTGGCAACTGGAAAGGGACACTGGGTCTCTCTCCTCACCACGGGAAGCATCCCTATTGCCCTGCCAAGCATCAAAGAGATCCCGAGGTGTCCCTCGTAACTAGACAGGAGTCCTGACGTTGCTGTACAAACACGAGTTTTGAAGGGACATCCTCGCCGTAACTCGAGTTTATACCCAGGTTCTCACCGCAACTCAAGAAAAACCATGATATTTCTCCCTCGCCATGAGATGACGCCCGAATCCCCTGCATTGCATACAGAGAAATTCCGTGTTCCCCATCAAACACGTAAGGAGCCTTGACTTCCTTGTTGGAACACCACAGAGTCCCCAAGAACACGATCACAAGTCTAGAGGGACACTGAGGTCACCGCAACAATGTGAATGAGCTCAGAAAACACCAAATCAACTAGAGATGAGGCCGGAATCCCCTGCATTGGCTGCAGAACAATCCCGCATTGCTCATCATCATCAAACATGACAAGTGGCTTGACTTCCTTTGGGGAACTCCAGAGTTTCCCCGAAAACACCGTCCCAAGACGAGAGGAACACCAAGTTCAGCGCAGCAACTCGAGGAATGCTTCATGTACCCCAAATTGTCTCGAGATGAGAGCGGATTCCCTGGCTTCAACTCAAGAGGTATGCCAACTTTCCACAAGCACCTCAAGAAGAGGCTTCTGTCAGCAATAGGTTTGTGGGAGGGACCCTGAGTTTGCTGCCTCAAGTGGAATGGACACCGAGATGCCCTAACTCGAAAGAAGGCCGGATTTCCCTGCAGTGTCTTGAATGCAGGCTCGTCTTTCATCTCCCACGATGAAGGGGTGTCTGATTCCCCGGTGGAGACCCTAGAGAAAGCCCTAGGTCACCGGCTCCTCTCGACAAGAGTCCTCACATTGCTTTGACACCTGGAGAGGCTCGCAGAGTTCAATGATTCCAAAGGTGACAATGCATGACTCCTCTTGAAAATTGATAGGAATCCCTATATCCCTGTGGCAACTGGAAAGGGACCCTGGGTCTCTGACTCACCTTGAGAAGCATCCCTATTGCCCTGCCAAGCTTTGACGAGATTCCCTGAGGTAACCCTCATAACTAGACAGGAGTCCTGACGTTGGTGAACAAACATGCGTTTTGAAGGGCCATCCCCGCCGTAACTCGAGAATATACCCCAGGTCCCGCTGCAACTCTAGCAAAACCAAGAGACTTTCCCCTCGCCGCGAGATGAGGCCCGATTCCCCTCCATTGTATGCAGAGCAATTCCTTGTTCCAAGTCAAACACGTAAGGGGATTTGACTTGCTTGATGGAACTCCAGAGAATCCCCAAGAACACTTTCACAAGTCTAGAGGGACACTGAGGTCACGGTAGCAATGCGAAAGATCTCCGTGTACCCAAATCAACTCCAGATGAAGCCTGAATCCCCTGAATTGACTCCAGAACCATCCCACGTTGCCCATCAAAAATGACAAGTGGCTTGACTTCCTTTAGGCAACTCCAGAGATTCCCCGAGAACACCATCCCAGGTCTCCAGGAACACCAATTTCAGCACAGTTACTCCAGGAAAGCTCCATGTCCCCCAGAGCGTCTCGAGATCAGAGCTGATTCCGTGGCTTCGACCCAAGTGGTAAGCCAACTTTCCACAAGCACCTAAAGAGGAGGCTTCTCTCAGCAATAGGTATGTGAGAGGGACCCTGAGTTTGCTGCCTCAAGTGGAATGGACACCGTTATGCCCTGAATCAAAAGGAGGCTGGATTTCCCTGTGGTGGCTTGAATGTAGGCTTGTCTTTCATCTCCCACGATGAAGAAATGTCTGAATCTCCCTGTGGAGACCCTAGAGAAAGCACTTATTTCCCCACCTTAACTCGACAGGAATCCTCACATCCCTTTGGCACCTCAAGAGGAACGCGGAGTTCAATGTTCCAAAAGGTGACAATGCATGCCTCCTCTTGAAAATTGATAGAAATCCCAATATTGCTGTGGCTACTGTATATTGAGCCTGGGTTTCTGGCCTCACCTCGAGAAGAGTCCTTTTTGCCCTGCCAAGTCTCGAAGAGATTCCTGAGGTGTCCCTCGTAACTAGACAGGAGTCCTGATGTTGGTGAACAAACACTAGTATTGAAGGGCCATCCCCGCTGTAACTCAAGAAAATAGCCCAGGTTCCGCCGCAACTCGAGAAAAACCATGAGACTTCCGCCTGGCTGTGAGATGAGGCCCGATTCCCCTGCATTGCATGCAGAGTAATTGCATGTTCCCCATCAAACACATATGGAGCAATGACTTGCTTGATGGATCTCGAGAGAGTCCCCAAGAACACTATCACAAGTCTGTAGGGAGCCTGAAGTCACCCCAGCAACACGAAATAACTCCGTGTAACCCACATCAACTCGAGATGAGGCCGGAATACCCTGCGCTGACTCCACCGCCATTGGCGTTCCCCATCAAACATGATAAGTGGCTTGAGTTCCTTTAGGCAACTCCAGAGATTCCCCGAGAACACGGTCCCATGTCTAGAGGAACACCCAGTTCATTACAGCAACTAGAGGAATGCTCCATGTACCCCAAATCGTCTCAAGATGAGAGCTGATTCCCTTGCTTAGACTCAAGAGGTATGCCAACTTTCCACAGGCACCTCAAGAGGAGGTTTCTCTCAGCAATAGTTATGTGGGATGGACCCTGAGTTTAATGCCTCAAGTGGAATATACACCAAGAGGTCTTGACTCGAAATAAGGTCGAATTTCCTTGCAGTGGCTTGAATGGAGGCTCATCTTTCATCTCACAAGATGAAGGGATATCTGAATCCCATGTGGAGACCCTAGAGAAAGCCCTAGGTTCCCGCCTTATCTCAACAGGGGGCCTCACATCCCTCTGAAACTCGAAAGGCATGTGGAGTTCAATGTTTCAAAAAGTGAGGAAGCCTGACTCCTCTTGAAAATTGATAGGAATCCCAATATCCCTGTGCAACTGACAAGGTACCCTGGGTCTACCGCATCACCTCGAGATGCCTCCCTATTGCCCTACCAAGCCTCGAAGTGATTCCTTAGGTGTCCCTCATAACTAGACAGGAGTCCTGACATCACTGAACAAACACGAGTTTTGAAGGGCCATCCCCGCCGTAACTCGAGAATATAACTCAGGTTCCTGCCACAACTCCAGAAAAACCATGAGACTTCCCCCTCGTCGTGAGATGAGGCCCGATTCCCCTGCATTGCATGCAGAGCAATTGCGTGTTCCCCATCAAACACATAAGGAGCATTGACTTGCTTGATGGATCTCGAGAAAGTCCCCAAGGACACTGTCACAAATCTAGAGGGACATTGAGATAACCCCAGCAAGGTGAAATAGCTCTGGGTACAGCAATACAACTCAAAATGGGGCCCGATTCCCCTGCATTGACTCCGGAGCCATCCCGCATTCCAAATCAAACACAACAAGTGGTTTGACGTGCTTTAGGCAACTCCAGAGATTCACCGAGATCACCGTCCCAAGTCTAGAGGAACAGCAAGTTCAGCACAACAACTCGAGATATGCTCCGTTTACCCCAAATAGTCTCTAGATTAGAGTTGATTTCCGGGCTTCGACTCAAGAGGTATGACAACTTTCCAAAAGCACCTCAAGGGGAGGCTTCTCTCAGGAATATGTACATGGGAGTGACACTGAGTTTGCGGCCTCAAGTGGAATATACACCGAGATGCCCTGACTCGATTGAAGGCTGGATTTCTCTGCAGTGGCTTCAATTCAGGCTCGTCCTTCATCTCACAAGGTGAAGGGATGTCTGAGTCCCCTGTGGAGACACTAGAGAAAGCCCTAGGCCGTGCCACATCTTTACAGAACGCCTCAAGTTCCTTTGACACCTCGAGAGCCTCGCGGAGTTCAATGCTTCAAAAGTTGACGAGGCCTGACTCCTCTTGAAAATTGATAGAAATCCCAATACCCCTGTGACAACAGGAAAGGGACCCTAGGTCTCCCGCCTCACCTCGAGCAGCGTCCCAATTGCCCTGCCAAGCCTCGAAGAGATTCCTGATGTGTCCCTCGTAACTAGACAGGAGTTCTGAGTTCCCAGAAGAAACACGAGTTTTGAAGGGCCATCCCTGCCATAACTGGAGAATATACCCCAGGTTCCCGCCGCAACTCGAGAAAAACCATGAGACTTCCCCTTCGCCACAAATGAGGCCCGATTTCCCTGCATTGCATGCAGAGCAATTTTGTGTTTCCCATCAAACACGAAAGGAGTCTTGACGTGCTTGATGGATCTTGAGAGAGTCCCCAAGGACACTGTCACAAGTCTAGAGGGATCCTGAGGTAACCCCAGGAACACGAAATTGCTCCATGGACTCCAAATCAACTTGAGAGGAGGCCCGATTCTACTGCATTGACTCCAGAGCCATCCCGGGTACCTCATGAAACACGAAAAGTGGCTTGACTTCCTTTAGGCAACTCCAGAGATCCCGAATGCACCGTCCCAAATCTAGAGGAACACCAAGTTCAGCACAACAACACGAGGTATGCTCCATGTACCCCCAAATCGCCTCGTGATGAGAGCTGATTCCCTGTCTTAGAATCAGGAGGTGTGCCAACATACCACAAACACCTCAAGAAGAGGCTGCTCTCAGCAGTAGGTATGTGAGATGGACTCTGAGTTTGCTGCCTCAAGTGGAATATACACCGAGATACCCTGATTCCAAAGACGGCCGGATTTCCTAGCAGTGGCTTGAATGCAGGCTTGTCTTTCATCTCACAAGATGAAGGGATGTCTCAATCCCCTGTGAAGACCCTAGAGAAAGCCCTACGTCCCCGCCTTATCTTGACAGGAGACCTCACATCCTTTTGACACCTCGAGAGGCACACGGAATTCAATGCCTCAAAAGTTGACGATGCCTGACACCTCTTGAAAATTGATAGGAATCCTAATATCCCTGGGACAACTAGAACGGGACCCTGGGTCTCCTGCCTCACCTCATGAAGCCTCCCTATTGCTCTGCCAAGCCTCGAAGAGCTTCCTGAGGTATCCCTCGTAACTAGACAGGAGTCCTGACATCGCTGAAGAAGCACGAATTTTGAAGGGCCATCCTCACTGTTACTCGAGAATATACCCCAGGTGCCCGCCCCAACTCAAGAAAAACCATGAGACTTCCCCCTCGCCGCGAGATGAAGACCGATTCTCCTGCATTGCATGCAGAGCAATTGCGTGTTCCCCATCAAACACATACGGAACATTGACTTGCTTGATGGATCTCGAGAGTCCCCAAGAACACTGTCACGTGTCTAGAGGGAGCCTGAAGTCACCCCAGCAACTCGAAGTAGCTCCGTGTACCCCAAATCAATTTGAGATGAGGCCCGAATCCCCTGCATTGAGTCCACAGCCATCCCGTAGTCCCCAACAAAAACGACAAGTGGCTTGAGTTCCTATAGGCAACTGCAGAGATTCCCCGAGAACACCGTCCCATGTCTAGAGGAATACCAAGTTCAGCACAGCAACTCGAGGAATGGTCCATGTACCCCAAATCGTCTCAAGATGAGAGCTGATTCCCTGGCTTAGACTCAAGAGGTATGCCAAGTTTCTTCAAGGACCTCAAGAGGAGGCTTCTCTCAGCAATAGGAATGTGGGAGGGACCCTGAGTTTGCTGCCTCAACTGGAATATACACAGAGATGCCCTGACTCCAAAGAAGGCCGGATTTCCCTGAAGTGGCTTGAATGCAGGCTCGTTTTTCATCTCACAAGATGAAGGGATATCTGAATCCCATGTGGAGACCCTTGAGAAAGACCTAGGTCCCGGCCTTATCTCGACAGGAGGCCTCACATCCCTTTGACACCTTGAGAGGCACACGGATTTCAATGCTTCAAAAGGTGACGATGCCTGACTCCTCTTGAAAATTGATAGGAATTCCAATATCCCTGTGGCAACTGGAAAAGGACACTAGGTCTGCCACCTCACCTCGAGCAGCCTCCCTTTTGCCATGCAAAGCCTCGAAGATATTCCTGAGGTGTCCCTCATAATTAGACAGGAGTCCTGACGTGGCTGAAGAAACACGAGTTTGGAAGGGCATCCCCTCCGTAACTCGAGAATATACCCCAGGTTCCTGCTGCAGTTCGAAGAAAACCATAAGATATCCCCCTCGCCGCGATATGAGTCCCGATTCCCCTGCATTGTTTGCAGAGCAATTGCGTGTTACCCATCAAACATGTCAGGATCCTTGATTTGCTTGATAGACCACGAGAGAGTCCCCAAGAAACTGTCACAAAACTACAGGGAACCTGAGTTCACCCCCGCAAAGAGAAATAGCTCCATGCACCCCAAATCAACTCGAGATGAGGCCGATTCCACTGCATTGACTCCAGAGCCATTCCGTGTTCTCCATCAAACACAAGTGGATTGACTTACTTTAGGCAATTCCAGAGATTCCCCGAGAACACCGTCTCAAGTCTAGAGGAACACCAATGTCAACACAGCAACTCGAGGAATGCTCCATGCACCCCAAATTGTCTCGAGTTGAGAACTGATTCCCTGGCTTAGACCCAAGAGGTATGCCAACTTTTCACTACTACCTCAAGCAGAGGCTTCTCTCAGCAGTAGGTATGTGTGAGGGACCCTATGTTTCCTGCCTCAAATGGACTATACACCGAGATGCCCTGATTTGAAAGAATGCCGAATTTCCTTGCAGTGGCTTGAATGCAGGCTCGTCTTTCATTTCACAAGATGAAAGGATGTCTGAATCCCCTGTGGAGACCTTAGAGAAAGCCCTAGGTCCCTGCCTCATATCGACAGGAGACCTCACATCCCTTTGACTCCTCGAGAGGCACGTGGGGTTCAATGCTCCAAGAGGTGACAATGCCTGAATCCTCTTGAACATTTATAAGAATCCCAATATCCCATTGGCAACTGAAACGGGACACTGGGTCTCCCGTCTCACCTCGAGCAGCCTCCCTATTGCCCTGCCAAGCCTCGAAGATATTCATGAGGTGTCCCTCGTAACTAGACAGGAGTCCTGAGGTCGCTGAAGAAACGCGAGTTTTGAAGGGCCATCTACGCTGTAACTGGAGAATATAAACTAGGTTCCCACCGCAACTCGAGAAAAACTATGAGACTTCCCCCTCGCTACGAAATGAGGCCCAATTACCCTGCATTGCATGCAGAGCAATTGCGTGTTCCCCATCAAACATGAAAGGAGCTTTGACGTGCTTGATGAATCTTGAGAGAGTCCCCAAGAACACTGTAACAAGTCTAGAGGGATCCTAAGGTCAACCCAGGAATGCGAAATAGCTCCATGGACCTGTAATCAACTCGAGAGCAGGCCCGATCCTCCTGAATTGACTCCAGCGCCATCCCGCGTTCCCCATCAAAGATGACAAGTGGTTTGACTCCTTTAGGCAACTCCAGAGATCCCGAGTGTACCGTCCCAAGTCTAGAGGAACACCAAGTTCAGCACAGCAAAGCCAGAAATGCTCCGTGTACCACAAATCATCTCGAGATGACAGCTGATTTCCTGGCTTAGACTCAAGAGGTATGCCAACTTTCCACAAACACCTCAAGAGGAGGCTGCTCTCAAGAATAGGTATGTTGGAGGAACCCTTAGTTTGCTTCCTTAAGTGGAATACACACCAAGATACCATGACTCCAAGGAAGACCGGATTTCCTTGCAGTATCTTGAATACAGGCTCGTCTTTCATCTCAAAAATGAAGGGATGTCTCATCCCCTGTGGAGACCCTTGAGAAAGCCTTACGTCCTCGCCTTATCTCGACAGGAGGCGTCACATCCTTTTGAAAATTCGAGAGGCACGTGGAATTCAATGCTTCAAAAGGTGACGATGCCTGACTCCTCTTGAAAATTGATAGGAATCCAAATATCCCTGTGGCAACTAGAATGGGACACTGGGTCTCCCGCTTCACCTCGAGAAGCATCCCTATTGCATTGCCAAGTCTCGAAGAGATTCCTGAGGTGTCCCTCGTAACTAGACAGGAGTGCTAATGTCGCTGAAGAAACACGAGTTTTGAAGGGCCATCCCCTCCCTAACTCAAGAATATACCCAAGGTTCCAGCCACAACTCAAGGAAAACCATGAGACTTCGCCCTCGCCGCGAGATTAGGCCCGATTCCCATGCATTGCATGTAGAGCAATTGCGTGTTCCCCATAAAACAGGTAAGGAGCCTTGACTTGCTTGATGAATCTAGAGAGAGTACCCAGGAACACTGTCACAATTCTAGAGGGACACTGTGGTCACCCCAGGAACGTGAAATAGTTCTGTGTAACCCAAATCGACTCGAGATGAGGCCTGAATCCCCTGCATTGACCCAAGCACCATCCCGCATTCCCCATCAAACACGACAAGTGGCTTGAGTTCGTTTAGGCAACTTCAGAGATTGCCCGAGAACACCGTCCCAAGTCTACAGGAACACCAAGTTCAGCACAGCAACTCGGGGAATGCTCCGTGTACCCCAAATCGTCGGGAGTTGAAAGCTGATTCCCTGGCTTAGACTCAAGAGTTGTGCGAAGTTTCCCCAATCTCCTCAAGAAGAGCCTTCTATCAGCAATAGGTATGTGGGAGGGACCCTGATATTGCTGCCTCAAGTGGAATATACACCGAGATTCCCGGACTTGAAAAAAGGCCAAATTTCCTTCCAGTGGCTTGAATGCAGGCTCGTCTTTCATCTCAAAAGATGAAGCGATATTGAATCCCATGTGGAGATCCTAGACATAGCCCTAGATCCCCGTGTTATCTCAACAGGAGGCCTCACATCCCTTTGACACCTCGAGAGGCATGTGGAATTCAATGCCTCAAAAGGTGATGATGCCTGACTCCTCTTGAAAATTGATAGGAATTTCAAAATCCCTGTGACAACTGGAATGAGACACTGGGTGTCCCTCCTCACCTCGAGCAGGCTCCCTGTTGCCCTGCCAAGCCTCAAAGATATTCCTGAGGTGTCCCTCATAACTAGGCAGGAGTCCTGAGTTCACTGAAGAAACACGAGTTTTGAAGGGCCATCCCCTCTGTAAGTCGAGAATATACCCAAGGTTCCGGCCGCAACTCGAAAAAAACCATGAGACTTCCCCCTCGCCATGAGAAGAGTCCCGATTCACCTGCATTGCATGCAGAGCAATTGTTTCTTCCCCATCAAACATGTAAGGAGCTTTGACTTGCTTGATGAATCTCGAGAGAGTCCCCAAGAACACTGTCACAAGTCTAGAGGAAGGCTGACGTCACCGCAGCAATGAGAAATAGATCCATGTATCCCAAATCAAATCGAAATGAGGCCCAATTCCTCTGCATTGACACCAGAGCCATCCCGCATTCCCCGCCAATCATGACAAGTGGCTTGAGTTCCCTTAGGCAACTCCAGAGATTCTCCGAGAACACTGTCCCATATCTAGAGGAACATCAAGTTCATTACAGCAACTCGAGGAATTCTCCGTGTACCCCAAATTGTCTCAAGATGAGAGCTGATTCCCTGGCTTAGACTCAAGAGGTATGCCAACTTTCCACAAACGCCTCAAGAGGAGGCTTCTCTCAGCAATACGTATGTGGGAGGGACCCTGATATTGCTGCCTCAAGTGGAATATACACCGAGATGCCCTGACTCGAAAGAAGGCCAGACTTCTCTGCAGTGACTTCAATGCAGGCTCCTCTTTCATCTCACAAAATTAAGGGTCGTCTGAATCCCCTGTGGAGATCCAAGAGAAAGCCCTAGGTCCCCGCCTCATCTCGACAGGTGGACTCACATCACTTTGACACCTTGAGATGCTCACGGAGTTCAATGCTTTAAAATGTGACAATGTCTGACTCCTCTTGAAAATTGATATGAATCTCAATATTCCAGTGGCAATTGGAAAGGAACCCTGGGTCTCCCGCCTCACCTCGAGAAGCGTCCCTATTTCCCTGCCAAGCCTCGAAAAGATTCCTGAGCTGTCCCTCTTAACTAGACAGGAGTCCTGACGTTGCTGAACAAACACGAGTTTTGAAGGGCCATCCCCTCCGAAACTCGAGAATATTCCCTAGGTTCCCACCGCAACTCGAGAAAAACCATGAGACTTCCCTCTCGCCGCGAGATGAAGCCCAATTTCCCTGCATTGCATGCAGAGCAATTGCGTGTTCTCCATCAAACACATAAGGAGCATTGACTTGCTTGATGGATCTCGAGAGAGTCCCCAAGAACACTGTCACATGTATAGAGGGACCCTGAGGTCACTCGAGCAACGTGACACAGTTTTGTGTACATCAAATCAACTCGAGATGAGGCCCGAATCCCGTGCATTGAGTCCAGCGCCATCCCGCATTCCGCATCAAACATGACAAGTGGCTTGAGTTCCCTTTGGCAACTCCAGAGATTCCCCGAGAACACCGACCCATGTCTAGAGGATCACCAAGTTCAGCACAGCAACTAGAGGAATGCTTTGTGTACCCCTAATCGAATCAAGATGGGAGCTGATACCCTGGCTTAAACTCAAGTGGTATGCCAGCTTTCTACATGCACCTCAAGAGGAGGCTTCTGTCAGCAACAGGTATGTGGGAGGGAACCTGAGTACGCTGCCATAAGTGAAATATACACTGAGATTACCTAACTTGAAAGAAGACAAAGTTTCTTTGCAGTGGCTTGAGTGCAGGCTCGTCTTTCATCTCTCAAGATGAAGGGATGTCTGAGTCCCCTGTGAAGACTGTAGAAAAAAACCTAGGAACCCACCTCACCATGACAAGAGGCCTCACATCCCTTTGACACCTCGAGAGGCACATGCAGTTCAATGCTTCAAAAGCTGACGATGCCTGACTACTCTTGAAAATTTATAGGAGGCCCAATATCCCTGTGGCAACTGGAAAGGGACCCTGGGTCTTCCGCCTCACCTCGAGAAGCATCCAAATTGCCTTGCGAAGCCTCAAAGTGATTTCTGAGTGTCCGTCGTAACTAGATTGGTGTCCTGAAGTCGCTGAACAAACACGAGTTTTGAAGGTCCTTCCCCGCAGTAACTCTAGAGTATAACAAAGGTTCCCGCCACAACTCGAGTAAAACCATGAGACTTCCCCCTCGACGTGAGACGAGTCCCGATTCCCCTGCATTGCATGCAGAGCAATTGCATGTTCCCCATGAAACACGTCAGGAGCCTTGATTTGCTTAATGGATTTCGAGAGAGTCCCCAAGAAAACTGTTACACGTCTAGAGGGAACATGAAGTGAGCCCAGAAATGCGAAACAGCTCCGTGTACCCCAAATTAACTCAAGATGAGCCCCGAATCTCCTGCATTGTCTCCAGAGCCATCCCGTGTTCCCCATTAAACATGACAAATGGCTTGACTTCCTTTAGGCAACTCCAGAGATTCCCCGAGAACACCGTCTCAAGTCTAGAGGAATACCAAGTTCAGCACAGCAACTCCAACAATTCTCCCTGTACCCCAAATCGTCTCGAGATGAGAGCTAATTCCCTGGCTTAGACACAAGAGGTATGCCAACTATCCCGAGGCAGCTCAAGAGGAAGCTTCTCTCAGCAATAGCTATGTGGGAGGGACCCTGATATTGCTGCCTCAAGTGGAATATACACTGAGATACCCTCACTCGAAAGGCCAGATTTCTCTGCAGTGACTTGAATGCAGGCTCGTCTTTCATCTCACAAAATTAAGGGACATCTGAATCCCCTGTGGAGACCCAAAAGAAAGCCCTAGGTCCCCGCCTCATCTCGACAGGTAGCCTCACATCCCTTTGATACCTCGAGGTGCACGCGGAGTTCAATGTTTCAAAATGTGACGATGTCTGACTTCTCTTGAAAATTGATAGGAATCTCAATATTCCAGTGGCAACTGGAAAGGAACCCTGGGTCTCCCGCCTCACCTGGAGAAGTGTCCCTATTGCCCAGGCAAGCCTCGAAGAGATTCCTGAGCTGTCCCTCGTAGCTAGACAGGAGTCCTGATGTTGCTGAACAAAGACGAGTTTTGAAGGCCATCCCCATCGAAACTCGAGAATATTCCCCAGGTTCCCGCCCCAATTCGAGAAAAACCATGAGACTTCCCTCTCGCTGCGAGATGAAGCGCGATTCCCCTGCATTGCATGCAGAGCAATTGTGTGTTCCCCATCAAACACGTAAGGAGCATTGACTTGCTTGATGGATTTCGAGACAGTACCCAATCAAAATGTCACATATCTAGAGGGACCCTGAGGTCATTCCAGCAACGCGACATATTTCCGCGTACCACAAATCAACTTGAGATGAGGCCCGAATCCCCTGAATTGACACCAGAGATATCCCGCGTTCCCCATCAAACATAACAAGTGGCTTTAGTATCCTTAGGCAACTCCAGAGATTCCCCAAGAACACCGGCCCATGTCTAGAGGAACACCAAGTTCAGCACAGCAACTCGAGGAATGCTCCGTGTACCCCAAATCGTCTCAAGATGAGAGCTGATTCCCTGGCTTAGACTCAAGAGGTATGCCAACTTTCCACAATCCCCTCAAGAGGAGTCTTCTATCAGCAATAGGTACGTGGGAGGGACCCTGACATTCCTGCCTTAAGTGGAATATACACCGAGATGCCCTGACTCGAAAGAAGGCCGGATTTCCCTGCAGTGGCTTGAATTCAGGCTGGTCTTTCATCTCACAAGATGAAGGGATGTCTGAATCCCCTTTGCATACCCTAGAGAAAGCCCTAGGTCGCCGCTTCATCTCAACAGGAGGCTTCACATCCCTTTGACACCTCGAGAGGCACACGGAGTTCAGTGCTTCAAAAGGTGATGTTGCCTGAGTTCTCTTGAAAATTGACAGGAATCCCAATATACCTGTGGAAACCGGAAAAGTATACTGGGTCTCCCGCCTTACCTCGAGAAGTGTCTCTATTGCCCTGCAAAGCCTCGAAAAGGTTTCTGAGGGGTCCCTCGTAACTAGACAGGAGTCCTGACCTCGCTGAACAAACACGAGTTTTGAAGCTCCATCTCCGCCGTAACTCGAGAATATAATATAGGTTCCTGCCGCAACTCGAGAAAAACCATGAGAATTCCCCTTCGCCACGAGATGAGACCCGATTCTCCTGCATTGCATGCAGAGGAATTGCGTGTTCCCCATCAAACACGTAAGGAGTCTTGACTTGCTTGATGGATTTCGATAAAGACACGAAGAACACTGTCACAAGTCTAGAGGGACCCAGAGGTCACCCCAGAAACGTGAAATAGCTCCGTGGACCCCAGTTCAACTCAAGATGAGACGGATTCCTCTGCATTGAGTCCAGAGCCATGCCGCGTTCCCCATCAAACACGACAAGTAGATTGACTTCCTTTAGGTCACTCCAGATATTCCCCTAGAACAATGTCCCAAGTCAAGAGGAACACCAAGTTCAGCACAGCAACTTGAGGAATGCTTTGGGTACCCCAAATTGTCTCGAGATGAGAGCTGACTCCCTGGCTTAGACTCAAGAGGTGTGCCAAATATCCAGAAGCACCTCAAGAGGAGGCTTCTCTCAGCAATAGGTATGTGGCAGGGACCGTGAATTTGCTTCCTCAAGTGGAATATACACCGAGATGCCCTGACTCGATGGAAGGCCGAATTTCCTTGCAGTGGCTTGAATGCATGCTCCTCTTTCATCTCACAAGAGGAAGGAATGTCTGAATCCACTGTGGCGACCCTAGAGAAAGCCCTAGGACCCCACCTCATCACGACAGGAGGCCTCACATCCTTTTGACACCTCGAGAGGCACGCAGAGTTCAATGCTTCAAAAGGTGACGATGCCTGACTCCTCTTGAACACTGACAGGAATCCCATTATCCCTTTGGTAACGAGAAAGGGAACCTGGGTCTCCTGCCTCACCTAGAGAAGCGTCCCTATTGCACTGCCAAGCGTCAAGGAGATTCCTGAGGTGTCCCTCGTAAGTAGACAGGAGTCCTGATGTTGGTGAATAAACACGAGTATTGAAGGGCCATCCCGACCGTAACTCAAGAATATACCCTAGGTTCCCGACACAACAGTAGAAAAACCATGAGAATTCCCCTCTTCGCGAGATAAGGCCCGATTCCCCTGCATTGCATGCAGAGCAATTGCCTGTTCCCCATCAAACACATCAGGAGCCTTGACTTACTTGATGGATCTCGAGAGAGTCCCCAAGAACACTGTCACATGTCTAGAGGGACCCTGATGTCACTCCAGCAATGCAACATAGTTCTGTGTACCACAAATCAACTCGAGATGAGGCCCGGATCCCCTGCATTGAGTCCAGCGCCATCCCGTGTTCCCCATCAAACATGAAAAGTGGCTTGAGTTCCCTTAGGCAACTCCAGAGAATCCCCGAGAACACGGTCCCAAGTCTAGAGGATCACCAAGTTCAGCACAGCAACTTGAGGAATGCTTTGTGTACCCCAAATCGAATCAAGATGAGAGCTGATACCCTGGCTTAAACGCAAGTGGTATGCCTGCTTTCCACATGCACCTCAAGAGGAGGCTTCTGTCAACAATAGGTATGTGGGAGGGACCCTGAGTTTGCTGCCACAAGTGAAATATTCACCGAGATTACCTGACTTGAAAGACACTCTTTCCTTGCATTGGCTTGAATGCAGGCTCGTCTTTCATCTCACAAAATAAAGGGATGTCTGAGTCCCCTGTGAAGACTGTAGAGAAAAATGTAGGAACCCGCCTCATCACGACAAGAGGCCTCACATCCCTTTGACACCTCGAGAGGCACACGCAGTTCAATGCTTCAAAACCTGACAATGGCTGACTACTCTTGAAAATTTATAGGAGGCCCGATATCCCTGTGGCAACTTGAAAGGGACCTGGGTCTTCCGCCTCACCTCGAGAAGCATCCAAATTGCACTGCCAAGCTTCAAAGAGATTTCTGAGTGTCCGTCGTAACTAGATTGAAGTCCTGAGGTCGCTGAACAAACACGAGTTTTTTTTTTTTTTTTTTTTAGAAACAGTAGGTTTTAATAGTTTCAGCTACAATTCATACTTAGAATTACAAGTAGATTCAAAAGAAGAAATGTGGACTTCACTTTCATGAGAGGACTATAAAAGAATTTGGGAGCCATGTCTTAAAACTGTCACTTTCGTGCATGATCAGTCACTCAGTCATGTCTAACTCTTTGTGACCCCATGGACTGTAGCCCACCAGGCTCCTCTGTCCATGGGATTTCCCAGGCAGGAATACTGAAGTCGGTTGCCATTTCCTTCTTCAGGGGATCTTCTGGCCCAAGGATTGAACCCACATCTCCTGTGTCTCCTGCATTGGCAGGAAGAGTCTTTTGCACTACACCACCTGGGAAGCCCTTCCTCTGGTTACTTATTCTTTTAAAATGTATGTATATGTCTCTATCTAGTTACATACATATACATAAAACATCTATTATATATATGTAAATTATGTATCCCCGCCGTAACTCGAGAATATACCAAAGGTTCCCGCCACAACTCAAGTAAAACCATGAGACTTCCCCCTCGCAGCGAGATGAGGCCCGATTCCCCTGCATTGCATGCAGAGCAATTGCCTGTTCCCCATCAAACACGTAAGGAATCCTTGACTTGCTTGATGGATTTCGATAAAGACCCGAAGAACACTGTCACAAGTCTAGAGTGACCCTGAGGTCACCTCAGCAACATGAAAAAGCTCCGTGTACCCCAAATCAACTGAAGATGAGGCCCGAATCCCCTGCATTGACCCAAGCGCCATCCGGCATTCCCCATCTAACACGACAAGCGGCTTGAGTTCCTTTAGGCAACTGCACGGATTCACCGAGAACACTGTCCCAAGTCTACAGGAACTCCAAGTTCAGCACAGCAACTCGAGGAATGCTCCGTGCACCCCAAATCATTGCGAGATGAGAGCTGATTCTCTGGCTTAGACTCAAGAAGTATGCCAACTTTCTACAAGCAACTCAAGAGGATGTTTCTCTCCACAGTTAGTATGTGGAAGGGACCCTGAGTTTGCTGAATCAAGTGGAATATACACCGAGATGCTCTGACCGGAAAGACGGCCGGATTTCTTTGCAGTGGCTTGAATGCAGGCTTCTCGTTCATCTCACTAGAAGAAGGGATGTCTGAATCCCCTGCGGAGGCCCTAGAGAAAATTCTAGGTCCCCGCCTCATCTCGACAGCAGGCCTCACATCCCTATGACACCTTGAGAGGCTCGCAGAGTTCAGTGCTTCAAAAGGTGCCAATGTCTGACTCCTCAAGAAAATTGATAGGAACCCCAATATCCCTGTGGAAACTGGAAAGGGACACTGTGTATCCCGCCTCACCTCGAGAAGCGTCCCTATTGCCCTGCCAAGCCTCGAAGAGATTCCTGAGGTGTTCCTCGTAACTAGACAGGATTCCTGATGTCACTGAACAAACACGAGTTTTGAAGGGCCATCCCCATGTAACTCTAGAATATACCCTAGGTTCCGCTGGGAACTCAAGAAAAACCATGAGAATTCCCCCTCGCTGCGAGATGAAGCCCAATTCCGCTGTATTGCATACAGAGAATTCCGTGTTCCCCATCAACCATGTCAGGATCCTTGATTTACTTGACGGATTTCGAGAGAGTCCGCAAGAACACTGTCACAAGTCTAGAGGGATCCTGAGGTCACCCCAGCAATGTAAAATATCTCCATGAACCCCAAATCAACTCGAGATGAGGCCGATTCCCCTGCATTGACCCCAGAGCTCTCTGACGTTCCCCACCAAACACCAAAAGTGGCTTGACTTTCTTTAGGCAATCCCAGAGATTCCCCGAGAACACCGTCCCAAGTCTAGAGGAACACCAAGTTCAGGACAGCAAGTCGAGGAATGCTCCATGTACCCCAAATGGTCTCGAGTTGAGAACTGATTCCCTGGCTTAGACGTATGCCAACATTTCACTAGGACCTCAATCGGAGGCTTCTCTTAGTAGTATGTATGGGGGAGGGACACTGAGTTTGCTGCCTCAAGTGGAATATACACCGAGATGCCCTGACTCGAAAGAAGGCCAAATTTCCTTGCAGTGGCTTGAATACAGGCTCCTCGTTCATCTCACAAGATGAAGGGATGTCTGAATACCCTGTGGAGACACTAGAGAAAGCCCTAGGTCCCCGCTTCATCAGGACACGTGGCCTCACATCCCTTTGACACCTCGAGAGGCACGTGGAGTTCAATGCTTCAAAAGGTGATGATGCCTGGCTCCTCTTGAACATTGATAGGAATCCCAATATCCCTGTGGCAATTAGAAAGGAACACTGGGTCTCCCTGCTCACCTCGAGATGCGTCCCTATTGCCCTGCCAAGCCTCCAAGATATTCCTGAGGTGTCCCTCGTAACTAGACAGGAGTCCTAAGGTCGCTGAACAAACAGGAGTTTTGAAGGGCCATCCCCTCCGTAACTCGAGAATACACCCCGGGTTGCCACTGAAACTCGCGAAAAACCATGAGACTTCGCCCTCGCTGTGAGATGAGGCCCGATTCACCTGCATTGCATGTTGAGCAATTCCGTGTTCCTCATCAAACAAATAAGAAGCCTTGACTAGCTTGATGGATCTGGAGAGAGTCCCCAAGGACACTGTCACAAGTCTAGGGGGAACCTGTGGTCACCCCTGGAACGCAGAATAGCTCCGTGTACCCCAAATCAACTCGAGATGAGGCCCGGTTCCCATGTATTGACTCCAGAGCCATTGCGTGTTCCCCATCAAACACGACCAGTGGCTTGGCTTCCTTTAGGCAACTCAAGAATTTTCCCGAGAACACCGTCCCAAGTCTAGAGGAATACCAAATTCAGCACAGCAACTCGAGGAATGCTCCCTGTATCCCAAATCGTCTCGAGATGAGAGCTGATTCCCTGGCTTAGACTAAAGAGGTATGACAACTATCAAGAAGCACCACAAGAGGAGGCTTCTCTCAGCAATACGTATGTGGGACGCACCCTGAGTTTGCTCCCTCAAGTAGAATATACACCGAGATTCCCTGACTCGAAAGAAGGCGGGATTTCCTGGCAGTGGCTTGAATGCAGCCTCGTGTTTCATCTCACAAGACGAAGGAATGTCTGAATCCCCTGTGGAGACCCTAGAGATAGCCCTAGAAACCAGCCTCATCACGACAGGAGTCCTCACATCCCTTTGAAACCTCAAGAGGCACGTGGAGTTCAATGCTTCAACAGGTGACGATGCCTAACTACTCTTTAAAATTGACAGGAATCTCAAAGTCCCTGTGGAAACCGGAAAGGGAAACTGGGTCTCCCGCCTCACCTTGAGAATCGTCCCTAATCCCCTGCCCAGCCTCAAAGAGATTCCTGAGGTGTCCCTGATAACAAGACAGGAGACCTGAGGTCGCTGAACAAAAACGAGTTTTGAAGGGCCATTCCCGCCGTAACTCGAAAATGTAACGCAGGTTCCCTCTGCAACTCGAGAAATACCATGAGACTTCCCCTTTCCAGGGAGATGAGGCCCGATTCCCCTGCATTGTATGCAGAGCAATTGCGTGTTCCCCATCAAACACGTAAGCAGCCTTGACTTCCTTGATGGATCTCTTGACAGACCCCAAGTACACTGTCACAAGTCTGGAGCGACCCTGAGGTCACCGCACCAACGCGACATAGCATCGTGGACTGCAAACCAACAATAGATGAGAACTGATTCCCCTGCATTGACTCCAGAGCCATCCTGCATTCCCATTAAACACGACAACTGGCTTGGCTTCCTTTAGGCAACTCCAGAGATTCACCGAGAACACCGTCCCACGACTAGAGGAATACGAAGTTCAGCACAGCAACTGGAGAAATGCTCCCTGTACCCCAAATCGTCTCGAGATGAGAGCTGATTGCTTAGCTTAGACTCAAGAGGTATGCCAACTATCCCAAAATATCACAAGAGGAGGCTTCTGACAGCAATACGTATGTATGAGGGACCCTGAGTTTGCTGCCTCAAGTGGAAAACACACCGAGATGCCCTTACTCGAAAGAAGGCCAGATTTCGCTGCAGTGGCTTGAATGCAGGCTTGTCTTTCATCTCACAAAATTAAGAGACGTCTGAATCCCCTGTCGAGACCCTAGAGAAATCCCTAGGTCCCCGCCTCATCTCGACAGGTGGCCTCACATCGCATTGACTCCTCTAGAGTCAGGCGGAGTTCAATGCTTCAAAATGTGATGATGCCTGACTCCTCTTGAAATTGACAGGAATTCCAATATCCCTGTGGTAACTGGAAAGGGACCCTGTGTCTCCCGCTTCACCTTGAGATGCATCCCTAATGCAATGCTAAGCCTCGAGGAGATTCCTGAGGTGTCCCTCGTAACTAGACATGAGTCCTAACTTTGGTGAAAAAACACCAGTGTTGAAGGGCCATCCCTGCTGTAACTCAAGAGTATATCTCAGCTTCCCGATGCAACTCGAGAAAAACCATGAGAATTCCACCTCTCCGCGAGATGAGGCTGATTCCCCTGCATTGCATGCAGAGCAATTCTCTGTTCCCCATCAAACACGACAGGGGCCTGACTTGCTTGATGGCTCTCGAGAGAGTCCCCAGGAACACTGTCACAAGTCTAGAGGGAACCTGAGGTGAGCCCAGCAACGAGAAATAACTCCATGTACCCCAAATCAGCATGATATCAGCCCCAATTCCCCTGTATTTTCTGCACAGCCATCCCTCATACCTCAATAAACATGACAAATGGCTTGACATTTAAGGCAACTCCAGAGATTCCCCGAGAATACCGTCCCAAGTCTAGAGGAATACCAAGTTCATCATAGCACCTCGAACATTTCTCCCTGTATCCCAAATCGTCTGGAGATGAGAGCTGATTCCCTGGCTTAGACACAAGAGGTATGCCAACTATCCCGAGGCAGCTCAAGAGGAAGTGTCTCTCAGCAATAGTTAGGTGGGAGAGACCCTGAGTTTGCTGTCTCAAGTGGAATATACACACAGATGCCCTGACTCAAAGGAAAGCAAGATTTCTCTGCAATGGCTTGAATGCAGGATTGTCTTTCATCTCACAAAATGAAGGGACGTCTTAATCCCATGTGGAGACCCTAGAGAAAGCCCTATGTCCCCATATTATCTTGACAGGAGGCCTGAAATCCATTTGACACCTCGAGAGGCAGGCAGATTTCAATGCTTCAAAAGGTGACGATGCCTGACTCCTCCTGAAAATTGATAGAAACCCCAATATCTCTGTGGCAACTTTAACGGGACACTGGGTTCCCCGTCTCACGTCGAGCAGCCTCCCTATTGCCTGGCCAAGCCTCTAAGATATTCCTGAGGTGTCCCTCATAACTAGACAGGAGTCCTGACGTCGCTGAAGAAACACGAGTTTTGAAGGGCCATCCCCTCTGTAACTCGAGAATATATCGTAGGTTCCCACCACAACCCGAAGAAAACCATGAGATTTCCCCCTCGCCGCTAGATGAGGCCCGATTCCCCTGTATTGCTTGGAGAACAATTGCGTGGTCCCCATCAAACACGTAAGGAGCATTGACTTGCTTGATGGATCTCGAGACAGTCCCCCAGAACACTGTCACAAGACTAGAGGGACGCTGAGGTCACCCCAGCAACACGAAAAAGCTCCATGTACCCCAAATCAATTCGAAATGAGGCCCAAATACCCTGCATTGACCCAAGTGATAACCCGCGTTCCCCATCAACCATGGCAAGTGGCTTGATTTCCTTTAGGCAACTGCAGAGATTCCCCGAGAACACTGTCCCAAGTCTACAGGAACACCAAGTTCAGCACAGCAACTGGAGGAATGCTCCGTGTACCCCAATTCTTCTCGATATGAGAGCCAATTCCCTGGCTTAGACTGAAGAGTTATGCGAACTTTCCCCAAGCTCCTCAAGTAGAGGATTCTATTAGCAATAGGTATGTGCGAGGGACCCTGATATTGCTGCCTCAAGTGGAATATACACCGAGATGCCCTGACTCGAAGGAAAGCCAGATTTCCCTGCAGTCGCTGGAATGCAGGCTCGTCCTTCATCTCACAAGATGAAGGGATGTCTGAATCCCCTGTGGAGACCGTAGAGAAAGCCCTAGGTCCACGCCTCATCTGGACAGGAGGCTTCACATCCCTTTGACACCTCGGCAGGCACATGGAATTCAATGCTTGCAAAGGTGACAATATTTGACTGCTCTTGAAAATTGATAGACATTCCAATATCCCTGTGGCAATTGACAAGGTACACTGGGTCTACCGCGTCATCTCAAGGAGCATCCCTATGGCCCTGCCAAGTCTCGAAGAGATTCCTGAGGTGTCCCTTGTAACTAGACATGAGTCCTAACTTTGGTGAAAAAACACCAGTATTGAAGGGCCATCCCCGCCGTAACTCAAGAGTATATCCCAGCTTCCCGATGCAACTCGAGAAAAACCATGAGAATTCCACCTCTCCGCGAGATGAGGCTGATTCCCCTGCATTGAATGCAGAGCAATTCTCTGTTCCCCATCAAACACGTCAGGAGCCTGACTTGCTTGATGGCTCTTGAGAGAGTCCCCAGGAACACTGTCACAAGTCTAGAGGGAACCTGAGGTGAGCCCACAACGAGAAATAACTCCATGTACCCCAAATCAGCAAGATATCAGCCCCAATTCCCCTGTATTTTCTGCACAGCCATCCCTCATACCTCAATAAACATGACAAATGGCTTGACATTTAAGGCAACTCCAGAGATTCCCCGAGAATACCGTCCCAAGTCTAGAGGAATACCAAGTTCATCATAGCACCTCGAACATTTCTCCCTGTATCCCAAATCGTCTGGAGATGAGAGCTGATTCCCTGGCTTAGACACAAGAGGTATGCCAACTATCCCGAGGCAGCTCAAGAGGAAGTGTCTCTCAGCAATAGTTAGGTGGGAGAGACCCTGAGTTTGCTGTCTCAAGTGGGATATACACACAGATGCCCTGACTCAAAGGAAAGCAAGATTTCTCTGCAATGGCTTGAATGCAGGATTGTCTTTCATCTCACAAAATGAAGGGACGTCTTAATCCCATGTGGAGACCCTAGAGAAAGCCCTATGTCCCCATATTATCTTGACAGGAGGCCTGAAATCCATTTGATACCTCGAGAGGCAGGCAGATTTCAATGCTTCAAAAGGTGACGATGCCTGACTCCTCCTGAAAATTGATAGGAACCCCAATATCTCTGTGGCAACTTTAACGGGACACTGGGTTCCCCATCTCACGTCGAGCAGCCTCCCTATTGCCTGGCCAAGCCTCTAAGATATTCCTGAGGTGTCCCTCATAACTAGACAGGAGTCCTGACGTCGCTGAAGAAACACGAGTTTTGAAGGGCCATCCCCTCTGTAACTCGAGAATATATCGTAGGTTCCCACCACAACCCGAAGAAAACCATGAGATTTCCCCCTCGCCGCTAGATGAGGCCCGATTCCCCTGTATTGCTTGGAGAACAATTGCGTGGTCCCCATCAAACACGTAAGGAGCATTGACTTGCTTGATGGATCTCGAGACAGTCCCCCAGAACACTGTCACAAGACTAGAGGGACGCTGAGGTCACCCCAGCAACACGAAAAAGCTCCATGTACCCCAAATCAATTCGAAATGAGGCCCAAATACCCTGCATTGACCCAAGTGATAACCCACGTTCCCCATCAACCATGGCAAGTGGCTTGATTTCCTTTAGGCAACTGCAGAGTTTCCCCGAGAACACCGTCCCAAGTCTACAGGAACACCAAGTTCAGCACAGCAACTGGAGGAATGCTCCGTGTACCCCAAATTTCTTCTCGAGATGAGAGCCGATTCCCTGGCTTAGACTGAAGAGTTATGCGAACTTTCCCCAAGCTCCTCAAGAAGAGGATTCTATTAGCAATAGGTATGTGCGAGGGACCCTGATATTGCTGCCTCAAGTGGAATATACACCGAGATGCCCTGACTCGAAGGAAAGCCAGATTTCCCTGCAGTCGCTGGAATGCAGGCTCGTCCTTCATCTCACAAGATGAAGGGATGTCTGAATCCCCTGTGGAGCCCGTAGAGAAAGCCCTAGGTCCACGCCTCATCTGGACATGAGGCTTCACATCCCTTTGACACCTCGGCAGGCACGTGGAATTCAATGCTTGCAAAGGTGACAATATCTGACTGCTCTTGAAAATTGATAGACATCCCAGTATCCCTGTGGCAATTGACAAGGTACACTGGGTCTACCGCGTCATCTCAAGGAGTGTCCCTATTGCCCTGCCAAGCCTCGAGGAGATTCCTGATGTGTCCCTCGTAACTAGACAGGAGTTCTGATGTCGCTGAACAGATACGAGTTTTCAGTAGCCATCCCCACCTTAACTCGAGAATATACCCCATATTTCCGCTGCAACTTGAATAAAACCGTGAGACTTCTCCCTGGCCCCAAGATGAGGCCCGATTCCCCTGCATTGCATGCAGATCAATTGTGTGTTCCCCATCAAACATGTAAGGAGCCTTGACTTGCTTGATGGATCTCGATTAAGACCCGAGGAACACTGTCACAAGTCTAGAGGGACCCAGAGGTCAACATAGCAATGTGAAATAGCTCCGTGGACCCCAATTCAATGCAGATGACACTGCTTCCCCTCCATTGAGTCCAGATCCTTGCCACTTTCCCCATCAAACACGACAAGTGGCTTGACTTCTTTTAGGCAACTCCAGAGTTTCCCCTAGGACAATGTCCCATGTCAACAGGAACACCAAGTTCAGAATAGCAACTTGAGGAATGCTCTGTGTACGCCAAATTATCTTGACATGAGAGCTGATTCCCTGGCTTAGACTCAAGAGGTATGCCAAATATTCAGAAGCACCTCAAGAGGAGGCTTCTCTCAGCAATAGGTATGTGGGAGGGACCGTGAATTTGCTTCCTCAAGTGGAATATACAGCGAGATGCCCTGACTCGATGAAGGCCGAATTTCCTTGCAGTGGCTTGAATGCATGCTCCTATTTCATCTTACAAGATGTTGCAATGTCTGAATCCCCTGTTTAACCATAGAGAAAGCCCTAGGACGCCACCTTATCAAGACAGCAGTCCTCACATCCTTTTGACACTTCGAGAGGCACGCGGAGTTCAATGCTTCAAAATGTGACGATGCCTGACTCCTCTTGAACACTGATAGGAATCCCATTATCCCTGTGGCAACTGGAAAGCGACCCTGGGTCTCCTGCCTCACCTCGAAAGCGTCCCTACTGCCCTGCCAAGCCTCGAGGAGATTCCGGGGGTGTCTCTCGTAACTAGACAGTTGTCCTGACATCGCTGAACATACAAGAGTTTTGAAGGGCCATCCCCTCCGTATCTCGAGAATATACCCCGGGGTCCCGCCAAACCTCGCGAAAAACTATGAGACTTCACCCTCGCCACGAGATGAGGCCCGATTACCCTGCATTGCATGCAAATCAATTGCGTGTTCCCCATCAAACAAATAAGGAGCTTTGACTTGCTTGATGGATCTCGAGAGAGTTCCCAAGGACACTGTCACAAGTCTAGATGGACCCTGTGGTCACACAAGGAATTCAGAATAACTACGTGTAACCCAAATCAACTCGAGATGATGCCCATTTCCCCTGCATTGACTCCAGAGCCATTTCGTGTTCCCCATCAAACAGGACCAGTGGCTTGGCTTCCTTTAGGCAACTCAAGAGATTCCCCGAAAACACCGTCCCAAGTCTAGAGGAGTACCAAGTTCAGCACAGCAACTCGAGGAATGCTCCCTGTACCCGAAATCGTCTCGAGATGAGAGCTGATTCCCTGGCTTAGACTCAAGATGTATGCCAACTATCCTGAAGCACCACAATAGGAGGCTTCTCTCAGCAATTCGTATGTTGGAGGGACCCTGAATTTTCTGTCTCAAGTGGAATATACACCGAGATTCCCGGACTCGAAAGAAGGCCAAATTTCCTTGCAGTGGCTTGAATGCAAGCTCGTCTTTCATCTCACAAGATGAAGGGATGTCTGAATCCCCTGTGGAGACCCTAGAGAAAGCCGTAGAAACCAGCCTCATCACGACAGGAGGACTCACATCCCTTTGACAGCTCGAGAGGCACGTGGAGTTCAATGCTTCAATAGGTGACGATGCCTAACTCCTCTTTAAAATTGACAGGAATCTCAAAGTCCCTTTGGAAGCCGGAAAGGGATACAGGGTCTCCTGCCTCACCTTGAGAAGCGTCCCTATTGCCCTGCCCAGCCTCAAAGAGATTCCTGAGGCGTCCCTCATAACTACACAGGAGTCCTGAGGTCCCTGAACAAACACGAGTTTTGAAGGGCCATCCCCACCGTAACTCGAGAATGTAACCCAGGTTCCCTCTGCAACTCGAGAAATATCTTGAGACTTCCCTCTTCCCGGGAGATAAGGCCCGATTCCCCTGCATTGTATGCAGAGCAATTGCGTGTTCCCCATCAAAAACGTAAGCAGCCTTGACTTCCTTGATGGATCTCTTGAAAGACTCCAAGAACACTGCACAAGTCCAAAGGGACCCTGAGGTCAACTCAGCAATGAGATATAGCACCGTGCATTGCAAATCAACAAGAGATGAGGACCGATTCCCCTGCATTGACTCCAGAGTCCCCTTGCATTCCCATTAAACATGACAATTGGCTTACTTCCTTTAGGCAACTCCAGAGATTCCCTGAGAACACCGTCCCAAGTCTAGAGGAATACCAAGTTCAGCACAGCAACTCGGGGAATGCACCCTGTACCCCAAATCGTCTCGAGATGAGAGCTGATTCCCTAGCTTAGACTCAAGAGGTGTGCCAACTATCCCGAAGCACCACAAGAGGACGCTTCTGTCAGCAAACATATGTGTGAGGGACCCTGAGTTTGCTGCCTTAAGTGGAATATACACTGAGATGCCCTTACTCGAAAGAAGGCCAGATTTCTCTGCAGTGGCTTGAATGCAGGCTTGTCTTTAATGTCAGAAAATTAAGGGACGTCTTTATCCCCTGTGGAGACCCTAGAGAAATCAATAGGTCCCCGCCTCATCTCGACAGGTGGCCTCACATCCCATTTACACCTCGAAAGGCACACGGAGTTTAATGCTTCCAAATGTGATGATGCCTGACTCCTCTTGAAACTGATAGGAATTCCAATATCCCTGTGGCAACTGGAAACGGACCCTGTGTCTCCCGCCTCACTTTGAGAAGCATCACTACTGCCCTGCCAAGCCTCGAAGAGATTCCTGAGATGTCCCTCTTAACTAGACATGAGTCCTAACGTTGGTGAACAAACACCAGTATTGAAGGTCTATTCCCGCCGTAACTCAAGAATATACCCCAGGTTCCCGACGCAACACGAGAAAAACCATGAGAATTTCACCTCTCCACTAGATGAGGCTAATTACCCTGCATTGCCTGCAGAGCAATTGTCTGTTCCCCATCAAACACGTCCAGAGCCTGACTTGCTTGATGGATCTTGAGAGAGTCCACAGGAACACTGTCTCTAGTGTATAGGGAACCTGAGGTGAGAACAGCAAATAGAAATAGCTCCATGTACCCCAAGTCAACACGATATGAGCCCCAACTCACGTGCATTGTCTCCAGAGCCATCCCTCATACCCCAATAAACATGATAAATGGCTTGACTTCTTTAGGCAACTCCAGGGATTCCCCAAGAACACCGTCCTAAGTCTAGAAGAATACCAAATTTAGCACAGCAACTCGAACAATTCTCCCTGTATCCCAAATCATCTCGAGATGAGAGCTGATTTCCTGGATTAGACACCTGAGGTATGCAAACTATCCCGAGGCAGCTCAAGAGGAATCGTCTATCAGCAATAATTATGTGGGAGGGACCCTGAGTTTGCTGTCTCAAGTGGAATGTACACCGAGATGCCCTGACTTGAAAGAAGGCCAGATTTCTCTGCAGTGGCTTGAATGCAGGCTCGTCTTTCATCTCACAAAATGAAAGGACGTTTAAATACCATGTGGAGACACTAGAGAAAGTCTGAGGTCCCAACCTTATCTCGACAGAAGGCCTCAAATCCGTTTGACACCTCGAGTGGTACGCAGAGTTCAATGCTTCAAAAGGTGACGATGCCTGACTCCTCCTGAAACTTGATAGGAATTCCAATATCCCTGTGGAAAGTGGAACGGGACACTGGGTTTCCTGCCTCACCTCGAGCAGCCTCCCTATTGCCCTGCCAAGCCTCGAAGATATTCCTGAGGTGTCCCTCATAACTAGACATGAGTACGGATGTCGCTGAAGAAACACGAGTTTGCAAGGGCCATCCCCACTGTTACTCGAGAATATACCATAGGTTCCCACCACAGCTAGAAGAAAACCATGAGATGTCCCCCTCGCCGCAAGATGAGGCCCGATTTCTGTGTATTGCTTTCAGTACAATTCCGTGGTCCCCATCAAACAGGTAAGGAGCATTGACTTGCTTGATGGATCTCGAGACAGTCCCCAAGAACACTGTCACAAGACTAGAGGGACACTGAGGTCACCCCAGGAACCCGAAAGGACTCCGTTTATCCCAAATCAATTCGATTTGAGGGCCGAATCCCCTGCATTGATCCAAGTGATATACCGCCTTCCCCATCAACCATGGCAGGTGGCTTGAGTTCCTTTAGGCAACTGCAGAGATTCCCCAAGAACACCATCCCAAGTCTACAGGAACACCAAGTTCAGCACAGTAACTCGAGCAATGTTCCGTGTACCCCAATTCCTCTCGAGATGAGAGCCAATTCCCTGGCTTAGACTGAAGAGTTATGTGAACTTTCGCAATAGGTATGTGCGAGGGACCCTGATATTGCTGCCTCAAGTGGAATATACACTGAGATGCCCTGACTCGAAAGAAGGCCGGATTTCCCTGCAGTCGCTTGAATGCAGGCTCGTCTTTCATCTCACAAGATGAAGGGATGTCTGAATCCCCTGTGGAGACCGTAGAGAAAGCCCTAGGTCCACGCCTCATCTGGACAGGAGGCTTCACATCCCTTTGACACCTCGGCAGGCAAGTGGAATTCAATGCTTGCAAAGGTGACAATATCTGACTGCACTTGAAAATTGATAGACATCCCAATATCCCTGTGGCAATTGACAAGGTACACTGGGTCTACCGCGTCACCCCGAGGAGCATCCCTATGGCCCTGCGAAGCCTCGAAAAGATTCCTGATGTGTCCCTCGTAACTAGACAGGAGTTCTGATGTCGCTGAAAAAAGCCGAGTTTTCAGGGGCCATCCCAGCCGTAACTCAAGAATACACACCAGGTTTCTGCTGCAACTCGCGTAAAACCATGAGACTTCTCCCTCACCGCGAGATGAGGCCCAATTCCGCTGCATTGCATGCAGATCAATTGCGTGTTCCCCATCAAACATGTAAGGAGCCTTAACTTGCTTGAGGGATCTCGATAAAGCCCCGAAGAATACTGTCACAAGTCTAGAGGAACACAGAGGTCACGACAGCAACGTGAAATAGCTCCGTGGACCCCAATTCAACTCAAGTTGACACTGATTCCCCTGCCAGAGCCTTGCCGATTTCCCCATCAAACACGAAAAATGGTTTGACTTCCTTTAGGCAACTCCAGAGATTCCCCTAGAACTATGTCCCAACTCAAGAGGAACACAAAGTTCAGCAGAGCAACTTGAGGAATGCTCTGTGTACGCCAAATCATCTTGACATGAAAGCTGATTCCCTGGCTTAGACTCAAGAGGTATGCCAAATATCCAGAAGCACCTCATGAGGAGGCTTCTCTCAGCAATAGGTATGTGGGAGGGACCGTGAATTTGCTTCCTCAAGTGGAATATACAGCGAGATGCCCTGACTCGATGAAGGCCGAATTTCCTTGCAGTGGCTTGAATGCATGCTCCTCTTTCATCTCACAAGATGTAGGAATGTCTGAATCCCCTGTAGATCCCTAGAGCAAGCCCTAATACCCAACCTCATCAAGACAGGAGGCCTTACATCCCTTTGACAACTCAAGAGGCACACGGAGTTCAATGCTTCAAAAGGTGACAATGCCTGACTCCTCTTGAACACTGATAGGAATCCCATTATCCCTGTGGCAAATGGAAAGGGATACTGGGTCTCATGCCTCACCTCCAGAAGCATCACTATTGCCCTGCCAAGCCTTGAGGAGCTTTCGGAGGTGTTCCTCGTAACTAGACAGGAGTCCTGAGGTTGCTGAACAAACAGGAGTTTTGAAGTTCCATCCCCTCCGTAACTCGAGAATATACCCCGGTTTAGCACCGAAACTCGCGAAAAACCATGAGACTTCGCCCTCGCTGTGAGATGAGGCCCGATTCACCTGCATTGCATGTAGAGCAATTGCGTGTTCCTCATCAAACAAGTAAGGAGCCTTGACTTGCTTGATGGATCTCGAGAGCGTCCCCAAGGACACTGTCACAAGTCTAGAGGGACCCTGTGGTCACCACAGGAACGCAGAATAGCTCCGTGTAAACCAAATCAACTCGAGTTAAGGCCCGATTCCCCTGCATTGACTCAAGAGCGATCCCCCGTTCCCCATCAAACACGACCAGTGGCTTAATTTCCTTTAGGCAACTCCAGAGGTTCCCCGAGAACAATGTGCCAAGTCTATAGGAATATCAAATTCAGCAGAGCAACTTGAGGAATGCTCCGTGTTCCCCCAATTGCCTAGAGATGAGAGCTGTTTCCCTTGCTTAGAATCAAGATGTCTGCCAACCTTCCACAAAACCCTCAAACTAAGGCTTCTCTCAGCAATTGGTTTAAGGGAGTAACCCTGAGTTTGCTTCCTCAAGTGGCATATACACCGAAAAGCCCTGACTCGAAAGGAGGCCAGGTTTCATTGCAGTGCCTTGAATACAGGCTCATCTTTCATCTCACAAGGTGAAGTGATGTCTGAAGCCCCTGTGGAGTCCCTAGAGAAAGCCCTGGTTCCCCGACTCCTTTCGACGGAATGCCTCACATGCCCTTGACACCTCGAGAGACACGCAGAGTTCACTGCTTCAAAAGCTGACGGTGCCTGACTCCTCTTGAATATTGACAGGAATCCCAGTATCACTGTGGCTACTGGAAATGGACACTGGGTCTCCCACCTCACATCGGGAAGTGTCCCTTTTGCCCTGCCAAGCTTCGAAGAGAATCCTGAGTTGGCCCTCATAACTAGACAGGAGTCCTGATGTCGCTGAACAAACACGAGTATTGAAGGGCCATCCCCGACGTAACTCGAGAATATACCCCAGGGGCCCGCCGCAAATCGAGAAACACCATGAGACTTCCCACTCAAGCGAGATGAGGCCCAATTCCCCTGCACTGCATGCAGAGCAATTCAGTGATCCCCATGAAAAATGTAAGGAGCCTCGACTTGCTTGATGGATCTCGAGACAATCCACAAGAACACATTCACAAGTATAGAGGGATCCTGAGGTTACACCAACATCGTGAAGGAGCTCCATGTACCCCAAATCAACTCGAGATGAGGCCCGATTCCCCTGCATTGACTCCAGAGCAATCACCCATTCCCCATCACACACGACCAGTGGCATGACTTCCTTTAGGCACTCCAGAGGTTCCTCAAGAACAACGTGCCAAGTCGAGAGCAATACCAAGTTCACCAGAGAAACTCGATGAATGCTCTGTGTATTAAAAATTGCCTCGAAATGAGAGATTATTCCCTTGCTTAGACTTAAGATGCATGCAAACTTTCCACAAGCCCCTCAAGAGGATGCTTTTCTAAATAATATATATGAGGGAGGGACCCTGAGTTTGCGGCCTCAAGTGGCATATACACTGAGAAGCCCTGACTCGAAAGGAGGCTGGGTTTCCTTGCAGTGGCTTGAATACAGGCTCATCTTTGATCTCACAACGTAAAGGGATGACTGAATCCATTGTGGAGACCCTAGAGTATCACTGAGTCCCTGACACCTTTCAACGGAATGCCTCACATGCACTTGACACATCGAGAGGCACGCAAAGTTCACTGCTTCAAAACCTGACGGTGCCTGACTCCTCTTGATTATTGACAGGAATTCCAGTATCACTGAGGCTACTGGAAAGGGACACTGGGTCTCCCGGCTCTCCTCGAGAAGTGTCCCTTTGGCCCTGCCAAGCCTCGAAGAGACTCCTGAAGTGTCCCTCGTAACTGGACAGAAGTCATGAGGTTGCTGAACAAACACGAGTGTTGAAGGGCCATCCCCGCCATAACTCGATAATATACCCCAGGTCCCCACCGCAAATCGAGAGACACCATGAGACTTCCACCTCAAAGCGAGATGAGGCCCGATTCCCCTGCACTGCAAGCAGAGCAATTCAGTGATCCCCATGAAATATGTAAGGAGCCTCGAGTTGCGTGATAGATCTCAAGACAATCCACTAGAACACTGTCACAAGTATAGAGTGATCCTGAGGTCACACCAGCATCGCGAAGGTACTGCATGTACAACAAATGAACTCGAGATGAGGCACGATTCCCCTGCATTGACTCCAGAGCCATCCCCCGTTTCCCATCAAACAAGACCAGTGGCTTGACTTCCTTTAGGCAACTCCAGAGGTTGCCTGAGATCAACGTGCCAAGTCGAGAGGAATATCAAGTTCAGCAGAGCAACTCGAGGAATGCTCCATGTACCCAAAAGGGCCTCAAGATGAGAGTTGATTTTCTGGATTACACTCAAGACGTCTGCCAACTTTCCACAAGCCCCTCAGGAGGAGGCTTATCTCAGCCGTAGGTATGAGGGAGGGACCCTGAGTTTGTGGCCTCAAGTGGTATATACAGTGAGAAGCCCTGACTTGAAAGGAGGCCGGGTTTCCTTGCAGAGGCTTGAATACAGGCTCATCTTTCATCTCACAAGTTGAAGGGATGTCTGAATCCCCTGTGGAGTCCCTAGAGAAAGCCGTAGGTCCCCAACTCCTTTCGACGGAATGCTTCACATGCCCTTGACACCTCGAGAGGCATGCAGCGTTCACTGCTTCAAAAGCTGACTGTGCCTGACTCCTCTTGACCATTGACAGGAATCCCAATATCTTTGTGGCCACTGGAAAGGGACGCTGTGTCTCCCTCCTCACATCAAGAAACGTACCTTTGCCCTGATCAGCCTCGAAGAGACTCCTGAGGTGTCCCTCGAAACTAGACAGGAGTCCTGACGTCGCTGAACAAACACGAGTTTTGAAGGGTCATCTCTGCCCTAACTCTTGAATATACCCCAGGTGCCCGACACAACTCGAGAAACACCATGAGACTTCCTCCTCAAAGCGAGATGAGGCCCGATTCCCCTGCACTGCATGTAGAGCAATTCAGTGATCACCATGAAACATGTCAGGAGCCTCGACTTGCTTGATGGATCTCGAGATAATCCGCAAGAACACTGTCACAAGTATAGAGGGACCCTGAGGTCACACCAGCATGGCGAAGGAGCTCCATGTACCCCAAATCACTTCGAGATGAGGCATGATTCCCCTGCATTTACTCCAGAGCCATCCCCCGTTCCTCATCAAACACGACCAGTGGCTTGACTTCATTTAGGCAACTCCAGATGGTCCCCGAGTATGATGTGCCAAGTATAGAGGAATAGCAAGTTCAACAGAGAACCTCGAGGAATGCTTCCTGCACCCCAAATTTCCTCGAGATGAGAGCTGAATCCCTGGCTTAGACTCAAGACGTATGCCAACTTTCCACAAGTCCCTCAAGAGGAGACTTCTCTCAGCAATAGGTATGAGCGAGGGACCCTGAGTATGCGACCTCAAGTGGCATATACACCAAGAAGCCCTGACTCGAAAGGAGGCCAGGTTTCCTTGCAGAGGCTTGAATACAGGCTCATCTTTAATCTCACAAGGTGAAGGGATGTCTGAATCCCCTGGGGGTCACTAGAGAAAGCCCTAGGTTCCCGACTCCTTTCGACGGAATGCCTAACATGCCTTGCAAACCTCGAAAGGCACGCAGAGTTCACTGCTTCAAAAGGTGACGGTGCCTGACTCCTCTTGAACATTGAGGGGAATCCCAATATCCCTGTGGCTACTGGATAACAACTCTGGGTTCCCCGCCTAACATCGAGAAGCGTCCCTTTTGCCCTGCCAAGCCTCGAAGAGACTCCTGAAGTGTCCCTCGTAACAAGACAGGGGTCATGACGTTGCTGAACAAACACGAGTGTTGAAGGGCCATCCCCGCCGTAATTCGAGAATATACCCCCGGTCCCCACCGCAACTCGAGAAACACCATGAGACTTCCCCTTCAAAGCGAGATGAGACCCGATTCCCCGCCACTGCATGCAGAACAATTCAGTGATCCCCATGAAATATGTACGGAGCCTCGACTTGCTTGATGGATCTCGAGACAATCCGCAGGAACACTGTCACAAGTATAGAGGGACCCTGAGGTCACACCAGCATGAAGAAGGTGCTCCATGTACCCCAAATCACTTCGAAATGAGGCACGATTACCCTGTCTTTATTCCAGAGCCATTCCCCCTTCCACAGCAATAACGACCAGTGGCTTGACTTCATTTAGGCAACGCCAGAGGATACCCGGGAACAACGTATCAAGTCGAGAGGAATACCAAGTTCAGCAGAGCAACTCGAGGAATGCTCCATGTACCACAAATTGCCTCAAGATGAGGGCGGATTCGCTGGTTTAGCCTCAAGACATCTGCCAACTTTCCACGAGCCCCTCAGGAGGAGGCTTCTCTCAGCTGTAGGTATGAGGGAGGGACCCTGAGTGTACTGCCTCAAGGGGCATATACACTGAGAAGTCCTGCCTCAAAAGGAGGCCAGGTTTCCTTGCAGTGCCATGAATACAATCTCATCTTTCTTCTCACAAGGTGAAGTTATGTCTGAAAAGCCTGTGGAGTCCATAGAGAATGCCCTAGGCCCCCCACTCCTTTTGACGGAATGCCTCACATGACGGTGACACATCGAGAGGCACATAGAGTTCCCTGCTTCAATATGTGATGGTGCCTGACTCCTCTTGACCATTGACAGGAAACCCAGTGTCCATGTCGCTCCTGGAAAGGGACCCTGGGTCTCTCGCTTCATCTCAAGAAGCGTCCCTTTTGCCCTGCCAAGCCTCGAAGAGAATCCTGAGGTGGTCCTCGTAACTAGACAGGAGTCCTGACGTCCCCGAACAAACACGAGTGTTGAAGGCCCATCCTCGCTATAACTCGAGAATATATTCCAGGTCCCCGCCGCAACTCGAGAAACAACATGAGACTTCACACTCATGCGAGATGAGACCCGATTCCCCTGCACTGCATGCAGAGCAATTCAGTGATCCCCATGAAACATGTAAGGAACCTCGACATACTTGATGGATCTCGAGACAATCCGCAAGAACACTGTCACAAGTATAGAGGGATCCTGAGGTCACACCAGCATCGCTAAGTAGCTCCTTGTACCCCAAATCAACTTGAGATTAGGCCCGATTCCACTGAACTGACTCCAGAGCAATCCCCCGTTCCCCAACATACACGACCAGTGGCTTGACTTCCTTAGGCACTCCAGAGTTTACGCGAGAAAAACGTGCCAATTCGAGAGGAATACCAAGTTCACGAGAGCAACTCGAGGAATGCTATGTGTACCAAAATTTGCCTCGAGATGAGAGATTATTCCCTTGCTTCGACTTAAGATGCATGCCAACTTTCCACAAGCCCCTCAAGAGGATGCTTTTCTAAGCAATAAATATGAGGGAGGGACCCTGAGTTTGAGGCCTCAAGTGGCATATACACCGAGAAACCCTGAATCAAAAGGAGGCCAGGTCTCCTTGCAGTGGCTTGAATACAGGCTTATCTTACACCTCACAAGGTGAAGGGATGACTGAATCCCTTGTGGTGTCCCTAGAGCAAGCCCTAGGTCCCCGACTCATCTCAAAGGAATGCCTCACATGCCCTTGACGCCTCGAGAAGCACGCAGAGTTCACTGCTTCAAAACCTGACGGTGCCTGACTCCTCTTGACTATTAACAGGAATCCCAGTATCACTGTGGCTATTGTAAAGGGACCCTGGGTCTCCCGCCTCTCCTCGAGAAGCGTCCCTTTGGCCCTGCCAAGCCTCAAAGAGACTCCTGAACTGTCCCTCGTAACTAGACAGAAGTCCTGATGTTACTGAACAAACACGAGTGTTAAAGGGCCATCCTCGCCCTAACTCGAGAATATACCCCAGGTCAATGCCACAACTAGAGAAACACCATGAGACTTCCCTCTCAAAGTGAGAAGAGGCCCGATTCCCCTGCACTGCATGCAGAGCAATTCAGTGATCCCCATGAAACATGTAAGAAGCCTCGACTTGAATGATAGATTTCGAGACAATCCGCTAGAACACTATCACAAATATAGAGGGACCCTGAGGTCACACCAGCATCGCAAAGGAGTTCCATGTACCACAAATGAACTCGAGATGAGGCACGATTCCCCTGCATTGTCTACAGAGCCATCCCTCGTTTCCAATCAAACAAGACCAGTACCTTGACTTCCTTTAGGCAACTCCAGAGGTTCCCCGAGAACAACGTGCCAAGTCAAGAGGAATACCAAGTTCAGCAGAGCAACCAAGGAATGCTCCATGCACCCCAAATGCCCTCAAGATGAGAGCTGATTGCCTGGATTACACTCAAGACGTCTGCCAACTTTCCACAAGCCCCTCAGGAGAAGGCATCTCTCAGCAGTAGGTATGAGGTAGGGACCCAAAATTTGTGTCCTCAAGTGGCATATACACCGAAAAGCCCTGACCTGAAAGGAGTCCGGGTTTCCTTGCAGTGGCTAGAATACAGGCTCATCTTTAATCTCACAAGTTGAAGGGATGTCTGAATCCCCTGTGGAGTCGCCAGAGAAAGCCCTAGTTCCCCGACTCCTTTCGACAGAATGCCTCACTTGCCTTTGATTCCTCGAGAGGCACGCAGAGTTCACTCCTTCAAAAGCTGACTGTGCCTAACTCCTCTTGACCATTGACAGGAATCCCAATATCCTTGTGGCCACTGGAAAGGGAACTTGGCTCTCCGACCTCACATCGAGAAGCGTCCCATTTGCCCTGCCAAGCCTCGAACAGACTCCTGAGGTGTCCCTCGTAACGAGAGAAGAGTCCTGACTTCGCTGCAAAAACATGAGTGTTGAAGGGCCATCTCCGACGTAACTCGAGAATATACCCCAGGTGCCCGACCCAACTCGAGAAACACCATGAGACTTCCCTCTCAAAGCGAGATGAGGCCCGATTCCCTTGCACTGCATGCAGAGCAATTCATTGATCCCCATGAAACATGTAAGGAGCCTCGACATACTTGATGGATCTCGAGAAAATCCGCAAGAACACTGTCACAAGTATAGAGGGATCCTGAGGTTACACAGGCATCGTGAAAGAGATCCATGTACCCCAAATCACCTCGAGATGAGGCCCGATGCCCCTGCATTCACTCCAGAGCAATCCCCTGTTCCCCATCAAACGCGACCAGTGGCTTGACTTCCTTTAGGCACTCCAGACGTTCCCCGAGAACAACGTGCCAAGTCGAGAGGAATATCACGTTCACCAGAGCAACTTGAGGAATGCTCCGTGTACCACAAATTGCCTCGAGATGAGAAATTATTCCCTTGTTTAGACTTAAGATGCATGGCAACTTTCCACAAGCCCCTCAAGAGGATGCTGTTCTAAGCAACAAATATGAGGGAGGGACCCTGAGTTTGCGGCCTCAAGTGGCATATACACCTAGAAACCCTGACTCGAAAGGAGGCCAGGTTTCCTTGCAGTGGCTTGAATACAGGCTCAGCTTTCATCTCACAAGCTGAAGGGATGACTGAATCCCTTGTGGAGTCCCTAGAGTAAGCCCTAGGTCCCGGACTCATTTCAAAGGAATGCGTCACATGTCCTTGACACCTCGAGAAGAACGCAGAGTTCACTGCTTCAAAAGCTGACGGTGCCTAACTCTTCTTGACTATTGACAGGAATCCCAGTATCACTGTGGCTATTGTAAAGGGACCCTGGGTCTCCAGCCTCTCCTCGAGAAGCGTCCCTTTGGCCCTGCCAAGCCTCGAAGAGACTCCTGAAGTGTCCAACGTAACTAGACAGAAGTCCTGACGTTGCTGAACGAACACGAGTGTTAAAGGGCCATCCCCGCCGTAAATCGAGAATATACCCCAGGACCCCGCCGCAACTCGAGAAACGCCATGAGACGTCCCCCACAAAGGGAGATGAGGCCCGATTCCCCTGTACTGCATGCAGAACAATTCAGTGATCCCCATGAAACATATAAGGATCCTCGACTTGCATGATAGATCTCGAGACAATCCGCTAGAACACTGTCAGTAGTATAGAGGGACCCTGAGGTCACACCAGCATCGCGAAGGAGCTCCATGTACCACAAATGAACTCGAGATGAGGCACGATTCCCCTGCATTGATTCCTGAGCCATCCCGCATTTCCCATCAAACAAGACCAGTGGCTTGACTTCCCTTAGGCAACTCCAGAGGTTCCCCGAGAACAACGTGCCAAGTCGAGAGAAACTCCAAGTTCAGCAGAGCAACTCGAGGAATGCTCCATTTACCCCAAATGGCCTCAAGATGAGAGCTAATTCCCTGGTTTAGACTCAAGACGTTTGCAAACTTTCCACAAGCCCCTCAGGCGGAGGCTTCTCTCAGCAGTAATTATGAGGGAGGGACCCTGAGTGTGTGGCCGCAAGTGGTATATACACCGAGAAGCCCTGACTTGAAAGGAGGCCGTGTTTCTTTGCAGTGCCTTGAATACAGTCTCATCTTTCTTCTCACAAGGTGAAGTTATGTCTGAAACCCCTGTGGAGTCCATAGAGAAAGCCCAAGTTTCCCGACTCCTTTCGACGGAATGCCTCACATGCCCTTGACCCATCAAGAGGCACACAGAGTTCCCTGCTTCAAAATGTGACGGTGCCTGACTCCTCTTGACCATTGAAAGGAATCCCAGTGTCCCTGTCGCTACTGGAAAGGGACCCTGGGTCTCTCGTCTCACCTCGAGAAGAGTTCCTTTTGCTCTGCCAAGCCTCGAAGAGAATCCTGATGTGGCACTCGTAACTAGACAGGAGTCCTAACGTCGCTGAACAAAAACCAGTGTTGAAGGGCCATCCCGGCCGTAACTCGAGAATATACAACAGGTACCCGCCGCAACTCGAGAAACACCATGAGACTTCCCCCTCATGCGACATGAGACCCGATTCCCCTGCACTGCATGCAGAGCAATTCAGTGATCCCCATGAAACATGTAAGGAGCCTCGACTTGCTTGATGGATCTCGAGACAATCCGCAAGAACACTGTCACAAGTATAGAGGGATCCTGAGGTCACACCAGCATGGCGAAGGAGCTCCGTGTACAACAAATCACGTCGAGATGAGGCACGATTCCCCTGCATTTATTCCAGAGTCATCCCCCGTTCCCCATCAAACACGACCAGTGGCTTGACTTCATTTAGGCAACTCCAGATGGTCCCGAGAATGATGTGCCTAGTCTAGAGTAATACGAAGTTCAACAGAGAAGCTCGAGGATTGCTCCCTGTACTCAAAATTTCCTCCAGATGAGAGCTGATTCCCTATCTTAGACTCAAGACGTATGCCAACTTTCCAAAATCCCCTCAAGAGGAGTCCTCTCAGCAATAGGTATGAGGGAGGAACCCTGAATTTGCGACCTCAAGTGGCATATATACCGAGAAGCCCTGAATTGAAAGGATGCCAGGTTTCCTTGCAGTGGCTTGAATACAGGCTCATCTTTAA
This sequence comes from Odocoileus hemionus, assembly GCA_020976825.1. Lineage (NCBI taxonomy): Eukaryota > Metazoa > Chordata > Mammalia > Artiodactyla > Cervidae > Odocoileus > Odocoileus hemionus. The sequence continues at coordinate 77,928 of CM037445.1, read as the reverse complement.
TCTCATGAAATGAAGGGATGTCTGCATCCCCTCTGGAGTCCCTAGAGAAAGCCCTATGTCCCCGACTCCTTTCGTTGGAATGCCTCACATGCCTTTGACTCCACGAGAGGCACCCAGAGTTCACTGCTTCAAAATTTGACGGTGCGTGACTCCTCTTGAACATTGAGAGGAATCCCAATATCCCTGTGGCTACTGGAAAGCGACCCTGGGTTTCCCGCCTCACCTCGAGAAGCGTCCCTTTTGCCTGCCAAGCCTCGAAGAGACTCTTGAAGTGTCCATCGTAACTAGACAGGAGTCATGACTTTGCTGAACAAACACGAGTGTTGAAGGGCCATCCCCGCCGTAACTCGAGAATATACGCCAGGTCCCAGCCGCAACTCGAGAAAAACCATGACACTTCATCTTCAAAGCGGGATGAGACCCGATTCCCCTGCACTGCATGCAGAGCAATTCAGTGATCCCCATGAAACATGTAAGGCGCCTCGACTTGCTTGATGGATCTCGAGACAATCCGCAAGAACACTGTCACAAGTATAGAGGGACCCTGAGGTCACACCAGCATTGCGAAGGAGCTGCATGGGCCCCAAATCACTTCGAGATGAGGCACGATTCCCCTGCATTTATTCCAGAGCCATGCCCCGTTCCCCAACAAACAAGACCAGTGGCTTGACTTCCTTTAGGCAACACCAGAGGTTCCCCGAGAACAACGTGCCAAGTCTAAAGGAAGAGCAAATTCAGCAGAGCAACTCGAGGAATGCTCCATGTACCCCAAATTGCCTCAAGATGAGAGCTGATTCCCTGGTTTAGACTCAAGACGTAGGCCAACTTTCCACAAGCCCCTCAAGAGGAGGCTTCTCTCAGCAGTAGGTAAGAGTGAGGGACCCTGAGATTGCTGCCTCAAGTGGCACATACACTGAGAAGTCCTGACTCGAAAGGAGGCCGGGTTTCCTTGCAGTGGCTTGAATACAGTCTCATCTTTCATCTCACAAGGTGAAGGGATGTCTGCACCCCTGTGGAGTCCCTAGAGAAAGCCCAAGGTCCCCGACTCCTTTCGACGGAATGCCTCACATGCCTCTGACACATCGAGAGGCACACAGAGTTCACTGCTTCAAAATTTGACGGTGCCTGACTCCTCTTGAACATTGAAAGGAATCCCAGTATCCCTGTCGCTACTGGAAAGGGACACTGGGTCTCCCGACTCACCTCGAGAACCGTTCCTTTTGCTCTGCCAAGCCTCGAAGAGAATCCTGATGTGTCCCTCGTAACTCGACAGGAGTCCTGAAGTCGTTGAACAAAAACGAGTGTTGAAGGGCCATCCCCGCCGTAAGTCGAGAATGTACCCCAGGTCCCCGCCGTAACTCGAGAAACACCATGAGACTTCCCCCTCAAGCGAGATGAGACCCGATTCCCTGCACTGCATGCAGAGCAATTCAGTGATCCCCATGAAACATGTCAGGAGCCTCGACTTGCTTGATGGATGTCGAGACAATCCGCAAAAACACTGTCACAAGTAGAGAGGGACCCTGAGGTCACACCAGCATTGCGAAGGAGCTCCATGGGCCCCAAATCAACTCGAGATGAGGCCCGCTTCCCCTGCATTGACTCCAGAGCAATCCCCCTTTCCCCAACAAACACGACCAGAGGCTTGACTTCCTTTAGGCAACTCCAGAGGTTCCCCAAGAAAAACGTGCCAATTCTAGAGGAATACCAAGTTCAGCAGAGCAACTCGAGGAATGCTCCGTGTACCCCAAATTGCCTCGAGATGAGAGCTGATTCCCTGGCTTAGACTCAAGATGTAGGCCAACTTTCCACAAGCCCCTCAAGAGGAGGCTTTTCTCAGCAATAGGTATGAGGGAGGGACCCTGAGATTGCTGCCTCAATGGGCATATACACCGAGAAATCCTGACTCAAAAGGAGGCCGGGTTCCTTGCAGTGGCTTGAATACAGTCTAGTCTTTCATCTCACAAGGTGAAGGGATGTCTGCACCACCTGTGGAGTCCCTAGAGAAAGCCCTAGGTCCCCGACTCCTTTCGACGGAATGCCTCACATGCCTCTGACACCTCGAGAGGCACGCAGAGTTCACTGCTTAAAAATTTGACGGAGCCTGACTCCTCTTGAACATTGACAGGAATCCCAGTATCCCTGTGGCTACTGGAAAGGGACCCTGGGTCTCCCGACTCACCTCGAGAAGCGTCCCTTTGGCCCTGCCAAGCCTCGAAGAGACTCCTGAGGTGTCCCTCGTAACTCGACAGGAGTCCTGACGTTGTGAACAAACACGAGTGTTGAAGGGCCATCCCCGCCCTAAGTCGAGAATGTACCCCAGGTCCCCGCCGCAACTCGAGAAAAACATGAGACTTCCCCCTCCAAGCGAGATGAGGCCCGATTCCCCTGCACTGCATGCAGAGCAATTCCGTGAGCCCCCTGAAACATGTCAGGAGCCTCGACTTGCTTGATGGATGTCGAGACAATCCGCAAAAACACTGTCACAAGTAGAGAGGGACCCTGAGGTCACACCAGCATCGCGAAGGAGCTCCATGGGCCACAAATCAACTCGAGATGAGGCCCGCTTCCCCTGCATTGACTCCAGAGCCATCCCCCGTTTCCCATCAAACACGACCTGAGGCTTGACTCCCTTTAGGCAACTCCAGAGGTTCCCGAGAACAACGTGCCAAGTCTAGAGGAATACCAAGTTCAGCAGAGCAATTCGAGGAATTGCTCCGTGTACCCCAAATTGCCTCGAGATGAGAGCTGATTCCCTGGCTTAGACTCAAGACGTAGCCAACTTTCCACAAGCCCCTCAAGAGGAGGCTTCTCTCAGCAATAGGTATGAGGGAGGGACCCTGAGATTGCTGCCTCAATGGCATATACACCGAGAAGCCCTGACTTGAAAGGAGGCCGGGTTTCCTTGCAGTGGCTTGAATACAGTCTAGTCTTTCATCTCACAAGGTGAAGGGATGTCTGCACCACCTGTGGAGTCCCTAGAGAAAGCCCTAGTTCCCCGACTCCTTTCGACGGAATGCCTCACATGCCTCTGACACCTCGAGAGGCACGCAGAGCTCACTGCTTCAAAATTTGACTGGCCTGACTCCTCTTGAACATTGACAGGAATCCCAGTATCCTTGTGGCTACTGGAAAGGGACCCTGGGTCTCCCGACTCACATCGAGAAGCGTCCCTTTTGCCCTGCCAAGCCTCGAAGAGACTCCTGAGGTGTCCCTCGTAACTCGAAAGGAGTCCTGACTTCGTTGAACAACACGAGGGTTGAAGGGCCATCCCCGCCGTAAGTCGAGAATGTACCCCAGGTCCCCGACACAACTCGAGAAAAACCATGAGACTTCCCCCTCCAAGCGAGATGAGGCCCGATTCCCCTGCACTGCATGCAGAGCAATTCCGTGAGCCCCCTGAAACATGTCAGGAGCCTCGACTTGCTTGATGGATGTCGAGACAGTCCGCAAAAACACTGTCACAAGTAGAGAGGGACCTGAGGTCACACCAGCATCGCGAAGGAGCTCCATGGGCCCCAAATCAACTCGAGATGAGGCCCGCTTCCCCTGCATTGACTCCAGAGCCATCCCCCGTTCCCCATCAAACACGACCAGAGGCTTGACTCCCTTTAGGCAACTCCAGAGGTTCCCCGAGAACAACGGGCCAAGTCTAGAGGAGTACCAAGTTCAGCAGAGAACTCGAGGAATGCTCCCTGTACCCCAAATTGCCTCGAGATGAGAGCTGATTCCCTGGCTTAGACTCAAGACGTAGGCCACCTTTCCACAAGCCCCTCAAGAGGAGGCTTCTCTCAGCAATAGGTATGAGGGAGGGACCCTGAGATTGCTGCCTCAATGGGCATATACACCGAGAAGCCCTGACTCGAAAGGAGGCCGGGTTTCCTTGCAGTGGCTTGAATACAGTCTAGTCTTTCATCTCACAAGGTGAAGGGATGTCTGCACCACCTGTGGAGTCCCTAGAGAAAGCCCTAGGTCCCCGACTCCTTTCGACGGAATGCCTCACATGCCTCTGACACCCTGAGAGGCACGCAGAGCTCACTGCTTCAAAATTTGACGGAGCCTGACTCCTCTTGAACATTGACAGGAATCCCAGTATCCCTGTGGCTACTGGAAAGGGACCCTGGGTCTCCCCACTCACCTCGAGAAGCGTCCCTTTTGCCCTGCCAAGCCTCGAAGAGACTCCTGAGGTGTCCCTCGTAACTCGACAGGAGTCCTGACTTCGTTGAACAAACACGAGGGTTGAAGGGCCATCCCCGCCGTAAGTCGAGAATGTACCCCAGGTCCCCGCCGCAACTCGAGAAAAACCATGAGACTTCCCCCTCCAAGCGAGATGAGGCCCGATTCCCCTGCACTGCATGCAGAGCAATTCCGTGAGCCCCCTGAAACATGTCAGGAGCCTCGACTTGCTTGATGGATGTCGAGACAGTCCGCAAAAACACTGTCACAAGTAGAGAGGGACCCTGAGGTCACACCAGCATCGCGAAGGAGCTCCATGGGCCCCAAATCAACTCGAGATGAGGCCCGCTTCCCCTGCATTGACTCCAGAGCCATCCCCCGTTCCCCATCAAACACGACCTGAGGCTTGACTCCCTTTAGGCAACTCCAGAGGTTCCCCGAGAACAACGGGCCAAGTCTAGAGGAGTACCAAGTTCAGCAGAGCAACTCGAGGACTGCTCCGTGTACCCCAAATTGCCTCGAGATGAGAGCTGATTCCCTGGCTTAGACTCAAGACGTAGGCCACCTTTCCACAAGCCCCTCAAGAGGAGGCTTCTCTCAGCAATAGGTATGAGGGAGGGACCCTGAGATTGCTGCCTCAATGGGCATATACACCGAGAAGCCCTGACTCGAAAGGAGGCCGGTTTCCTTGCAGTGGCTTGAATACAGTCTAGTCTTTCATCTCACAAGGTGAAGGGATGTCTGCACCACCTGTGGAGTCCCTAGAGAAAGCCCTAGGTCCCCGACTCCTTTCGACGGAATGCCTCACATGCCTCTGACACCTCGAGAGGCACGCAGAGCTCACTGCTTCAAAATTTGACGGAGCCTGACTCCTCTTGAACATTGACAGGAATCCCAGTATCCCTGTGGCTACTGGAAAGGGACCCTGGGTCTCCCGACTCACCTCGAGAAGCGTCCCTTTTGCCCTGCCAAGCCTCGAAGAGACTCCTGAGGTGTCCCTCGTAACTCGACAGGAGTCCTGACTTCGTTGAACAAACACGAGGGTTGAAGGGCCATCCCCGCCGTAAGTCGAGAATGTACCCCAGGTCCCCGCCGCAACTCGAGAAAAACCATGAGACTTCCCCCTCCAAGCGAGATGAGGCCCGATTCCCCTGCACTGCATGCAGAGCAATTCCGTGAGCCCCCTGAAACATGTCAGGAGCCTCGACTTGCTTGATGGATGTCGAGACAGTCCGCAAAAAACACTGTCACAAGTAGAGAGGGACCCTGAGGTCACACACCAGCATCGCGAAGGAGCTCCATGGGCCCCCAAATCAACTCGAGATGAGGCCCGCTTCCCCTGCATTGACTCCAGAGCCATCCCCCGTTCCCCATCAAACACGACCTGAGGCTTGACTCCCTTTAGGCAACTCCAGAGGTTCCCGGAGAACAACGGGCCAAGTCTAGAGGAATACCAAGTTCAGCAGAGCAACTCGAGGACTGCTCCGTGTACCCCAAATTGCCTCGAGATGAGAGCTGATTCCCTGGCTTAGACTCAAGACGTAGGCCACCTTTCCACAAGCCCCTCAAGAGGAGGCTTCTCTCAGCAATAGGTATGAGGGAGGGACCCTGAGATTGCTGCCTCAATGGGCATATACACCGAGAAGCCCTGACTCGAAAGGAGGCCGGGTTTCCTTGCAGTGGCTTGAATACAGTCTAGTCTTTCATCTCACAAGGTGAAGGGATGTCTGCACCACCTGTGGAGTCCCTAGAGAAAGCCCTAGGTCCCCGACTCCTTTCGACGGAATGCCTCACATGCCTCTGACACCTCGAGAGGCACGCAGAGCTCACTGCTTCAAAATTTGACGGAGCCTGACTCCTCTTGAACATTGACAGGAATCCCAGTATCCCTGTGGCTACTGGAAAGGGACCCTGGGTCTCCCGACTCACCTCGAGAAGCGTCCCTTTTGCCCTGCCAAGCCTCGAAGAGACTCCTGAGGTGTCCCTCGTAACTCGACAGGAGTCCTGACTTCGTTGAACAAACACGAGGGTTGAAGGGCCATCCCCGCCGTAAGTCGAGAATGTACCCCAGGTCCCCGCCGCAACTCGAGAAAAAACCATGAGACTTCCCCCCAAAGCGAGATGAGGCCCGATTCCCCTGCACTGCATGCAGAGCAATTCCGTGAGCCCCCTGAAACATGTCAGGAGCCTCGACTTGCTTGATGGATGTCGACACAGTCCGCAAAAACACTGTCACAAGTAGAGAGGGACCCTGAGGTCACACCAGCATCGCGAAGGAGCTCCATGGGCCCCAAATCAACTCGAGATGAGGCCCGCTTCCCCTGCATTGACTCCAGAGCCATCCCCCGTTCCCCATCAAACACGACCTGAGATTGACTCCCTTTAGGCAACTCCAGAGGTTCCCCGAGAACAACGGGCCAAGTCTAGAGGAATACCAAGTTCAGCAGAGCAACTCGAGGACTGCTCCGTGTACCCCAAATTGCCTCGAGATGAGAGCTGATTCCCTGGCTTAGACTCAAGACGTAGGCCAACTTTCCACAAGCCCCTCAAGAGGAGGCTTCTCTCAGCAATAGGTATGAGGGAGGGACCCTGAGATTGCTGCCTCAATGGGGCATATACACCGAGAAGCCCTGACTCGAAAGGAGGCCGGGTTTCCTTGCAGTGGCTTGAATACAGTCTAGTCTTTCATCTCACAAGGTGAAGGGATGTCTGCACCACCTGTGGAGTCCCTAGAGAAAGCCCTAGGTCCCCGACTCCTTTCGACGGAATGCCTCACATGCCTCTGACACCTCGAGAGGCACGCAGAGCTCACTGCTTCAAAATTTGACGGAGCCTGACTCCTCTTGAACATTGACAGAATCCCAGTATCCCTGTGGCTACTGGAAAGGGACCCTGGGTCTCCCGACTCACCTCGAGAAGCGTCCCTTTTGCCCTGCCAAGCCTCGAAGAGACTCCTGAGGTGTCCCTCGTAACTCGACAGGAGTCCTGACTTCGTTGAACAAAAACGAGGGTTGAAGGGCCATCCCCGCCGTAAGTCGAGAATGTACCCCAGGTCCCCGCCGCAACTCGAGAAAAAAAACCATGAGACTTCCCCCTCCAAGCGAGATGAGGCCCGATTCCCCTGCACTGCATGCAGAGCAATTCCGTGAGCCCCCTGAAACATGTCAGGAGCCTCGACTTGCTTGATGGATGTCGAGACAGTCCGCAAAAACACTGTCACAAGTAGAGAGGGACCCTGAGGTCACACCAGCATCGCGAAGGAGCTCCATGGGCCCCAAATCAACTCGAGATGAGGCCCGCTTCTTCCCCTGCATTGACTCCAGAGCCATCCCCCGTTCCCCATCAAACACGACCTGAGGCTTGACTCCCTTTAGGCAACTCCAGAGGTTCCCCGAGAACAACGGGCCAAGTCTAGAGAGAATACCAAGTTCAGCAGAGCAACTCGAGGACTGCTCCGTGTACCCCAAATTGCCTCGAGATGAGAGCTGATTTTTGGCTTAGACTCAAGACGTAGGCCAACTTTCCACAAGCCCCTCAAGAGGAGGCTTCTCTCAGCAATAGGTATGAGGGAGGGACCCTGAGATTGCTGCCTCAATGGGCATATACACCGAGAAGCCCTGACTCGAAAGGAGGCCGGGTTTCCTTGCAGTGGCTTGAATACAGTCTAGTCTTTCATCTCACAAGGTGAAGGGATGTGCACCACCTGTGGAGTCCCTAGAGAAAGCCCTAGGTCCCCGACTCCTTTCGACGGAATGCCTCACATGCCTCTGACACCTCGAGAGGCACGCAGAGCTCACTGCTTCAAAATTTGACGGAGCCTGACTCCTCTTGAACATTGACAGGAATCCCAGTATCCCTGTGGCTACTGGAAAGGGACCCTGGGTCTCCCGACTCACCTCGAGAAGCGTCCCTTTTGCCCTGCCAAGCCTCGAAGAGACTCCTGAGGTGTCCCTCGTAAACTCGACAGGAGTCCTGACTTCGTTGAACAAACACGAGGGTTGAAGGGCCATCCCCGCCGCCGTAAGTCGAGAATGTACCCCAGGTCCCCGCCGCAACTCGAGAAAAACCATGAGACTTCCCCCTCCAAGCGAGATGAGGCCCGATTCCCCTGCACTGCATGCAGAGCAATTCCGTGAGCCCCCTGAAACATGTCAGGAGCCTCGACTTGCTTGATGGATGTCGAGACAGTCCGCAAAAACACTGTCACAAGTAGAGAGGGACCCTGAGGTCACACCAGCATCGCGAAGGAGCTCCATGGGCCCCAAATCAACTCGAGATGAGGCCCGCTTCCCCTGCATTGACTCCAGAGCCATCCCCCGTTCCCCATCAAACACGACCTGAGGCTTGACTCCCTTTAGGCAACTCCAGAGGTTCCCCGAGAACAACGGGCCAAGTCTAGAGGAATACCAAGTTCAGCAGAGCAACTCGAGGAATGCTCCGTGTACCCCAAATTGCCTCGAGATGAGAGCTGATTCCCTGGCTTAGACTCAAGACGTAGGCCAACTTTCCACAAGCCCCTCAAGAGGAGGCTTCTCTCAGCAATAGGTATGAGGGGGAGGGACCCTGAGATTGCTGCCTCAATGGGCATATACACCGAGAAGCCCTGACTCGAAAGGAGGCCGGGTTTCCTTGCAGTGGCTTGAATACAGTCTAGTCTTTCATCTCACAAGGTGAAGGGATGTCTGCACCACCTGTGGAGTCCCTAGAGAAAGCCCTAGGTCCCCGACTCCTTTCGACGGAATGCCTCACATGCCTCTGACACCTCGAGAGGCACGCAGAGCTCACTGCTTCAAAATTTGACGGAGCCTGTCTCCTCTTGAACATTGACAGGAATCCCAGTATCCCTGTGGCTACTGGAAAGGGACCCTGGGTCTCCCGACTCACCTCGAGAAGCGTCCCTTTTGCCCTGCCAAGCCTCGAAGAGACTCCTGAGGTGTCCCTCGTAACTCGACAGGAGTCCTGACTTCGTTGAACAAACACGAGGGTTGAAGGGCCATCCCCGCCGTAAGTCGAGAATGTACCCCAGGTCCCCCGCCGCAACTCGAGAAAAACCATGAGACTTCCCCCTCCAAGCGAGATGAGGCCCGATTCCCCTGCACTGCATGCAGAGCAATTCCGTGAGCCCCCTGAAACATGTCAGGAGCCTCGACTTGCTTGATGGATGTCGAGACAGTCCGCAAAAACACTGTCACAAGTAGAGAGGGACCCTGAGGTCACACCAGCATCGCGAAGGAGCTCCATGGGCCCCAAATCAACTCGAGATGAGGCCCGCTTCCCCTGCATTGACTCCAGAGCCATCCCCCGTTCCCCCCCATAAACACGACCTGAGGCTTGACTCCCTTTAGGCAACTCCAGAGGTTCCCCGAGAACAACGGGCCAAGTCTCGAGGAATACCAAGTTCAGCAGAGCAACTCGAGGACTGCTCCGTGTACCCCAAATTGCCTCGAGATGAGAGCTGATTCCCTGGCTTAGACTCAAGACGTAGGCCACCTTTCCACAAGCCCCTCAAGAGGAGGCTTCTCTCAGCAATAGGTATGAGGGAGGGACCCTGAGATTGCTGCCTCAATGGGCATATACACCGAGAAGCCCTGACTCGAAAGGAGGCCGGGTTTCCTTGCAGTGGCTTGAATACAGTCTAGTCTTTCATCTCACAAGGTGAAGGGATGTCTGCACCACCTGTGGAGTCCCTAGAGAAAGCCCTAGGTCCCCGACTCCTTTCGACGGAATGCCTCACATGCCTCTGACACCTCGAGAGGCACGCAGAGCTCACTGCTTCAAAATTTGACGGAGCCTGACTCCTCTTGAACATTGACAGGAATCCCAGTATCCCTGTGGCTACTGGAAAGGGACCCTGGGTCTCCCGACTCACCTCGAGAAGCGTCCCTTTTGCCCTGCCAAGCCTCGAAGAGACTCCTGAGGTGTCCCTCGTAACTCGACAGGAGTCCTGACTTCGTTGAACAAACACGAGGGTTGAAGGGCCATCCCCGCCGTAAGTCGAGAATGTACCCCAGGTCCCCGCCGCAACTCGAGAAAAACCATGAGACTTCCCCCTCCAAGCGAGATGAGGCCCGATTCCCCTGCACTGCATGCAGAGCAATTCCGTGAGCCCCCTGAAACATGTCAGGAGCCTCGACTTGCTTGATGGATGTCGAGACAGTCCGCAAAAACACTGTCACAAGTAGAGAGGGACCCTGAGGTCACACCAGCATCGCGAAGGAGCTCCATGGGCCCCAAATCAACTCGAGATGAGGCCCGCTTCCCCTGCATTGACTCCAGAGCCATCCCCCGTTCCCCATCAAACACGACCTGAGGCTTGACTCCCTTTTTAGGCAACTCCAGAGGTTCCCCGAGAACAACGGGCCAAGTCTAGAGGAGTACCAAGTTCAGCAGAGCAACTCGAGGACTGCTCCGTGTACCCCAAATTGCCTCGAGATGAGAGCTGATTCCCTGGCTTAGACTCAAGACGTAGGCCACCTTTCCACAAGCCCCTCAAGAGGAGGCTTCTCTCAGCAATAGGTATGAGGGAGGGACCCTGAGATTGCTGCCTCAATGGGCATATACACCGAGAAGCCCTGACTCGAAAGGAGGCCGGGTTTCCTTGCAGTGGCTTGAATACAGTCTAGTCTTTCATCTCACAAGGTGAAGGGATGTCTGCACCACCTGTGGAGTCCCTAGAGAAAGCCCTAGGTCCCCGACTCCTTTCGACGGAATGCCTCACATGCCTCTGACACCTCGAGAGGCACGCAGAGCTCACTGCTTCAAAATTTGACGGAGCCTGACTCTCTTGAACATTGACAGGAATCCCAGTATATCCCTGTGGCTACTGGAAAGGGACCCTGGGTCTCCCGACTCACCTCGAGAAGCGTCCCTTTTGCCCTGCCAAGCCTCGAAGAGACTCCTGAGGTGTCCCTCGTAACTCGACAGGAGTCCTGACTTCGTTGAACAAACACGAGGGTTGAAGGGCCATCCCCGCCGTAAGTCGAGAATGTACCCCAGGTCCCCGCCGCAACTCGAGAAAAACCATGAGACTTCCCCCTCCAAGCGAGATGAGGCCCGATTCCCCTGCACTGCATGCAGAGCAATTCCGTGAGCCCCCTGAAACATGTCAGGAGCCTCGACTTGCTTGATGGATGTCGAGACGAGACAGTCCGCAAAAACACTGTCACAAGTAGAGAGGGACCCTGAGGTCACACCAGCATCGCGAAGGAGCTCCATGGGCCCCAAATCAACTCGAGATGAGGCCCGCTTCCCCTGCATTGACTCCAGAGCCATCCCCCGTTCCCCATCAAACACGACCTGAGGCTTGACTCCCTTTAGGCAACTCCAGAGGTTCCCCGAGAACAACGGGCCAAGTCTAGAGGAGTACCAAGTTCAGCAGAGCAACTCGAGGACTGCTCCGTGTACCCCAAATTGCCTCGAGATGAGAGCTGATTCCCTGGCTTAGACTCAAGACGTAGGCCACCTTTCCACAAGCCCCTCAAGAGGAGGCTTCTCTCAGCAATAGGTATGAGGGAGGGACCCTGAGATTGCTGCCTCAATGGGCATATACACCGAGAAGCCCTGACTCGAAAGGAGGCCGGGTTTCCTTGCAGTGGCTTGAATACAGTCTAGTCTTTCATCTCACAAGGTGAAGGGATGTCTGCACCACCTGTGGAGTCCCTAGAGAAAGCCCTAGGTCCCCGACTCCTCCTTTCGACGAATGCCTCACATGCCTCTGACACCTCGAGAGGCACGCAGAGCTCACTGCTTCAAAATTTGACGGAGCCTGACTCCTCTTGAACATTGACAGGAATCCCAGTATCCCTGTGGCTACTGGAAAGGGACCTGGGTCTCCCGACTCACCTCGAGAAGCGTCCCTTTTGCCCTGCCAAGCCTCGAAGAGACTCCTGAGGTGTCCCTCGTAACTCGACAGGAGTCCTGACTTCGTTGAACAAACACGAGGGTTGAAGGGCCATCCCCGCCGTAAGTCGAGAATGTACCCCAGGTCCCCGCCGCAACTCGAGAAAAACCATGAGACTTCCCCCTCCAAGCGAGATGAGGCCCGATTCCCCTGCACTGCATGCAGAGCAATTCCGTGAGCCCCCTGAAACATGTCAGGAGCCTCGACTTGCTTGATGGATGTCGAGACAGTCCGCAAAAACACTGTCACAAGTAGAGAGGGACCCTGAGGTCACACCAGCATCGCGAAGGAGCTCCATGGGCCCCAAATCAACTCGAGATGAGGCCCGCTTCCCCTGCATTGACTCCAGAGCCATCCCCCGTTCCCCATCAAACACGACCTGAGGCTTGACTCCCTTTAGGCAACTCCAGAGGTTCCCCGAGAACAACGGGCCAAGTCTAGAGGAATACCAAGTTCAGCAGAGCAACTCGAGGACTGCTCCGTGTACCCCAAATTGCCTCGAGATGAGAGCTGATTCCCTGGCTTAGACTCAAGACGTAGGCCACCTTTCCACAAGCCCCTCAAGAGGAGGCTTCTCTCAGCAATAGGTATGAGGGAGGGACCCTGAGATTGCTGCCTCAATGGGCATATACACCGAGAAGCCCTGACTCGAAAGGAGGCCGGGTTTCCTTGCAGTGGCTTGAATACAGTCTAGTCTTTCATCTCACAAGGTGAAGGGATGTCTGCACCACCTGTGGAGTCCCTAGAGAAAGCCCTAGGTCCCCGACTCCTTTCGACGGAATGCCTCACATGCCTCTGACACCTCGAGAGGCACGCAGAGCTCACTGCTTCAAAATTTGACGGAGCCTGACTCCTCTTGAACATTGACAGGAATCCCAGTATCCCTGTGGCTACTGGAAAGGGACCCTGGGTCTCCCGACTCACCTCGAGAAGCGTCCCTTTTGCCCTGCCAAGCCTCGAAGAGACTCCTGAGGTGTCCCTCGTAACTCGACAGGAGTCCTGACTTCGTTGAACAACACGAGGGTTGAAGGGCCATCCCCGCCCGTAAGTCGAGAATGTACCCCAGGTCCCCGCCGCAACTCGAGAAAAACCATGAGACTTCCCCCTCCAAGCGAGATGAGGCCCGATTCCCCTGCACTGCATGCAGAGCAATTCCGTGAGCCCCCTGAAACATGTCAGGAGCCTCGACTTGCTTGATGGATGTCGAGACAGTCCGCAAAAACACTGTCACAAGTAGAGAGGGACCCTGAGGTCACACCAGCATCGCGAAGGAGCTCCATGGGCCCCAAATCAACTCGAGATGAGGCCCGCTTCCCCTGCATTGACTCCAGAGCCATCCCCCGTTCCCCATCAAACACGACCTGAGGCTTGACTCCCTTTAGGCAACTCCAGAGGTTCCCCGAGAACAACGGGCCAAGTCTAGAGGAGTACCAAGTTCAGCAGAGCAACTCGAGGACTGCTCCGTGTACCCCAAATTGCCTCGAGATGAGAGCTGATTCCCTGGCTGAGACTCAAGACGTAGGCCACCTTTCCACAAGCCCCTCAAGAGGAGGCTTCTCTCAGCAATAGGTATGAGGGAGGGACCCTGAGATTGCTGCCTCAATGGGCATATACACCGAGAAGCCCTGACTCGAAAGGAGGCCGGGTTTCCTTGCAGTGGCTTGAATACAGTCTAGTCTTTCATCTCACAAGGTGAAGGGATGTCTGCACCACCTGTGGAGTCCCTAGAGAAAGCCCTAGGTCCCCGACTCCTTTCGACGGAATGCCTCACATGCCTCTGACACCTCGAGAGGCACGCAGAGCTCACTGCTTCAAAATTTGACGGAGCCTGACTCCTCTTGAACATTGACAGGAATCCCAGTATCCCTGTGGCTACTGGAAAGGGACCCTGGGTCTCCCGACTCACCTCGAGAAGCGTCCCTTTTGCCCCCAAGCCTCGAAGAGACTCCTGAGGTGTCCCTCGTAACTCGACAGGAGTCCTGACTTCGTTGAACAAGCACGAGGGTTGAAGGGCCATCCCCGCCGTAAGTCGAGAATGTACCCCAGGTCCCCGCCGCAACTCGAGAAAAAACATGAGACTTCCCCCTCCAAGCGAGATGAGGCCCGATTCCCCTGCACTGCATGCAGAGCAATTCCGTGAGCCCCCTGAAACATGTCAGGAGCCTCGACTTGCTTGATGGATGTCGAGACAATCCGCAAAAACACTGTCACAAGTAGAGAGGGACCCTGAGGTCACACCAGCATCGCGAAGGAGCTCCATGGGCCCCAAATCAACTCGAGATGAGGCCCGCTTCCCCTGCATTGACTCCAGAGCCATCCCCCGTTCCCCATCAAACACGACCTGAGGCTTGACTCCCTTTAGGCAACTCCAGAGGTTCCCCGAGAACAACGGGCCAAGTCTAGAGGAATACCAAGTTCAGCAGAGCAACTCGAGGAATGCTCCGTGTACCCCAAATTGCCTCGAGATGAGAGCTGATTCCCTGGCTTAGACTCAAGACGTAGGCCAACTTTCCACAAGCCCCTCAAGAGGAGGCTTCTCTCAGCAATAGGTATGAGGGAGGGACCCTGAGATTGCTGCCTCAATGGGCATATACACCGAGAAGCCCTGACTCGAAAGGAGGCCGGGTTTCCTTGCAGTGGCTTGAATACAGTCTAGTCTTTCATCTCACAAGGTGAAGGGATGTCTGCACCACCTGTGGAGTCCCTAGAGAAAGCCCTAGGTCCCCGACTCCTTTCGACGGAATGCCTCACATGCCTCTGACACCTCGAGAGGCACGCAGAGCTCACTGCTTCAAAATTTGACGGAGCCTGACTCCTCTTGAACATTGACAGGAATCCCAGTATCCCTGTGGCTACTGGAAAGGGACCCTGGGTCTCCCGACTCACCTCGAGAAGCGTCCCTTTTGCCCTGCCAAGCCTCGAAAGACTCCTGAGGTGTCCCTCGTAACTCGACAGGAGTCCTGACTTCGTTGAACAAACACGAGGGTTGAAGGGCCATCCCCGCCGTAAGTCGAGAATGTACCCCAGGTCCCCGCCGCAACTCGAGAAAAAACCATGAGACTTCCCCCTCCAAGCGAGATGAGGCCCGATTCCCCTGCACTGCATGCAGAGCAATTCCGTGAGCCCCCTGAAACATGTCAGGAGCCTCGACTTGCTTGATGGATGTCGAGACAATCCGCAAAAAACACTGTCACAAGTAGAGAGGGACCCTGAGGTCACACCAGCATCGCGAAGGAGCTCCATGGGCCCCAAATCAACTCGAGATGAGGCCCGCTTCCCCTGCATTGACTCCAGAGCCATCCCCCGTTCCCCATCAAACACGACCTGAGGCTTGACTCCCTTTAGGCAACTCCAGAGGTTCCCCGAGAACAACGGGCCAAGTCTCGAGGAATACCAAGTTCAGCAGAGCAACTCGAGGAATGCTCCGTGTACCCCAAATTGCCTCGAGATGAGAGCTGATTCCCTGGCTTAGACTCAAGACGTAGGCCAACTTTCCACAAGCCCCTCAAGAGGAGGCTTCTCTCAGCAATAGGTATGAGGGAGGGACCCTGAGATTGCTGCCTCAATGGGCATATACACCGAGAAGCCCTGACTCGAAAGGAGGCCGGGTTTTCCTTGCAGTGGCTTGAATACAGTCTAGTCTTTCATCTCACAAGGTGAAGGGATGTCTGCACCACCTGTGGAGTCCCTAGAGAAAGCCCTAGGTCCCCGACTCCTTTCGACGGAATGCCTCACATGCCTCTGACACCTCGAGAGGCACGCAGAGCTCACTGCTTCAAAATTTGACGGAGCCTGACTCCTCTTGAACATTGACAGGAATCCCAGTATCCCTGTGGCTACTGGAAAGGGACCCTGGGTCTCCCGACTCACCTCGAGAAGCGTCCCTTTTGCCCTGCCAAGCCTCGAAGAGACTCCTGAGGTGTCCCTCGTAACTCACAGGAGTCCTGACTTCGTTGAACAAGCACGAGGGTTGAAGGGCCATCCCCGCCGTAACTCGAGAATGTACCCCAGGTCCCCGCCGCAACTCGAGAAAAACCATGAGACTTCCCCCTCCAAGCGAGATGAGGCCCGATTCCCCTGCACTGCATGCAGAGCAATTCCGTGAGCCCCATGAAACATGTCAGGAGCCTCGACTTGCTTGATGGATGTCGAGACAATCCGCAAAAACCTGTCACAAGTAGAGAGGGACCCTGAGGTCACACCAGCATCGCGAAGGAGCTCCATGGGCCCCAAATCAACTCGAGATGAGGCCCGCTTCCCCTGCATTGACTCCAGAGCCATCCCCCGTTCCCCATCAAACACGACCTGAGGCTTGACTCCCTTTAGGCAACTCCAGAGGTTCCCCGAGAACAACGGGCCAAGTCTAGAGGAATACCAAGTTCAGCAGAGCAACTCGAGGAATGCTCCGTGTACCCCAAATTGCCTCGAGATGAGAGCTGATTCCCTGGCTGAGACTCAAGACGTAGGCCAACTTTCCACAAGCCCCTCAAGAGGAGGCTTCTCTCAGCAATAGGTATGAGGGAGGGGGACCTGAGATTGCTGCCTCAATGGGCATATACACCGAGAAGCCCTGACTCGAAAGGAGGCCGGGTTTCCTTGCAGTGGCTTGAATACAGTCTAGTCTTTCATCTCACAAGGTGAAGGGATGTCTGCACCACCTGTGGAGTCCCTAGAGAAAGCCCTAGGTCCCCGACTCCTTTCGACGGAATGCCTCACATGCCTCTGACACCTCGAGAGGCACGCAGAGCTCACTGCTTCAAAATTTGACGGAGCCTGACTCCTCTTGAACATTGACAGGAATCCCAGTATCCCTGTGGCTACTGGAAAGGGACCCTGGGTCTCCCGACTCACCTCGAGAAGCGTCCCTTTTGCCCTGCCAAGCCTCGAAGAGACTCCTGAGGTGTCCCTCGTAACTCGACAGGAGTCCTGACTTCGTTGAACAAACACGAGGGTTGAAGGGCCATCCCCGCCGTAACTCGAGAATGTACCCCAGGTCCCCGCCGCAACTCGAGAAAAACCATGAGACTTCCCCCTCCAAGCGAGATGAGGCCCCCGATTCCCCTGCACTGCATGCAGAGCAATTCCGTGAGCCCCATGAAACATGTCAGGAGCCTCGACTTGCTTGATGGATGTCGAGACAATCCGCAAAAACCTGTCACAAGTAGAGAGGGACCCTGAGGTCACACCAGCATCGCGAAGGAGCTCCATGGGCCCCAAATCAACTCGAGATGAGGCCCGCTTCCCCTGCATTGACTCCAGAGCCATCCCCCGCTCCCCATCAAACACGACCTGAGGCTTGACTCCCTTTAGGCAACTCCAGAGGTTCCCCGAGAACAACGTGCCAAGTCTCGAGGAATACCAAGTTCAGCAGAGCAACTCGAGGAATGCTCCGTGTACCCCAAATTGCCTCGAGATGAGAGCTGATTCCCTGGCTTAGACTCAAGACGTAGGCCAACTTTCCACAAGCCCCTCAAGAGGAGGCTTCTCTCAGCAATAGGTATGAGGGAGGGACCCTGAGATTGCTGCCTCAATGGGCATATACACCGAGAAGCCCTGACTCGAAAGGAGGCCGGGTTTCCTTGCAGTGGCTTGAATACAGGCTAGTCTTTCATCTCACAAGGTGAAGGGATGTCTGCACCACCTGTGGAGTCCCTAGAGAAAGCCCTAGGTCCCCGACTCCTTTCGACGGAATGCCTCACATGCCTCTGACACCTCGAGAGGCACGCAGAGCTCACTGCTTCAAAATTTGACGGAGCCTGACTCCTCTTGAACATTGACAGGAATCCCAGTATCCCTGTGGCTACTGGAAAGGGACCCTGGGTCTCCCGACTCACCTCGAGAAGCGTCCCTTTTGCCCTGCCAAGCCTCGAAGAGACTCCTGAGGTGTCCCTCGTAACTCGACAGGAGTCCTGACTTCGTTGAACAAGCACGAGGGTTGTTGAAGCCATCCCCGCCGTAACTCGAGAATGTACCCCAGGTCCCCGCCGCAACTCGAGAAAAACCATGAGACTTCCCCCTCCAAGCGAGATGAGGCCCGATTCCCCTGCACTGCATGCAGAGCAATTCCGTGAGCCCCATGAAACATGTCAGGAGCCTCGACTTGCTTGATGGATGTCGAGACAATCCGCAAGAAACCTGTCGCAAGTAGAGAGGGACCCTGAGGTCACACCAGCATCGCGAAGGAGCTCCATGGACCCCAAATCAACTCGAGATGAGGCCCGCTTCCCCTGCATTGACTCCAGAGCCATCCCCCGCTCCCCATCAAACACGACCTGAGGCTTGACTCCCTTTAGGCAACTCCAGAGGTTCCCCGAGAACAACGTGCCAAGTCTCGAGGAATACCAAGTTCAGCAGAGCAACTCGAGGAATGCTCCGTGTACCCCAAATTGCCTCGAGATGAGAGCTGATTCCCTGGCTGAGACTCAAGACGTAGGCCAACTTTCCACAAGCCCCTCAAGAGGAGGCTTCTCTCAGCAATAGGTATGAGGGAGGGACCCTGAGATTGCTGCCTCAATGGGCATATACACCGAGAAGCCCTGACTCGAAAGGAGGCCGGGTTTCCTTGCAGTGGCTTGAATACAGGCTAGTCTTTCATCTCACAAGGTGAAGGGATGTCTGCACCACCTGTGGAGTCCCTAGAGAAAGCCCTAGGTCCCCGACTCCTTTCGACGGAATGCCTCACATGCCTCTGACACCTCGAGAGGCACGCAGAGCTCACTGCTTCAAAATTTGACGGAGCCTGACTCCTCTTGAACATTGACAGGAATCCCAGTATCCCTGTGGCTACTGGAAAGGGACCCTGGGTCTCTCCCGACTCACCTCGAGAAGCGTCCCTTTTGCCCTGCCAAGCCTCGAAGAGACTCCTGAGGTGTCCCTCGTAACTCGACAGGAGTCCTGACTTCGTTGAACAAGCACGAGGGTTGAAGGGCCATCCCCGCCGTAACTCGAGAATGTACCCCAGGTCCCCGCCGCAACTCGAGAAAAACCATGAGACTTCCCCCTCCAAGCGAGATGAGGCCCGATTCCCCTGCACTGCATGCAGAGCAATTCCGTGAGCCCCCATGAAACATGTCAGGAGCCTCGACTTGCTTGATGGATGTCGAGACAATCCGCAAAAACCCTGTCACAAGTAGAGAGGGACCCTGAGGTCACACCAGCATCGCGAAGGAGCTCCATGGGCCCCAAATCAACTCGAGATGAGGCCCGCTTCCCCTGCATTGACTCCAGAGCCATCCCCCGTTCCCCATCAAACACGACCTGAGGCTTGACTCCCTTTAGGCAACTCCAGAGGTTCCCCGAGAACAACGTGCCAAGTCTCGAGGAATACCAAGTTCAGCAGAGCAACTCGAGGAATGCTCCGTGTACCCCAAATTGCCTCGAGATGAGAGCTGATTCCCTGGCTGAGACTCAAGACGTAGGCCAACTTTCCACAAGCCCCTCAAGAGGAGGCTTCTCTCAGCAATAGGTATGAGGGAGGGACCCTGAGATTGCTGCCTCAATGGGCATATACACCGAGAAGCCCTGACTCGAAAGGAGGCCGGGTTTCCTTGCAGTGGCTTGAATACAGGCTAGTCTTTCATCTCACAAGGTGAAGGGATGTCTGCACCACCTGTGGAGTCCCTAGAGAAAGCCCTAGGTCCCCGACTCCTTTCGACGGAATGCCTCACATGCCTCTGACACCTCGAGAGGCACGCAGAGCTCACTGCTTCAAAATTTGACGGAGCCTGACTCCTCTTGAACATTGACAGGAATCCCAGTATCCCTGTGGCTACTGGAAAGGGACCCTGGGTCTCCCGACTCACCTCGAGAAGCGTCCCTTTTGCCCTGCCAAGCCTCGAAGAGACTCCTGAGGTGTCCCTCGTAACTCGACAGGAGTCCTGACTTCGTTGAACAAACACGAGGGTTGAAGGGCCATCCCCGCCGTAACTCGAGAATGTACCCCAGGTCCCCGCCGCAACTCGAGAAAAACCATGAGACTTCCCCCTCCAAGCGAGATGAGGCCCGATTCCCCTGCACTGCATGCAGAGCAATTCCGTGAGCCCCCATGAAACATGTCAGGAGCCTCGACTTGCTTGATGGATGTCGAGACAATCCGCAAAAACCTGTCGCAAGTAGAGAGGGACCCTGAGGTCACACCAGCATCGCGAAGGAGCTCCATGGACCCCAAATCAACTCGAGATGAGGCCCGCTTCCCCTGCATTGACTCCAGAGCCATCCGCTCCCCCCATCAAACACGACCTGAGGCTTGACTCCCTTTAGGCAACTCCAGAGGTTCCCCGAGAACAACGGGCCAAGTCTCGAGGAATACCAAGTTCAGCAGAGCAACTCGAGGAATGCTCCGTGTACCCCAAATTGCCTCGAGATGAGAGCTGATTCCCTGGCTGAGACTCAAGACGTAGGCCAACTTTCCACAAGCCCCTCAAGAGGAGGCTTCTCTCAGCAATAGGTATGAGGGAGGGACCCTGAGATTGCTGCCTCAATGGGCATATACACCGAGAAGCCCTGACTCGAAAGGAGGCCGGGTTTCCTTGCAGTGGCTTGAATACAGTCTAGTCTTTCATCTCACAAGGTGAAGGGATGTCTGCACCACCTGTGGAGTCCCTAGAGAAAGCCCTAGGTCCCCGACTCCTTTCGACGGAATGCCTCACATGCCTCTGACACCTCGAGAGGCACGCAGAGCTCACTGCTTCAAAATTTGACGGAGCCTGACTCCTCTTGAACATTGACAGGAATCCCAGTATCCCTGTGGCTACTGGAAAGGGACCCTGGGTCTCCCGACTCACCTCGAGAAGCGTCCCTTTTGCCCTGCCAAGCCTCGAAGAGACTCCTGAGGTGTCCCTCGTAACTCGACAGGAGTCCTGACTTCGTTGAACAAGCACGAGGGTTGAAGGGCCATCCCCGCCGTAACTCGAGAATGTACCCCAGGTCCCCGCCGCAACTCGAGAAAAACCATGAGACTTCCCCCTCCAAGCGAGATGAGGCCCGATTCCCCTGCACTGCATGCAGAGCAATTCCGTGAGCCCCATGAAACATGTCAGGAGCCTCGACTTGCTTGATGGATGTCGAGACAATCCGCAAAAACCCTGTCGCAAGTAGAGAGGGACCCTGAGGTCACACCAGCATCGCGAAGGAGCTCCATGGGCCCCAAATCAACTCGAGATGAGGCCCGCTTCCCCTGCATTGACTCCAGAGCCATCCCCCGCTCCCCATCAAACACGACCTGAGGCTTGACTCCCTTTAGGCAACTCCAGAGGTTCCCCGAGAACAACGTGCCAAGTCTCGAGGAATACCAAGTTCAGCAGAGCAACTCGAGGAATGCTCCGTGTACCCCAAATTGCCTCGAGATGAGAGCTGATTCCCTGGCTGAGACTCAAGACGTAGGCCAACTTTCCACAAGCCCCTCAAGAGGAGGCTTCTCTCAGCAATAGGTATGAGGGAGGGACCCTGAGATTGCTGCCTCAATGGGCATATACACCGAGAAGCCCTGACTCGAAAGGAGGCCGGGTTTCCTTGCAGTGGCTTGAATACAGGCTAGTCTTTCATCTCACAAGGTGAAGGGATGTCTGCACCACCTGTGGAGTCCCTAGAGAAAGCCCTAGGTCCCCGACTCCTTTCGACGGAATGCCTCACATGCCTCTGACACCTCGAGAGGCACGCAGAGCTCACTGCTTCAAAATTTGACGGAGCCTGACTCCTCTTGAACATTGACAGGAATCCCAGTATCCCTGTGGCTACTGGAAAGGGACCCTGGGTCTCCCGACTCACCTCGAGAAGCGTCCCTTTTGCCCTGCCAAGCCTCGAAGAGACTCCTGAGGTGTCCCTCGTAACTCGACAGGAGTCCTGACTTCGTTGAACAAGCACGAGGGTTGAAGGGCCTTCCCCGCCGTAACTCGAGAATGTACCCCAGGTCCCCGCCGCAACTCGAGAAAAACCATGAGACTTCCCCTCCAAGCGAGATGAGGCCCGATTCCCCTGCACTGCATGCAGAGCAATTCCGTGAGCCCCATGAAACATGTCAGGAGCCTCGACTTGCTTGATGGATGTCGAGACAATCCGCAAAAACCCTGTCGCAAGTAGAGAGGGACCCTGAGGTCACACCAGCATCGCGAAGGAGCTCCATGGACCCCAAATCAACTCGAGATGAGGCCCGCTTCCCCTGCATTGACTCCAGAGCCATCCCCCGCTCCCCATCAAACACGACCTGAGGCTTGACTCCCTTTAGGCAACTCCAGAGGTTCCCCGAGAACAACGGGCCAAGTCTCGAGGAATACCAGGCATATACACCGAGAAGCCCTGACTCGAAAGGAGGCCGGGTTTCCTTGCAGTGGCTTGAATACAGGCTAGTCTTTCATCTCACAAGGTGAAGGGATGTCTGCACCACCTGTGGAGTCCCTAGAGAAAGCCCTAGGTCCCCGACTCCTTTCGACGGAATGCCTCACATGCCTCTGACACCTCGAGAGGCACGCAGAGCTCACTGCTTCAAAATTTGACGGAGCCTGACTCCTCTTGAACATTGACAGGAATCCCAGTATCCCTGTGGCTACTGGAAAGGGACCCTGGGTCTCCCGACTCACCTCGAGAAGCGTCCCTTTTGCCCTGCCAAGCCTCGAAGAGACTCCTGAGGTGTCCCTCGTAACTCGACAGGAGTCCTGACTTCGTTGAACAAGCACGAGGGTTGAAGGGCCATCCCCGCCGTAAGTCGAGAATGTACCCCAGGTCCCCGCCGCAACTCGAGAAAAACCATGAGACTTCCCCCTCCAAGCGAGATGAGGCCCGATTCCCCTGCACTGCATGCAGAGCAATTCCGTGAGCCCCCTGAAACATGTCAGGAGCCTCGACTTGCTTGATGGATG
This sequence comes from Odocoileus hemionus, assembly GCA_020976825.1. Lineage (NCBI taxonomy): Eukaryota > Metazoa > Chordata > Mammalia > Artiodactyla > Cervidae > Odocoileus > Odocoileus hemionus. Next base: position 54,999 of record CM037445.1, on the reverse strand, counting down.
TCGAGACAATCCGCAAAAACACTGTCGCAAGTAGAGAGGGACCCTGAGGTCACACCAGCATCGCGAAGGAGCTCCATGGGCCCCAAATCAACTCGAGATGAGGCCCGCTTCCCCTGCATTGACTCCAGAGCCATCCCCCGTTCCCCATCAAACACGACCTGAGGCTTGACTCCCTTTAGGCAACTCCAGAGGTTCCCCGAGAACAACGTGCCAAGTCTCGAGGAATACCAAGTTCAGCAGAGCAACTCGAGGAATGCTCCGTGTACCCCAAATTGCCTCGAGATGAGAGCTGATTCCCTGGCTGAGACTCAAGACGTAGGCCAACTTTCCACAAGCCCCTCAAGAGGAGGCTTCTCTCAGCAATAGGTATGAGGGAGGGACCCTGAGATTGCTGCCTCAATGGGCATATACACCGAGAAGCCCTGACTCGAAAGGAGGCCGGGTTTCCTTGCAGTGGCTTGAATACAGTCTAGTCTTTCATCTCACAAGGTGAAGGGATGTCTGCACCACCTGTGGAGTCCCTAGAGAAAGCCCTAGGTCCCCGACTCCTTTCGACGGAATGCCTCACATGCCTCTGACACCTCGAGAGGCACGCAGAGCTCACTGCTTCAAAATTTGACGGAGCCTGACTCCTCTTGAACATTGACAGGAATCCCAGTATCCCTGTGGCTACTGGAAAGGGACCCTGGGTCTCCCGACTCACCTCGAGAAGCGTCCCTTTTGCCCTGCCAAGCCTCGAAGAGACTCCTGAGGTGTCCCTCGTAACTCGACAGGAGTCCTGACTTCGTTGAACAAACACGAGGGTTGAAGGGCCATCCCCGCCGTAAGTCGAGAATGTACCCCAGGTCCCCGCCGCAACTCGAGAAACATGCAGAGCAATTCCGTGAGCCCCCTGAAACATGTCAGGAGCCTCGACTTGCTTGATGGATGTCGAGACAGTCCGCAAAAACACTGTCACAAGTAGAGAGAGGGACCCCTGAGGTCACACCAGCATCGCGAAGGAGCTCCATGGGCCCCAAATCAACTCGAGATGAGGCCCGCTTCCCCTGCATTGACTCCAGAGCCATCCCCCGTTCCCCATCAAACACGACCTGAGGCTTGACTCCCTTTAGGCAACTCCAGAGTTCCCCGAGAACAACGGGCCAAGTCTAGAGGAGTACCAAGTTCAGCAGAGCAACTCGAGGACTGCTCCGTGTACCCCAAATTGCCTCGAGATGAGAGCTGATTCCCTGGCTTAGACTCAAGACGTAGGCCACCTTTCCACAAGCCCCTCAAGAGGAGGCTTCTCTCAGCAATAGGTATGAGGGAGGGACCCTGAGATTGCTGCCTCAATGGCATATACAACGAGAAGCCCTGACTCGAAAGGAGGCCGGGTTTCCTTGCAGTGGCTTGAATACAGTCTAGTCTTTCATCTCACAAGGTGAAGGGATGTCTGCACCACCTGTGGAGTCCCTAGAGAAAGCCCTAGGTCCCCGACTCCTTCGACGGAATGCCTCACATGCCTCTGACACCTCGAGAGGCACGCAGAGCTCACTGCTTCAAAATTTGACGGAGCCTGACTCCTCTTGAACATTGACAGGAATCCCAGTATCCCTGTGGCTACTGGAAAGGGACCCTGGGTCTCCCGACTCACCTCGAGAAGCGTCCCCTTTTGCCCTGCCAAGCCTCGAAGAGACTCCTGAGGTGTCCCTCGTAACTCGACAGGAGTCCTGACTTCGTTGAACAAACACGAGGGTTGAAGGGCCATCCCCGCCGTAAGTCGAGAATGTACCCCAGGTCCCCGCCGCAACTCGAGAAAAAACCATGAGACTTCCCCCTCCAAGCGAGATGGAGGCCCCCGATTCCCCTGCACTGCATGCAGAGCAATTCCGTGAGCCCCCTGAAACATGTCAGGAGCCTCGACTTGCTTGATGGATGTCGAGACAGTCCGCAAAAACACTGTCACAAGTAGAGAGGGACCCTGAGGTCACACCAGCATCGCGAAGGAGCTCCATGGGCCCCAAATCAACTCGAGATGAGGCCCTTTGCTTCCCCCTGCATTGACTCCAGAGCCATCCCCCGTTCCCCATCAAACACGACCTGAGGCTTGACTCCCTTTAGGCAACTCCAGAGGTTCCCCGAGAACAACGGGCCAGGTCTAGAGGAGTACCAAGTTCAGCAGAGCAACTCGAGGACTGCTCCGTGTACCCCAAATTGCCTCGAGATGAGAGCTGATTCCCTGGCTTAGACTCAAGACGTAGGCCACCTTTTTTCACAAGCCCCTCAAGAGGAGGCTTCTCTCAGCAATAGGTATGAGGGAGGGACCCTGAGATTGCTGCCTCAAAGGGGCATATAACACCGAGAAGCCCTGACTCGAAAGGAGGCCGGGTTTTCCTTGCAGTGGCTTGAATACAGTCTAGTCTTTCATCTCACAAGGTGAAGGGATGTCTGCACCACCTGTGGTAGTCCCTAGAGAAAGCCCTAGGTCCCCGACTCCTTTCGACGGAATGCCTCACATGCCTCTGACACCTCGAGAGGCACGCAGAGCTCACTGCTTCAAAATTTGACGGAGCCTGACTCCTCTTGAACATTGACAGGAATCCCAGTATCCCTGTGGCTACTGGAAAGGGACCCTGGGTCTCCCGACTCACCTCGAGAAGCGTCCCTTTTGCCCTGCCAAGCCTCGAAGAGACTCCTGAGGTGTCCCTCGTAACTCGACAGGAGTCCTGACTTCGTTGAACAAACACGAGGGTTGAAGGGCCATCCCCCCAGCCGTAAGTCGAGAATGTACCCCAGGTCCCCGCCGCAACTCGAGAAAAAACCATGAGACTTCCCCTCCAAGCGAGATGAGGCCCGATTCCCCTGCACTGCATGCAGAGCAATTCCGTGAGCCCCCCCTGAAACATGTCAGGAGCCTCGACTTGCTTGATGGATGTCGAGACAGTCCGCAAAAACACACACTGTCACAAGTAGAGAGGGACCCTGAGGTCACACCAGCATCGCGAAGGAGCTCCATGGGCCCCAAATCAACTCGAGATGAGGCCCGCTTTCCCCTGCATTGACTCCAGGCCAAGCCATCCCCCAAGTTCCCCATCAAACACGACCTGAGGCTTGACTCCCTTTAGGCAACTCCAGAGGTTTTTCCCCCCCGAGAACAACGGGCCAAGTCTAGAGGAGTACCAAGTTCAGCAGAGCAACTCGAGGACTGCTCCGTGTACCCCAAATTGCCTCGAGATGAGAGCTGGATTCCCTGGCTTAGGACTCAAGACGTAGGCCACCTTTCCACAAGCCCCTCAAGAGGAGGCTTCTCTCAGCAATAGGTATGAGGGAGGGACCCCTGAGATTGCTGCCTCAATGGGCATATACACCGAGAAGCCCTGACTCGAAAGGAGGCCGGGTTTCCTTGCAGTGGATTGAATACAGTCTAGTCTTTCATCTCACAAGGTGAAGGGATGTCTGCACCACCTGTGGAGTCCCTAGAGAAAGCCCTAGGTCCCCGACTCCTTTCGACGGAATGCCTCACATGCCTCTGACACCTCGAGAGGCACGCAGAGCTCACTGCTTCAAAAATTTGACGGAGCCTGACTCCTCTTGAACATTGACAGGAATCCCAGTATCCCTGTGGCTACTGGAAAGGGACCCTGGGTCTCCCCCGACTCACCTCGAGAAAAGCGTCCTCCTTTTGCCCTGCCAAGCCTCGAAGAGACTCCTGAGGTGTCCCTCGTAACTCGACAGGAGTCCTGACTTCGTTGAACAAACACGAGGGTTGAAGGGCCATCCCCGCCGTAAGTCGAGAATGTACCCCAGGTCCCCGCCGCAACTCGAGAAAAACCATGAGACTTCCCCCCCTCCAAGCGAGATGAGGCCCGATTCCCCTGCACTGCATGCAGAGCAATTCCCTGAGCCCCCCTGAAACATGTCAGGAGCCTCGACTTGGCTTGATGGATGTCGAGACAGTCCGCAAAAAAAACACTGTCACAAGTAGAGAGGGACCCTGAGGTCACACCAGCACATTGCGAAGGGAAGGCTCCATGGGCCCCAAAATCAACTCGAGATGAGGCCCGCTTCCCCTGCCCTGGCATTGACTCCAGAGCCATCCCCCGTTCCCCATCAAACACGTACCTGAGGCTTGACTTTTACCCTTTAGGCAACTCCAGAGGTTCCCCCGAGAACAACGGGCCAAGTCTAGAGGAGTAACCAAGTTCAGCAGAGCAACTCGAGGACTGCTCCGTGTACCCCCAAATTGCCTCGAGATGAGAGCTGATTCCCTGGCTTAGACTCAAGACGTAGGCCACCTTTCCACAAAGCCCCTCAAGAGGAGGGCTTCTCTCAGCAATAGGTATGAGGGAGGGACCCTGAGATTGCTGCCTCAATGGGCATATACACCGAGAAGCCCTGACTCGAAAGGAGGCCGGCTTTCCCTGCAGTGGCTTGAATACAGTCTAGTCTTTCATCTCACAAGCTGAAGGGATGTCTGCACCACCTGTGGAGTCCCTAGAGAAAGCCCTAGGTCCCCGACTCCTTTCGACGGAATGCCTCACATGCCTCTGACACCTCGAGAGGCACGCAGAGCTCACTGCTTCAAAATTTGACGGAGCCTGACTCCTCTTGAACATTGACAGGAATCCCAGTATCCCTGTGGCTACTGGAGGGGGACCCTGGGTCTCCCGACTCACCTCGAGAAGCGTTCCTTTTGCCCTGCCAAGCCTCGAAGAGACTCCTGAGGTGTCCCTCGTAACTCGACAGGAGTCCTGACTTCGTTGAACCAACACGAGGGTTGAAGGGCCATCCCCGCCGCCGTAAGTCGAGAATGTACCCCAGGTCCCCCCCCCAACTCGAGAAAAACCATGAGACTTCCCCCTCCAAGCGAGATGAGGCCCGATTCCCCTGCACTGCATGCAGAGCAATTCCGTGAGCCCCCTGAAACATGTCAGGAGCCTCGACTTGCTTGATGGGTGTCGAGACAGTCCGCAAAAACACTGTCACAAGTAGAGAGGGACCCTGAGGTCACACCAGCATCGCGAAGGAGCTCCATGGGCCCCAAATCAACTCGAGATGAGGCCCGCTTCCCCTGCATTGACTCCAGAGCCATCCCCCGTTCCCCATCAAAAACACGACCTGAGGCTTGACTCCCTTTAGGCAACTCCAGAGGTTCCCCGAGAACAACGGGCCAAGTCTAGAGGAGTACCAAGTTCAGCAGAGCAACTCGAGGACTGCTCCGTGTAACCCCAAATTGCCTCGAGATGAGAGCTGATTCCCTGGCTTAGACTCAAGACGTAGGCCACCTTTCCACAAGCCCCCTCAAGAGGAGGCTTGCTCTCAGCAATAGGTATGAGGGGGAGGGACCCTGAGATTGCTGCCTCAATGGGCATATACACCGAGAAGCCCTGACTCGAAAGGAGGCCGGCTTTCCTTGCAGTGGCTTGAATACAGTCTAGTCTTTTCATAAACGATCACAAGCCTGAAGGGATGTCTGCACCACCTGTGCAGAGTCCCTAGAGAAAGCCCTACGTCCCCGACTTCCTTTCGACGGAATGCCTCACATGCCTCTGACAGCCTCGAGAGGCACGCAGAGCTCACTGCTTCAAAATTTGACGGAGCCTGACTTCCTCTCTGAACATTGGACAGGAATCCCAGTATCCCTGTGGCTACTGGAAAGGGACCCTGGGTCTCCCGACTCACCTCGAGGAAGCGTTCCTTTTGCCCTGCCAAGCCTCGAAGAGACTCCTGAGGTGTCCCTCGTAAAACTCGAAGCAGGAGTCCTGACTTCGTTGAACAACACGAGGGTTGAAGGGCCATCCCCGCCGTAAGTCGAAATGTTGTACCCCAGGTCCCCGCCGCAACTCGAGAAAAACCATGAGACTTCCTCCGTAAGCACCACTCCAAGCGAGATGAGGCCCGATTCCCTGCACTGCATGCAGAGCAATTCCGTGAGCCCCCTGAAACATGTCAGGAGCCTCGACTTGCTTGATGGATGATCGAGACAGTCCGCAAAAACACTGTCACAAGTAGAGAGGGACCCTGAGGTCACACACAGAGCATCGCGAAGGAGCTCCATGGGCCCCAAATCAACTCGAGATGAGGCCCGCTTCCCCGCCCCTGCATTGACATCCAGAGCCATCCGACCGTTACCCATACTGGCAAACAATGCGGACCTGAGGCTTGACTAATCCCTTTAGGGCAACTCCAGAGGTTCCCCCGAGAAAACAACGGGCCAAGTCTAGAGGAGTACCAAGTTCAGCAATGAGCAACTCAAAGGACTGCTCCGTGTACCCCAAATTGCCTCGAGATGAGAGCCATGAAATCCCTGGCTTAGACTCAAAGACGTATCCGCCACCTTTCCCCACAGCCCCTCAAGAGGAGGCTTCTCTCAGCAATAGGTATATGAGGGAGGGACCCATGAGATTGCTTTGCCTCAATGGGCATATACACCGAGAAGCCCTGACTCGAAAGAGAGCCGAGACTTTCCCCTTGCAGTGGCTTGAATACAGTCTAGTCTTTCATCATCACAAGCTGAAGGGATGTCTGCACCACCTGATGGAGGAGTCCCCGTAGAGAAAGCCCTAGTGTCCCGCGACTCCTTTCGACGGAATGGCCTCACATGCCTCATGACACCTCGAGAGGCACGGCTAGAGCTCACTGCTTTCAAAATGTGACGGAGCCTGACTCCTCTTGAACATTGACAGGAATCCCAGTATCGCCTGTGGCTACTGGAAAGGGACCCTGGGTCTCCCGACTCAGTCCCGCTCGAGAAGCGTTATCCTTTTGCCCTGCCAAGCCTCGAAGAGACTCCTGAGGTGTCCCTCGTAAACTCGACAGTGAGTCCTGACTTCGTTTGAACCAACACGAGGGTTGAAGGGCCATCCCCCCGCCGTAAGTCGAGAATGTACCCCAGGTCCCCGCCGCAACTCGAGTGGAAAAACCAAGAGACTTCCCCCTCCAAGCGAGATGAGGCCCGATTCCCCTGCCACTGCATGCAGAGCAATTCCGTGAGCCCCCTGAAACATGTCAGGAGGCCTCGACTTGCTTGATGGGTGTCGAGACAGTCCGCAAAAACACTGTCACAAGTAGAGAGGGACCCTGAGGTCACACCAGCATCGCGTAGGAGCATCCATGGTGCCCCAAATCAACTCGAGATGAGGCCCGCTTCCCCTGCATTGACTCCAGAGTAGCCATCCCCCCGTTCCCCATCAAACACGACCTGAGGGCTGTGACTCCCTTTAGGCAAACTCCAGTAGGTTCCCCGAGAACAACGGGCCAAGTCTAGAGGATGTACCAAGTACAGGAGCAGGAGCAAGAACTCGAGGACCTGTGCTCCTAGTGTACCCCAAATTGCCTCGAGATGAGAGCTGATTCCCTGGCTTAGACTCAAGACGTAGGCCACCTTTCCACAAGCCCCTCAAGAGGAGGCTTCTCTCAGCAATAGGTATGAGGGAGGGACCCTGAGATTGCTGCCTCAATGGGCATATACACCGAGAAGCCCTGACTCGAAAGGAGCCGGCTTTCCTTGCAGTGGCTTGAATACAGTCTAGTCTTTCATCTCACAAGCTGAAGGGATGTCTGCACCACCTGTGGAGTCCCTAGAGAAAGCCCTAGGTCCCCGACTCCTTTCGACGGAATGCCTCACATGCCTCTGACACCTCGAGAGGCACGCAGAGCTCACTGCTTCAAAATTTGACGGAGCCTGACTTCCCTTGAACATTGACAGGAATCCCAGTATCCCTGTGGCTACTGGAAAGGGACCCTGGGTCTCCCGACTCACCTCGAGAAGCGTTCCTTTTGCCCTGCCAAGCCTCGAAGAGACTCCTGAGGTGTCCCTCGTAACTCGACAGGAGTCCTGACTTCGTTGAACCAACACGAGGGTTGAAGGGCCATCCCCGCCGTAAGTCGAGAATGTACCCCAGGTCCCCGCCGCAACTCGAGAAAAAACCATGAGACTTCCCCCTCCAAGCGAGATGAGGACCGATTCCCCTGCACTGCATGCAGAGCAATTCCGTGAGCCCCCTGAAACATGTCAGGAGCCTCGACTTGCTTGATGGATGTCGAGACAGTCCGCAAAAACACTGTCACAAGTAGAGAGGGACCCCTGAGGTCACACCAGCATCGCGAAGGAGCTCCATGGGCCCCAAATCAACTCGAGATGAGGCCCCCCGCTTCCCCTGCATTGACTCCAGAGGCCATCCCCCGTTCCCCATCAAACACGACCTGAGGCTTTGACTCCCTTTAGGCAACTCCAGAGGTTCCCCGAGAACAACGGGCCAAGTCTAGAGGAGTTACCAAGTTCAGCAGAGCAACTCGAGGACTGCTCCGTGTACCCCAAATTGCCTCGAGATGAGAGCTGATTCCCTGGCTTAGACTCAAGACGTAGGCCACCTTTCCACAAGCCCCTCAAGAGGAGGCTTCTCTCAGCAATAGTGTATGAGGGAGGGACCCTGAGATTGCTGCCTCAATGGGCATATACACCGAGAAGCCCTGACTCGAAAGGAGGCCGGCTTTCCTTGCAGTGGCTTGAATACAGTCTAGTCTTTCATCTCACAAGCTGAAGGGGATGTCTGCACCACCTGTGGAGTCCCTAGAGAAAAGCCCTAGGTCCCCGACTCCTTTCGACGGAATGCCTCACATGCCTCTGACACCTCGAGAGGCACGCAGAGTCTCACTGCTTCAAAATTTGACGGAGCCTGACTCCTCTTGAACATTGACAGGAATCCCAGTATCCCTGTGGCTACTGGAAAGGGAACCCTGGGTCTCCCGACTCACCTCGAGAAGCGTTCCTTTTGCCCTGCCAAGCCTCGAAGAGACTCCTGAGGTGTCCCTCGTAACTCGACAGGAGTCCCCCTGACTTCGTTGAACCAACACGAGGGTTGAAGGGCCATCCCCTGAGCCGTTAAGTCGAGAATGTACCCCAGGTCCCCGCCGCAACTCGAGAAAAACCATGAGACTTCCCCCTCCAAGCGAGATGAGGCCCGATTCCCCATGCACTGCATGCAGAGCAATTCCGTGAGCCCCCTGAAACAATGTCAGGAGCCTCGACTTGCTTGATGGATGTCGAGACAGTCCGCAAAAACACTGTCACAAGTAGAGAGGGACCCTGAGGTCACACCAGCATCGCGAAGGAGCTCCATGGGCCCAAATCAACTCGAGATGAGGCCCGCTTCCCCTGCATTGACTCCATGAGCCATCCCCCGTTCCCCATCAAACACGACCTGAGGCTTGACTCCCTTTAGGCAACTCCAGAGGTTCCCCCCCAGACGTGAGAACAACGGGCACCGAAGTCTAGAGGAGTACCAAGTTCAGCAGAGCAACTCGAGGACTGCATCCGTGTACCCCAAATTGCCTCGAGATGAGAGCTGATTCCCTGGCTTAGACTCAAGACGTAGGCCCAACCTTTCCACAAGCCCCTCAAGAGGAGGCTTCTCTCAGCAATAGGTATGAGGGGAGGGACCCTGAGATTGCTGCCTCAATGGGCATATTACACCGAGAAGCCCTGACTCGAAAGTGGAGGCCGGCTTTCCTTGCAGTGGCACTTGAATACAGTCTAGTCTTTCATCTCACAAGCTGAAGGGATGTCTGCACCACCTGTGGAGTCCCTAGAGAAAGCCCTAGGTCCCCGACACTCCTTTCGAACGGAATGCCTCACATGCCTCTGACACCTCGAGAGGCACGCAGAGCTCACTGCTTCAAAAAATTTGACGGAGCCTGACTCCTACTTGAACATTGACAGGAAAAATCCCAGTATCCTGTGTGGCTACTGGAAAGGGACCCTGGGTCTCACCGACTCACCTCGAGAAGCGTTCCTTTTGCCCTGCCAAGCCTCGAAGAGATACTCCTGAGGTGTCCCTCAGTAACTCGACAGGAGTCCTGACTTATCGTTGAACTAACCAACACGAGGGTTGAAGAGGGCCATATCCCCGCCGTAAGTCGAGAAATGTACCCCAGGTCCCCGCCGCAACTCGAGAAAAAACCATGAGACTTCCCCCTCCAAGCGAGATGAGGCCCGATTCCCTGCACTGCATGCAGAAGCAATTCCGTGAGCCCCCTGAATCATGAGTCAGGAGCCTCGACATTGCATTGATGGATGTCCGAGACACAGTCCGCAAAAAACCTGTCACAAGTAGAGAGGACCTGAGGTCACGACCAGCATCGAAGAAGGGAGCTCCATGGGCCCTAAATCAATCGAGATGAGGCCCGCATCTCCCTGCATTGACCCACAGAGTGCCCTATTCCCCCGTTCCACCATCAAACACGACCTGAGAGGCCTACTGACTCCACTTTATGCATTCAAAGTCCAGAGGTATCCCCCCAGAGTGCCAACTAACGGGCCAAGTCTAGAGGCATCATGTACCAAGTTTCAGCAGAGCAACTCGATGGGACTGCTGCACATGTACCCATCAAAATGTGCCTCGAGATGAGAGCATGAATTCCATGGCTTTAGATCTCTCTAAGACGAAGGACCACCTTTCCACAAGGCACCTCACATGAGAGACGGAGTCGGCTCTCCTAGCAATAGGTAATGAGGGAGGGGGACCCTGAGATTGCTGCCTCAATGGGCTAATATACTACACCGAGAAGCCCTGACTCGAAAGGAGGCCATATAACCACACGGCTTTCTGGAGCTTGCAGTGTGCTTGAATACAGTCTAGTCTTTCATCTCACATGCGTGACAGGGATGTCGAGCACCACCTTGTGGAGTCCCTAGATGATGTAAGCCCTTAGGTCCACTCGACCTCCTTTCGACGGAATGCAACTTCACATGCCACTACTGTACACCATCGAGAGGCACGCCGAGCTCACTGCTTCAAAATTTGACGGAGCTCTGACTCCTCTTGAACATTGACAGGATACATCACAGTATTCACTGTGGGCTTAATGTGGAAAGGGCACCATGGGTCTCCCGACTCACCTCGAGAAGCGTTCCTTTTGCCCTGCCAAGCCGTCGAAGAGACGCCTGAAAGGTGTCCCTCGTAACTCGACAGGAGTCCTGACTCTTCGTTATTGAAGACAACACCGACCGGGTTTATTCAATTGATCTTAATATCTGACAGGCCATCCACACGACCATCACTATACCACATCCTCCAATACTCAGTAAGTCGAGAATGTACCCCAGGTCCCCGCCGCAACTCGAGAAAAACCACTGAGGACTATTCCTACCCTCTTCCAAGCGAGATGACGGCCTCGATTCCCCTGCACTGCAATGCAGAGCAATTCCGGTGAGCCCCTGTGAAACATACGTCAGGAGCCTCGACCTTGCTTGATGGATGTTCGAGACAGTCCGCAAAAACACTGTCACAAGTTAAGAGAGGGACCCTGAGGTCACCTCCAGCCATCGCGAAGGAGCTCCATGGGCCCCAAATCAACTCGAGATGAGGCCCTCTTCCCCTGCAAATTGACTCCAGAGCACATCCCCCGTTCCCCATCAATACACGACCTGAGGCTTGACTAATCCTTTAAAGGAAACTCCAGAGGTTCCCCGAGAACAACGGGCCAGTAGTCTAGAGGAGAGTACCAAGTTCGAGCAGAGCAACTCGAGGTACATGCTACCACCCGTGTACCCCTAAATTGCCTCGAGATGAGAGCATGATCTATTCCCTGGCTTAGACTCAAGACGTAGGCCACCTTTCCACAAGCCCCTCAAGAGGTTCACGGCTTCTCTCTCAGCAATAGGTATGAGGGAGGGACCCTCTGAGATTGCTGCCTCAATGGGCATATACACGAGAAGCCCTGACTCGAAAGGAGGCCGGCTTTCCTTGCATTGTGGCCCTTGAATACAGTCTAGTCTTTCATCTCCACAAGCTGAAGGGATGTCTGCACCACCTGGGGGAGTCCCTAGAGAAAGCCCTTAGGTCCCCGACTCCTTTTCGACGGATAAAGGAGATTGCCTCACATGCCTCTGACACCTCGAGAGGCACGCAGAGCTCACTGCTTTCAAAATTTGACGGAGCCTGACTCCTCTTGAACATTGACAGGAATCCCAGTATCCCTGTGGTAGCTACTGGAAAGGGACCCTGGTTCTCCCGACTCACCTCGAGAAGCGTTCCTTTTGACCTGCCAAGCCTCGAAAAGACTCCTGAGGTGTCCCTCGTAACTCGACAGGAGTCCTGACTTCGTTGAACCAACACGAGGGTTGAAGGGCCATCCCCGCCGTAAGTCGAGAATGTACCCCAGGTCCCCGCCGCAACTCGAGAAAAACCATGAGACTTCCCCCTCCAAGCGAGATGAGGCCCGATTCCCCTGCACTGCATGCAGAGCAATTCCGTGAGGCCCCCTGAAACAAGATCAGGAGCCTCGACTTGCTTGATGGATGTCGAGACAGTCCGCAAAAACACTGTCACAAGTAGAGAGGGACCCTGAGGTCACACCAGCATCGCGAAGGAGCTCCTCATGGGCCCCAAATCAACTCGAGATGAGGCCCGCTTCCCCTGCATTGACTCCAGAGCCATCCCCCCGTTCCCCATCAAACACGACCTGAGGCTTGACTCCCTTTAGGCAACTCCAGAGGTTCCCCCGAGAACAACGGGCCAAGTCTAAGGAGTACCAAGTTCAGCAGAGCAACTCGAGGACTGCTCCGTGTACCCCAAATTGCCTCGAGATGAGAGCTGATTCCCTGGCTTAGACTCAAGACGTAGGCCACCTTTCCACAAGCCCCTCAAGAGGAGGCTTCTACTCAGCAATAGGTATGATATGGAGGGACCCTGAGATTGCTGCCTCAATGGGCATATACACCGAGAAGCCCTGACTCGAAAGGAGGCCGGCTTTCCTTGCAGTGGCTTGAATACAGTCTAGTCTTTCATCTCACAAGCTGAAGGGATGTCTGCACCACCTGTGGAGTCCCTAGAGGAAGCCCTAGGTCCCCGACTCCTTTCGACGGAATGCCTCACATGCCTCTGACACCTCGAGAGGCACGCAGAGCTCACTGCTTCAAAATTTGACGGAGCCTGACTCCTCTTGAACATTGACAGGAATCCCAGTATCCCTGTGGCTACTGGAAAGGGACCCTGGGTCTCCCGACTCAACTCGAGAAGCGTTCCTTTTGCCCTGCCAAGCCTCGAAGAGACTCCTGAGGTGTCCCTCGTAACTCGACAGGAGTCCTGACTTCGTTGAACCAACACGAGGGTTGAAGGGCCATCCCCGCCGTAAGTCGAGAATGTACCCCAGGTCCCCGCCGCAACTCGAGAAAAACCATGAGACTTCCCCCTCCAAGCGAGATGAGGCCCGATTCCCCTGCACTGCATGCAGAGCAATTCCGTGAGCCCCCTGAAACATGTCAGGAGCCTCGACTTGCTTGATGGATGTCGAGACAGTCCGCAAAAACACTGTCACAAGTAGAGAGGGACCCTGAGGTCACACCAGCATCGCAAGAGAGCTCCATGGGCCCCAAATCAACTCGAGATGAGGCCCGCTTCCCCTGCATTGACTCCAGAGCCATCCCCCGTTCCCCATCAAACACAACGACCTGAGGCTTGACTCACCTTTAGGCAACTACCAGAGGTTCATCCCCGAGAACAACGGGCCAAGTCTAGAGGAGTAACCAAGTTCAGCAGAGCAACTCGAGGACTGCTAACCGTGTACCCCAAATTGCCTCGAGATGAGAGCTGAATTCCCTGGCTTAGACTCAAAGACGTAGGCCAACCTTTCCACAAGCCCCTCAAGAGGAGGCTGCTCTCTCAGCAATAGGTATGAGGGAGGGACCCTGTAGATTGCTTGCCTCAATGGGCATATAACACCGAGAAGCCCTGACTCGAAAGGCAGGCCGGCTTTTTCCTTGCAGTGGCTTGAATACAGTCATAGTCTTTCAATCTCACAAAGCTGAAGGATTGTCTGCACCACCTGTGGAGTCCCTAGAGAAAGCCCTAGGTCCCGGACCGACTCCTTTCGACGGAATGCCATCACATGCCCTCTGACACCTCGAGAGGGCACCGCAGAGCTCACTGCTTCAAAATTTGACGGAGCCTGACTCCTCTTGAACATTGACAGGAATCCCAGTATCCCTGTGGCTACTGGAAAGGGACCCTGGGTCTCCCGACTCACCTCGAAAGAAGAAAATAGACGTTCCTTTTGCCCTGCCAAGCCTCGAAGAGACTCCTGAGGTGTTCCCTCGTAACTCGACAGGAGTACCTGACTTCGTTGAATCTTGGTGAACCAACGCAACGGGGTTCGAAGGCCATCCGCCGCCGTAAGTCGAGAATGTACCCCAGGTCCCCGCCGCAACTCGAGAAAAACCCATGAGACTTCCCCCTCCAAGCGAGATGAGGCCCGATTTTCCCTGCACTGCATGCAGAGCAATTCCGTGAACCAACGCCTGAAACATGTCAGGAGCCCCTCGACTTGCTTGATGGATGTCGAGACAGTCCGCAAAAACACTGTCAAAGTAGAGAGGGACCCTGAGGTCACACCAGCATCGCGAAGGAGCTCACATGGGCCCCAAATCAACTCGAGATGAGGCCCGCTTCCCCTGACATTGACTCCAGAGCCATCCCCGTTCCCCATCAAACACGACCTGAGCTTGACTCCCTTCGATTGAAGATTAGCAACTCTCAGCAGAGGTTTCACGAGACACTACATTCTCATGAGAACAACGGGCCTCAAGTCTAGATAGGAGTACCAAGTTCAGCAGAGCATACTTCGAGGACTGCTCCGTCGTACCCCAAATTGCCTCGAGATGAGAGCTGATCCCCTGGCTTAGACTCAAGACGTAGGCCACCCTTTCCAGACAAGCCCCTCAAGAGGAGGCTGACTCTCAGCAATAGGTATGAGGGAGGGACCCTGAGATTGCTGCCTCAATGGGCATATACACCGAGAAAAGCCCTGACTCGAAAGGAGGATCCGGCTTTCCTTTGCAGTGGCTTGAATACAGATCTAGTCTTTCATCTCACATATCTTAGCTGAAGGGATGTGGTTCAGCACCTTACCTGTGGAGTACCCTAGAGAGTGAAAAAGCCCTAGGTCCCCGACTCCCTTTCGACGGAAATGCCCTCACATGCCATCTGACACACCTCGAGTAGGCAATAGCAGAGCTCACTGCTTCAAAATTTGCCGGAGCCTGACTCCTCTTGAACATTGACAGGAAACTCCCAGTATCCCTGTGGCTACTGGAAAAGGGACCCTCTGGGTCTCCCCCACGACTCACCTCGAGAAGCGTTCCTTTTGCCCTTGCCAAGCCTCGAAGAGACTCCTGAGGTGTCCCTCGTAACTCGACAGGAGTCCCTGACTTCGTTGAAACAAACACGAGGGTTGAAGGGCCATCCCCGCATCGTAAGTCGAGAATGTAACCCCAGGTCCCCGCCGCAACTCGAGGCATAAAACATGAGACTTCCCCTCATGTCAAGCGAGATGAGGCCCGACGATTCCCCTGCCACTGCATGCAGAGCAAATTCCTGTGAGCCCCCTGAAACATGTCAGGAGCCTCGACTTGCTTCGATGGATGTCGAGACAGTCCGCAAAAAACACTTGTCACAAAGTAGAGAGGGACCTCTGAGTCACACCTAGCATCGCGAAGGAGCTCCATGGGCCCCAAATCAACTCGAGATGAAGAGGCCCGTCTTCCCCCTGCATTGACTCCAGAGCCATACCCCGTTCTCCCCATCAAACACGACCTGAGGCTTGACACTCCCGCTTTAGGCAACCATCCATGAGGTTATGATTTATCCCTAACAGAGAACAACGGGCCAAGTCTAGAGGAGTTACCAAGTTCAGCAGAGATCAAACTCGAGGACTGCTCCGTGTACCCCAAAATTGCCTAACGAGATGAGAGCTGACACTCCCTGGCTTAGACTCAAGACGTGATGGCCCACCTTTTCCACAAGCCCTCAAGAGGAGGCTGAGCTCTACAGCAATAGGTATGAGGGAGGGACCCTGAGATTGCCTGCCCTCAATGGGCTATATACACACCGAGAAGCCCCTGACTCGAAAGGAGGACCGGCTTTCCTTGCTAGTGGTGCTTGAATACAGTCTAGTCTTTCATCTCACAAGCTGAAGGGATGTCTGCACCACCTGTGGAAGAGTCCCTAGAGAAAGCCCTAGGTCCCCGACTCCTTTCGACGGAAATGCCTCACATGCCATCTGACACCTCGCAGTTAGAGGCACTGCAGAGCTGCACTGCTTCGCAAAAATTTGTGACGGAAGCCTGACTCCTCTTTGTGAACCAATTGACAGGAATCCCAGTATCCCTCTAGTGAGCTACTGGAAAGGGGGTACCCTGAGGTCTCCTCTGACAGATCAACCTTCGAGAACAGCGTTAATCCTTTTTGCCAATGCCAAGCTCTCCGAACGTGTGAACTATCTGATTGGTGTGTCACCTCGTAAACTGGACAGGATGTCCTGAACTACTCGTATTGAACCAACACGAGGGTTTGATGACGGGCCACACCATCACCCAGATCGTGTGAAGCTCGTAAAGCAATGTTAACCCCCAGGTCCCTCACGCGCGCATACAACCCGCGAGAGAAGTAACCACTTGCAGGACCTTTCTCCCCCCACTTCCAAGAGCGAGCATGAGTGCTCTTTTCCGATTCCTCCCTGCAGCATGTCTATGCTTAGCAAGAGCATTTCCTGTTGAGACCCCCCTGAAAAATGTAAGGAGCCCTCTGAGACACTTGCTTCGATGGCATGTCGAAGGGACAGTCACGCCCTAAAAAACACTCGTTGTCACAGTACGAGTAGATGATGGGGACCCTCTCAGGTTCATACCCTTGCTCAATTCGCGAAGGGATGCTCTCATGGGCCCCCAAAATCAAACTACTGAGTTGAGGCTCTCCAGGCCTTTCCGTTCTCCCTGCATTGACTCCAGAGCCATCTCCTCTCCGTTTCCCCATCAAACAACGACCTGTGGTCTTTGACGTCCCCTTAGGCAACTTATCCAAAGGAGTATCCCGCTGTAGTAAAGGCAGGAACTAACGCGTCCAAGGTCGCTAGAGTGATGTTACGCCAAGTTGCAAGTAGCAGCAACTCGAGGCACGTGTCCTCTCCGTTTGTATCCTCCAAATTGCTTAGAGATGCGATCTGGACTCCACCCTGATGCTTAGACTTCAACGACGTAAGGCACACATCTTTCACTCTTAAGGCCCCACAACGAGGCGAAACTGGCATGACTACTCAAGCAAATAGGTATCGAGGGACTGGGACACCTGAGATTGCTGCCTTCAAATGTGGGCATCTATTAAACCGAGAAGCCATGACTCGAAAGGAGGCGCGAGGGCTTTCCTTGCAGTGGCTTGAATACAGCGTCTAGTTCTTTACATCTCACAAGCTGATAGTGGATGCTGTACCACCTGTGGAAGTCCCTAGAGATAAGCCTAGGTCCCCGATCCTTTCGACGGAATGCCTCACATGTAACTTTTCGTACACCTCGAGAGGTCACACGCGCAAGAGCTCATGCTTCAAAAGTGACGGGCAACTATTTGTGCCTCTGACTCCTCTTGAACAAGATGACTGGAATCCAGTATCACTTTGTGGCTACTGGAAAAGGGGCCCTGGGTCTACCCTAGACTCACCTCGAGAGAGAAGCGTTCCTTTTGCCCTGCCAAGCCTCGAAGAGACTCCTGAGGTGTCCCTCGTAACTCGACAGGAGTCCTGACTTCGTTGAACAACACGAGGGTTGAAGGGCCATCCCCCCGCCGTAAGTCGAGAATGTACCCCAGGTCCCCGCCGCAACTCGAGAAAAACCATGAGACTTCCCCCTCCAAGCGAGATGAGGCCCGATTCCCCTGCACTGCATGCAGAGCAATTCCGTGAGCCCCCTGAAACATGTCAGGAGCCTCGACTTGCTTGATGGATGTCGAGACAGTCCGCAAAAACACTGTCACAAGTAGAGAGGGACCCTGAGGTCACACCAGCATCGCGAAGGAGCTCCATGGGCCCCAAATCAACTCGAGATGAGGCCCGCTTCCCCTGCATTGACTCCAGAGCCATCCCCCGTTCCCATCAAACACGACCTGAGGCTTGACTCCCTTTAGGCAACTCCAGAGGTTCCCCGAGAACAACGGGCCAAGTCTAGAGGAGTACCAAGTTCAGCAGAGCAACTCGAGGACTGCTCCGTGTACCCCAAATTGCCTCGAGATGAGAGCTGATTCCCTGGCTTAGACTCAAGACGTAGGCCACCTTTCCACAAGCCCCTCAAGAGGAGGCTTCTCTCAGCAATAGGTATGAGGGAGGGACCCTGAGATTGCTGCCTCAATGGGCATATACACCGAGAAGCCCTGACTCGAAAGGAGGCCGGCTTTCCTTGCAGTGGCTTGAATACAGTCTAGTCTTTCATCTCACAAGCTGAAGGGATGTCTGCACCACCTGTGGAGTCCCTAGAGAAAGCCCTAGGTCCCCGACTCCTTTCGACGGAATGCCTCACATGCCTCTGACACCTCGAGAGGCACGCAGAGCTCACTGCTTCAAAAATTTGACGGAGCCTGACTCCTCTTGAACATTGACAGGAATCCCAGTATCCCTGTGGCTACTGGAAAGGGACCCTGGGTCTCCCGACTCACCTCGAGAAGCGTTCCTTTTGCCCTGCCAAGCCTCGAAGAGACTCCTGAGGTGTCCCTCGTAACTCGACAGGAGTCCTGACTTCGTTGAACAACACGAGGGTTGAAGGGCCATCCCCGCCGTAAGTCGAGAATGTACCCCAGGTCCCCGCCGCAACTCGAGAAAAACCATGAGACTTCCCCCTCCAAGCGAGATGAGGCCCGATTCCCCTGCACTGCATGCAGAGCAATTCCGTGAGCCCCCTGAAACATGTCAGGAGCCTCGACTTGCTTGATGGATGTCGAGACAGTCCGCAAAAACACTGTCACAAGTAGAGAGGGACCCTGAGGTCACACCAGCATCGCGAAGGAGCTCCATGGGCCCCAAATCAACTCGAGATGAGGCCCGCTTCCCCTGCATTGACTCCAGAGCCATCCCCCGTTCCCCATCAAACACGACCTGAGGCTTGACTCCCTTTAGGCAACTCCAGAGGTTCCCCGAGAACAACGGGCCAAGTCTAGAGGAGTACCAAGTTCAGCAGAGCAACTCGAGGACTGCTCCGTGTACCCCAAATTGCCTCGAGATGAGAGCTGATTCCCTGGCTTAGACTCAAGACGTAGGCCACCTTTCCACAAGCCCCTCAAGAGGAGGCTTCTCTCAGCAATAGGTATGAGGGAGGGACCCTGAGATTGCTGCCTCAATGGGCATATACACCGAGAAGCCCTGACTCGAAAGGAGGCCGGGTTTTCCTTGCAGTGGCTTGAATACAGTCTAGTCTTTCATCTCACAAGGTGAAGGGATGTCTGCACCACCTGTGGAGTCCCTAGAGAAAGCCCTAGGTCCCCGACTCCTTTCGACGGAATGCCTCACATGCCTCTGACACCTCGAGAGGCACGCAGAGCTCACTGCTTCAAAATTTGACGGAGCCTGACTCCTCTTGAACATTGACAGGAATCCCAGTATCCCTGTGGCTACTGGAAAGGGACCCTGGGTCTCCCGACTCACCTCGAGAAGCGTCCCTTTTGCCCTGCCAAGCCTCGAAGAGACTCCTGAGGTGTCCCTCGTAACTCGACAGGAGTCCTGACTTCGTTGAACAACACGAGGGTTGAAGGGCCATCCCCGCCGTAAGTCGAGAATGTACCCCAGGTCCCCGCCGCAACTCGAGAAAAACCATGAGACTTCCCCCTCCAAGCGAGATGAGGCCCGATTCCCCTGCACTGCATGCAGAGCAATTCCGTGAGCCCCCTGAAACATGTCAGGAGCCTCGACTTGCTTGATGGATGTCGAGACAGTCCGCAAAAACACTGTCACAAGTAGAGAGGGACCCTGAGGTCACACCAGCATCGCGAAGGAGCTCCATGGGCCCCAAATCAACTCGAGATGAGGCCCGCTTCCCCTGCATTGACTCCAGAGCCATCCCCCGTTCCCCATCAAACACGACCTGAGGCTTGACTCCCTTTAGGCAACTCCAGAGGTTCCCCGAGAACAACGGGCCAAGTCTAGAGGAGTACCAAGTTCAGCAGAGCAACTCGAGGACTGCTCCGTGTACCCCAAATTGCCTCGAGATGAGAGCTGATTCCCTGGCTTAGACTCAAGACGTAGGCCACCTTTCCACAAGCCCCTCAAGAGGAGGCTTCTCTCAGCAATAGGTATGAGGGAGGGACCCTGAGATTGCTGCCTCAATGGGCATATACACCGAGAAGCCCTGACTCGAAAGGAGGCCGGGTTTCCTTGCAGTGGCTTGAATACAGTCTAGTCTTTCATCTCACAAGGTGAAGGGATGTCTGCACCACCTGTGGAGTCCCTAGAGAAAGCCCTAGGTCCCCGACTCCTTTCGACGGAATGCCTCACATGCCTCTGACACCTCGAGAGGCACGCAGAGCTCACTGCTTCAAAATTTGACGGAGCCTGACTCCTCTTGAACATTGACAGGAATCCCAGTATCCCTGTGGCTACTGGAAAGGGACCCTGGGTCTCCCGACTCACCTCGAGAAGCGTTCCTTTTGCCCTGCCAAGCCTCGAAGAGACTCCTGAGGTGTCCCTCGTAACTCGACAGGAGTCCTGACTTCGTTGAACAAACACGAGGGTTGAAGGGCCATCCCCGCCGTAAGTCGAGAATGTACCCCAGGTCCCCGCCGCAACTCGAGAAAAACCATGAGACTTCCCCCTCCAAGCGAGATGAGGCCCGATTCCCCTGCACTGCATGCAGAGCAATTCCGTGAGCCCCCTGAAACATGTCAGGAGCCTCGACTTGCTTGATGGATGTCGAGACAGTCCGCAAAAACACTGTCACAAGTAGAGAGGGACCCTGAGGTCACACCAGCATCGCGAAGGAGCTCCATGGGCCCCAAATCAACTCGAGATGAGGCCCGCTTCCCCTGCATTGACTCCAGAGCCATCCCCCGTTCCCCATCAAACACGACCTGAGGCTTGACTCCCTTTAGGCAACTCCAGAGGTTCCCCGAGAACAACGGGCCAAGTCTAGAGGAGTACCAAGTTCAGCAGAGCAACTCGAGGACTGCTCCGTGTACCCCAAATTGCCTCGAGATGAGAGCTGATTCCCTGGCTTAGACTCAAGACGTAGGCCACCTTTCCACAAGCCCCTCAAGAGGAGGCTTCTCTCAGCAATAGTATGAGGGAGGGACCCTGAGATTGCTGCCTCAATGGGCATATACACCGAGAAGCCCTGACTCGAAAGGAGGCCGGGTTTCCTTGCAGTGGCTTGAATACAGTCTAGTCTTTCATCTCACAAGCTGAAGGGATGTCTGCACCACCTGTGGAGTCCCTAGAGAAAGCCCTAGGTCCCCGACTCCTTTCGACGGAATGCCTCACATGCCTCTGACACCTCGAGAGGCACGCAGAGCTCACTGCTTCAAAATTTGACGGAGCCTGACTCCTCTTGAACATTGACAGGAATCCCAGTATCCCTGTGGCTACTGGAAAGGGACCCTGGGTCTCCCGACTCACCTCGAGAAGCGTCCCTTTTGCCCTGCCAAGCCTCGAAGAGACTCCTGAGGTGTCCCTCGTAACTCGACAGGAGTCCTGACTTCGTTGACCAACAGAGGGTTGAAGGGCGCTCCCGCCGTAAGTTCGAGAAGTACCCAGGTCCCCGCCGCAACTCGAGAAAAAACCATGAGACTTCCCCCCCAAGCGATAGAGAGGACCAGAATTCCTCTGCAATTAGCATGCAGAGCAATTCCGTGAGCCCCTGAAAATGTCAGGAGCCTCCGGAACTTGCATTGGATGGATGTCGAGACGCAGTCGCAAAAAAAATACTGTCACCAGTAGATAAGGGACCCTGAGTTCACATCAGACATCGCGAAAGGCGCTCCATGGGCCCCACAAATCCAACTCGAGATGAGGCCCGCGCTTCGTTCCCCTGCATTGACTCCAGAGAGCCATCGCCCCGTTCCCATCAAACACGACCTGAGGCTTGTGACTACCCTTTAGGCAACTCCAGAGGTTCCCCCGGTACCCCAACCCAACTGGGAACACGTCCCCATGTCTAGAGGAGATACCATGTTTCCGCAGAGCAACTCGAGGACTGCTCGTGTACCCCAAATTGCCTCGAGATGAGAGCTGATTCCCATGGCTTTTGTGACTCCAAAGGATCGTAGGCTCCTACTTTTCACAAGCCCCTCAGAGAGGCGGCTTCTCTCAGCAATAGGTATGAGGGAGGACCATGAGATTGCTGCCTCAATGGGCATATACACCGAGGAAGCCCTGACTCGAAAGGAGGCTGGGGGGGGGGCCGAGCTTTCCTTGCAGTGGCTTGAATAACAGTTAGTCTTTCATCTCACAAGCTGAAGGGATGTCTGCCACCACCTGTGGGAGTCCCTAGAGAAGAACTAGGTCCCGACTCCTTTCGACGGAATGCATCACATGCTTGCACCTCTCTTGAGCGGCCCCCACGCGATACGCTCATGCTTCAAACTTTGACGGAGCCTGACTCTACTCTTGAACATTGATAGGAATCCCAGTATCCCTGTGGCTACTGGAAAGGGAACCTGGGTCTCCGACTCACCTCGAGAAGCGTTCTTTTTGCCCTGCACAGCCTTTCGAAGAGGACTCTTTGAGGTGTCCCTCGTAACTCGACAGGAGTCCTTTATTCGTTGAACTCAACACGAGGGTTGAAGGGCCAGCCCAGCCGGTAACGTCGAGAATGTACCACCAGCGGGTCCCTCCCCCGCTCGCCAACTCGAAGGAAAAAGAACCATGAGATTTCCTCCAAAGCGGACGATGAGGCCGATTCCCCTGCACTGGCATGCACAAGAGCAATTCCGTCGAGCCCACTTGAAAGATGTCAGGAGCTCGACTTGCTTGATGGGTCGTCCGAGACAGTCCGCAAAAAACCCACTGTCACAGGTTTAGAGAGGGAGCCCTGCGGTCACACATGCATCGCGAGGAGTCCATGGGCCCAAATCATCTTCGAGATGAGGCCGCTTCCCCTCATTGGATCAGAGCACATCGTTCCCTCAAATCAAGATGAGGCTTTGATCCCTTTCAGGAAACTCCAGGAGGGTTCCCAGAGAACAAATACGGGCCAAGTCTAGAGGAGTACCAAGTTCAGCAGAGCAACTCGAGGATACCTGCTCCGTGTACCCCATAAATTGCCTCGAGATGAGAGCTGATTCCATGGCTTCTTAGACTCAAGGACGTAGGCCACCTTTCCACAAGCTCCTCACAGAGGAGGCTTACTGATCTGCCAATAGGTTATGAGGAAGGGACCCTGGAGATTGACTGCCTCATTGGGCATATACACCGCGATGAAAAGAAGCCTGACGCGAAAGGAGGCCGGACGTTATCCTTGCAGTGGCTTGGCTTGAATACAGTCTGTCGTTTTCATCTCCACAAGCTGAAGGGATGTCTGCACCACCTGTGGGAGTCCCCCCTAGAGAAAGCCCTAGGTCCATTTACTCCTTTCGACGGAATATGCCTCACATGGCCTCTGACACCTCGAGAGGCACGCAGAGCTCACTGCTTCAAAATGGTGACGGAGCTGACTTCCTCTTGAACATTGACAGGAATCCCAGTATCCCTGTGGCTACTGGAACAGGGACCCTGGGTCTCCCGACTCACCTCGAGAAGCGTTCTCCTTTTGCCACTGCCACAAGCCTCGAAGAGGACTCCTGAGGTGTCCCTCGTAACTCGACAGGAGTCCTGACTTCGTTGAACCAACACGAGGGTTGAAGGGCCATCCCCGCCTGTAATTCGAGAATGTACCACAGGTCCCCGCGCAACTCGAGAAAAACATGAGACTTTTCCCCTCCAAGCGAGGGAATGCGAGATGAGGCCCGATTCCCACCTGCTCTGCATGCAGGAGCAATCCCCGTGAGCCACCCTGAAACATGTTCAGGAGGTCCTCGACTTGCTTGCTGGATGTCGAGACAGTCGCAAAAACAAACACCTGTCACACAGTAGAGAGGGACCCTGAGGTACAACAACCAGCATCGCGAAAGGAGCTCCATGGGCCCCCAATGTCACTCGAGATGAGGCTTCCCACTGCATTGACTCCAGAGCCAATCCCCCCCCGTTCCCCATCAATACGACCAACTGAGGCTTGATCCCCTTTAGCGCAACTCCAGAGGTTCCCCTGAGAACAACCAGGGCCAAGTTAGAGGGAGTACCAAGTTCAGCAGAGCAACTCGAGGATGCTCGGTGTACCCCATAATTGCCTCGAGATGAGAGCTGATTCCCTGGTTAGACTCAAGACGTAGGCCACCTTTCCAACAAGCCCCTCAAGAGGAGGCTTCTCTTCAGCAATAGGTATGAGGGAGGGACCCTGTGATTGCTGCCTCAATGGGCATATACACCGAGAAGCCCTGACTAGAAAGGAGGCCGGCTTTCCTTGCAGTGGCTTGAATACAGTCTAGTCAAATTTCATCTCACAAGCTGAAGGGATGTCTGCACCACCTGTGGAGTCCCTAGAGAAAGCCCTAGGTCCACTGATCCTTTCGACGGAATGCCTCACATGCCTCTGACACTCGAGAGGCCCCTGCAGCTGAGCTCAACTGCTTCAAAATTTGACGGAGCCTGACTCCTCTTGAACATTGACAGGAATCCACAGTATCCTCTGTGGCTACTGGAATGGGACCCTGGGTCTCCCGGACTCACCTCGAGAAGGGAGCGTTCCTTTTGCCCTGCCAAGCCTCGAAGAGACTCCTGAGGTGTCCCTCGTAACTCGAACAGGAGTCCTGACTTCGTTGAAACCAACACGGAGGGTTGAAGGGCCATCCCCGCCGTAAGTCGAGAATGTACCCCAGGTCCCCGCCGCAACTCGAGAAAAAAAACCATGAGACTTCCCCCTCCAAGCGATGATGAGAGGCCCGATTCCCTGCATGCATGCAGAGCAATTCCGTGAGCCCCCCCTGAAACATTAGTCGAGGAGCCTCGACTTGCTTGATGGATGTCGAGACAGTCCGCAAAAAACTGTCACAAGTAGAGAGGGGGACCCTGAGGTCACACCAGCATCGCGGAAGGAGCTCCATGGGCCCCAAATACGCTCAACTCGAGATGAGGGCCCCGCTTCCCCTGCATTGACTCCAGAGCCATCCCACTCGTTCCCCATCAAACACGACCTGAGGCTTGACTCCCCTTTAGGCAACTCCAGAGGTTTCCCGAGTAGAACAAACAGGGCCAAGTCTAGATGAGGATGTACCAAGTTCAGCAGAGCAACTCGAGGGATGCTGTCCGTGTACCCCAAAATTGCCTCGAAGATGAGAGCTGATTCCTGGGCTTAGACTCAAAGACGTAGGCACACCTTTCCACAAAAGCCCCTCAAGAGGAGGCTTCCTCTCAGCAATAGGTATGAGGGAGGGCCCCTGAGATTGCTGCCTCAATGGGCATATACACCGAGAAGCCCTGACTCGAAAGGAGGCCGGCTTTCCTTGCAGTGGCTTAGAATACAGTCTAGTCTTTCATCTCACAAGACTGAAGGGATGTCCTGCACCACCTGTGGAGTCCTAGAGAAAGCCCCTAGGTCCCGACTCCTTTCGACGGAATGCCTCACATGCCTATGACACCTCGAGAGAGCACGCAGAGCTCACTGCTTCACAAATTGACGGAGCCTGACTCCTCTTGAACATTGACAGGAATCCCAGTATCCCCTGTGGCTACTGGAAAGGGACCGCCTGGGTCTCCCGACTCACCTCGAGAAGCGTTCCTTTTGCCCTGCCTAAGCCTCGAAGAGACTCCTGAATGTGTCCTCTCTAAACTCGACAGGAGTGTCCTGATTTCGTTGAACCAACACGAGGGTTGAAGGGCCATCCCGCCGTAAGTCTGAGAATGTACCCCAGGTCCCCGCAGCAACTCGAGAATGTGTGTGTGTGCATTGAGACTTCCCCCTCACATAGCGCGATGAGGCCACCCGATTCTTACCTGCAAGTGCATGCAGAGCAATTCCGTGAGCCCCCCTGAAACATGTCAAGGAGCCTGTCGACTTGCCGCTTGATGGATGTCGAGACAGTTCCGCAAAAACACTGTCACAAGTAGAGAGGGACCCTGAGGTCACACCCAGAGCATCGCGAAGGAGCATCATGGGCCCCAAAATCAAACTCGAGATGAGGCCCGCTTTCTCCCCCCATGCATTGACTCCAGAGCCATCCCCCGTTCCCCATCAACACGACCTGAGGCTTGAACTCCCTTTAGGCAACCTCCAGAGGTTCCCCGAGAACAACGGGGACAAGTCTAGAGGAGTACCAAAAGTTCAGCAGAGCAAACTCGAGGACCTGCTCCGTGTACCCCAAATTGCCTCGAGATGAGAGCTGATTCCTGGCTTAGACTCAAGACGTAGGCAACACCTTTCCACAAGCCCTCATCAGAGGAGGCTTCAAGACCCCTCAGCAATAGGTATGAGGGAGGGACCCGTGAGATTGCTGCCTCAATGGGCATATACACGAGAAGCCCTGACTCGAAAGGAGGCCGGGCTTTCCTTGCAGTGGCTTGAATACAGTCTAGTCTTTCATCTCACAAGCTGAAGGGATGTCTGCACCACCTGTGGAGTCCCTAGAGAAAAGCCCTAGGTCCCCGAAACTCCTTTCGACGGAATGCCTCACATGCCTCTGACACCTCGAGAGGCACGCAGAGTCACTGCTTCAAAATTTGACGGAGCCTGACTCCTCTTGAACATTGACAGGAATCCCAGTATCCCTGTGGTGGCTACTGGAAAGGGACCTCTGGGTCTCCCGACTCACCTCGAGAAGCGTCCCTTTTGCCCTGCCAAGCCTCGAAGAGACTCCTGAGGTGTCCCTGTAACTCGACAGGAGTCCTGACTTCGTTGACACCAACACGAGGGTTGAAGGGCCATCCCCGCCGTAAGTCGAGAATGTACCCAGGTCCCACGCGCAACTCGAGAAAAACCATGAGACTTCCCCCTCCAAGCGAGATGAGGCCCACCCCCCCCCCCCCCCCCCCCCCACCCCCCCGATTCCCCTGCACTGCATGCAGAGCAATTCCGTGAGCCCCCTGAAACATGTCAGGAGCCTCGACTTGCTTGATGGATGTCGAGACAGTCCGCAAAAAAACACTGTCACAAGTAGAGAGGGACCCTGAGGTCACACCAGCATCGCGAAGGGCTCCAGCTCCATGGGCCCCAAATCAACTCGAGATGAGGCCCGCTTCCCCTGCATTGACTCCAGAGCCATCCCCCGTTCCCCATCAAACACGACCTGAAGGCTTGACTCCCTTTAGGCAACTCCCAGAGGGCTTCCCCGGAGAACAACGGGCCAAGTCTAGAGGAGTACCAAGTTCAGCAGAGCAACTCGAGGAACGGTGACTGTCCGTGTACCCCAAATTGCCTCGAGATGAGAGCTGATTCCCTGGCTTAGACTCAAGACGTAGGCCACCTTTCCACAAGCCCCTCAAGAGGAGGCTTCTCTCAGCAATAGGTATGAGGGAGGGACCCTGAGATTGCTGCCTCAATGGGCATATACACCGAGAAGCCCTGACTCGAAAGGAGGCCGGGCTTTCCTTTGCAGTGGCTTGAATACAGTCTAGTCTTTCATCTCACAAGCTGAAGGGATGTCTGCACCACCTGTGGAGTCCCTAGAGAAAGCCCTAGGTCCCCGACTCCTTTCGACGGAATGCCTCACATGCCTCTGACACCTCGAGAGGCACGCACAGAGCTCACTGCTTCAAAAATTTGACGGAGCCTGACTCCTCTTGAACATTGACAGGAATCCCAGTATCCCTGTGGCTACTGGAAAGGGACCCTGGGGTCTCCCCCCCCCCTCCACTCACCACTCGAGAAGCGTTCCTTTTGCCCTGCCAAGCCTCGAAGAGACTCCTGAGGTGTCCCTCGTAACTCGACAGGAGTCCTGACTTCGTTGAACAAACACGAGGGTTGAAGGGCCATCCCCCGCCGTAGAGTCGAGAATGTACCCCAGGTCCCCGCCGCAACTCGAGAAAAACCATGAGACTTCCCCCTCCAAGCGAGATGAGGCCCGATTCCCCTGCACTGCATGCAGAGCAATTCCGTGAGCCCCCCTGAAACATGTCAGAGAGCCTCGACTTGCTTGATGGATGTCGAGACAGTCCGCAAAACTCAACTGTCACAAGTAGAGAGGGACCCTGAGGTCCACAACCAGCAATCGCGAAGGAGCTCCATGGGCCCCGAAATCAACTCGAGATGAGGCCCGCTTCCCTGCATTGACTCAGAGCCATCCCCCCGTTCCCATCAAACACGAACCTGAGGCTTGACTCCCTTTAGGCAACTCCCCAAGAGGTTCCCCCGCGAGAAAACGGGCCCAAGTCTAGAGGAGTAACCAAGTTCGGGTGCAGAGCAACTCGCGGAGGACTGCTCCGTGTACCCGCAAATTGCCTCGAGATGAGAGCTGATTCCCCTGGCTTAGACTCCAAAGACGTAGGCCAGCCTTTCCAACAAGACCCCTCAAAGCATGGAGGCTTCTCTCAGCAATAGGTATTGAGGGAGGGACCCTGAGAACGCTGCTAGCCTCAATGGGCATATACACGAAGAAGCCCTGACTCGGAAAGGAGTCCTGGGCTTTGACCTTGCAGTGGCTTGAAATACAGTCTAGTCTTTCATCTCACAAGCTGAAGGGATGTCTGCACCACCTGTGGAGTCCCTAGAGAAAGCCCTAGGTCCCCGACTCCTTTCGACGGGGAAATGCTCTCACATGCCTCTGACACACTCGAGAGGCACGCAGAGTCACGGCTTCAAAATTTGGACGGAGCCCTGACTCCTCATTGAACATTGACAGGGATCCCAGTTATTCCATGTGGCTACTGGAAAGGGACCCTGGGTCTCCCGACTCACCGTCATACCCTCGAGAAGCCGTTGCCTTTTGCCGCCATGCCAAGCCTCGAAGAGACTCCTGAGGTGTCCCTCGTAACTCGACCTCGGAGTTCCTGACTTCGTTGAACCAAACAAGAGGGGTGTTGAAGGGCCATCCGCCGTAAGTCGAGATGTACACCCAGGTCGCCCGGAGCAGTCGAGAAAAGCGTGGAGGAAGGGAAAAAACCATGTAGACTTCCCCCTCCAAGCGAGATGAGGCCCCGATTCCCCGTGCACTGCATGCAGAGCAATTCCGTTGAGCCCCCTGAAACCATTGTCAGGAGCCCGTAGGTCGGACTTGCTTGATGGATGTCGAGACAGTCCGCAAAAAAACACTGTCCAAGTATGAGAGAGGGGAGGGATCCACTGAGGTCACACCAGCATCGCGAAGGAGCTCCATGGGCCCCAAATCAACTCGAGATGAGGCGCCGCTTCCCCTGCATTGACTCCAGGAAGCCATCCCCCGTTCCCCATCAAACACGACCTGAGGCTTCTTGACTCCATTTAGGCAAACTCCAGAGGTTCCCCGTCGAGAAACAACGGGCCAAGTCCTAGAGGAGAGGAACCAAGTAAAGTTCAGCAGAGCAAACTCGAGAGTATAAAAAAAAAAAGAGGGACTAGCTCCGGGTTGTACCCCAAAAATTGCTCTTCGAGTATGAGAGCTGACTGTTTTCCCTGGCTTAGTCTCAAGGACGTAGGCCACCTTTTACCACAAGCCCCTCAAGAGGAGGCTTCTACCTCCAACAGCAATAGGTATGAGGGAGGGACGGGACCGATGAGATTGCTGCCTCAATGGGCATATACACCGAGAAGCCCTCCTGTGACTCGAAAGGAGGCCGGGTTTCCTTGCAGTGGCTTGAGATACAGTAGTATTTCATCTACAAGCTGAAGGGATGTCTGCACCACCTGTGGAGTCCCTAGAGAGAAAGAGCCCACCTAGGTCCCCGACCCTCCTTTCAGACGGAATGCCCTCACATGCTCTGACACCTCGAGAGGCACGCTCAGAGAGCTCACTGCTTCAAAAATTTGACGGGAGAGCCTGACTCTCTTGAACATTGACAGGGAATCCCAGTATCCCTGTGGCTAATGGAAAGGGACCCTGGGGTCGTCTCCCGACTCACCTCGAGAAGCCGAAAGAAGCGTTCCTTTTGCCCTGCCCAAGCCTCGAAGAGAAGAGGAGGGCTCCTGACGGTGTCCCTCGTAACTCGACAGGAGTCCTCCTGACTTCGTGATTTTGAACAAACCACACGAGGGTTTGAAGGGCCATCCCCGCCGTATAAGTTCGAGAAATGTACCCCAGGTCCCGCCCCCCGCCGCAAACTCGAGAAAAACATGAGACTTCCCCTCCAAGCGAGCATGAGGCCCCCGATTCCCCTGCTCCTGCACTGCATGCAGAGCAATTCCGTGAGCCCCTTGAAACATAAATGTCAGGAGCCTCGGACTTGCTATGATGGATGTCGAGACAGTCCGCAAAAAACTGTCACAAAGTACGGAAGTAGAGAGGGACCTGAGGTACACCACAGCATCGCGAGGACACAGGAGCTCAATGGGCCACCCCCAAATCAACTCGAGATGAGGCCCGCTTCCCCTGCATTGACTCCAGAGCCATCCCCCCGTTCCCCATCAAAAACATGACCTGAGGCTTGATTTGAACTCCTTTAGGCAAACTCCCAGAGGTTCCCCAGAGAACAAACGGGGCGCCAAAGTCTAGAGGTAGTACCAAGTTCAGCAGAAGCAAATCGAGGACTGCTCCCCGTGTAACCCCAAATTGCCTCGAGATGAGAGCTGATTCCACTGGCTTAGACTCAAGACGTAGGCCACCTTTCCACAAATGCCCCTCAAGAGGAGGCTTACTCTCAGCAATAGGTTATGGAGGGAGGGGACCCTGAGATTGCTGCCTTCAATGGGCATATGTACACCGAGAGAAGCCCTGACTCGAAAGGTGATCTCCTCTTGGACCGTGTTTCCTTGCAGTGGCTTGAATACAGTTAGTCTTTCATCTCACAAGCTGAAGGGATGTTGATGTAGCTGCACCCACCTGTGGAACAGTCCCTAGGAAAGCCCTAGATGGTCCCTCCGACTCTTTCGACGGAATGCCTCACATGCCTCTGAACACTCGAGAGGCACGCAGAGCTCACTGCTTCAAAAATTTGGGACGGAGCCTGATCCTTTGAACTTGACCAGGAAATCCATGTTATCCCTGTGGCTACTGGAAGAGGGACCCTGGGTCTCCCCGACTCACCCTCCTCGAGCCAAGCGTTCCTTTTGCCCTACGCCCCCTCGAGCCTCGAAGAAGAGACTCCTGAGGTGTCACTCGTAAACTCGACAGGAGTCTCCTGACTTCGTTTTGAACAACACGAGGGTTGAAGGGCCATCCCGCGCCGTAAGTCGAGAATGTACCCCAGGTCCCCGCCGCAATCGAAAAAGGAGGAAAAACCATGATGACTTCCCCCTCCAAGCGAGAAGGAGGATGAGGGCCCGATTCCCCTGAAACTGCATGCAGAGCAATTCCGTGAGCCCCTGAAACATGTCAGGAAGCCTCGACTTGCTTGATGGATGTCGAGACAGTCCGCAAAAAAAAACACTGTCACAAGTAGAGAGGGCCCTGAGGTCACACCAGCATCGCATCGCGAAGGAGCTCCCATGGGCCCCCAAATCAAAAAAAAAAAAAACTCGAGATGAGGCACGCTTCCCCTGCATTGACTCCAGAGCCATCCCCCGTTCCCCATCAAACACGACCTGAGGCTTGACTTCCCTTTAGGCAACTCCAGAGGGTTCCCCGAGAACAACGGGCCAAGTCCTAGAGTGGAGTACAAGTTCAGCAGAGCAACTCGAGGATGGGAAAAAAAGCTCCGTGTACCCCAAATTGCCCTCGAGATGAGAGCTGATTCCCTGGCTTAGACTCAAGACGTAGGCCACCTTTCCACAAGCCCGTCAAGAGGAGGGCTTCTCTCAGCAATAGGTATGAGGGAGGGACCTGAGATTGCTCTCCTCAATGGGCATATACAACTGAGATGCCCTGACTCGAAAGGAGGCCGGGCTTTCCTTGCAAGTGGCTTGAATACAGTCTAGTATTTCATCTCACAATCTGATAGGGATGTCTGCACCACCCTGTGAAAGTCCCCTAGAGAAAGCCCTAGGTCCCCGATCTTTCGACGAGAATGCGCTCACATGCCTCTGACACGTCTCGAGAGGCACGCCAGAGCTCATGCTTCACAAAATTGACGGAGCCTGATCCTCTTGAACATTGACAGGAATCCCTGTATCCCTGTGGCTACTGGAAAGGGACCCAGGGTCTCCCGACTCCTACTTCGAGAGGAGTCGTTCCTTTTGCCCCCCTGCCAAAGCCTCGAAGAGACTCCTGAGGTGTCCGACCTCGTAACTCGCACCAGGATGACAGAGTCTTACTGACTTCGTTGAACAAAACGAGGGTTGACGGACCATCCCAGCCGTTTAAGTGAGAAATGTACCCCAGGTCCCCCGCCTGCAACTCGAGAAAAATAGGGAATATAAAGAAGAAGGGCCATAAAAACCTGAGACTTCCCCCTCCATGCGAGGGGATGGAGTCACGCGATGAGCGATTTACCCCGCTGCTCTGCCACTCGCCCAGTGCCACAATTACGGTGAAGCCCCCTGTGACGCATACTTGTCATGGAGCCTTCGACTTGCGTTGATGGATGTCGAGGACAGTCCGCAAAAGACACTGTCACAAGTAACTGGAGGTCGACATTGTGAGAGGGGGACCCACCCCTACCAACCCCTGGGAAGACCCCCTGCACTGAGCGTCAACACGCATCGCGATGGGCTCCATGGGCCCCCAAATTCAACTCGTGAAGCCATGAGGCCCGCTTCCCCTGCATTTGGACCTCCAGAGCCATCCCCCGTTTCCCACATCAAGCACGACCTGAGGCTTGACTCCTTTAGGCAAACTCCAGAGGTTCCCCGAGAAGTAGAACAACGGGCCAAGTCCTTAGACGGAGTATCCAAGTTCAGCAGCAGCAAACCTCGAGGAGACTGCTCCGTGTACCCCAAATTGCCTCGAGAAGGAGATGCTGATTCCATGGCCTTAGACTCAAGGACGCTAGGCCACCTTTCCACAAGCCCTCAAGAGGAGGCTTTCTCTCAGCAATAGGTCCATGAGGGAGGGACCCTGTAGTGGATTGCTGCACTCAATGCGGCATATACACGAGGTAAGAAGCCACTGTACTCGAAAGGAGGCCGGCTTTCCTTGCAGTGGACTTGAATACAGTCTAGTCTTTCATTCTCAACAAGATGCTGAAATAAACGGGATAGTCTGCACCACATGTGGAAGAGCAGTCCCTAGAGAAAGCCCTAGGTCCCCAGACTCCTTTCGACGGAATGCCTCCACATGCCTCTGACACCTCGAGAGGCACGCAGAGCTCACTGCTTCAAAATTTGGACGGAGCCTGACTCCCTTGAACATTGACAGGAATCCCAGTATCCCTTGTGGCTAATGGAAAGAAATGGGACATCTGGGTCTCCCGACTCAGTCCTAGGAGGAAGGGTTCCCCAAAAGCTGCCTCTGCCCTGAAAGCCTCGAAGAGACTACTGAGGTGTCCCTCAGTAAAACTCGACAGGAGAGTCCTGACTTCGTTGAACACAAACACGAGGGTTTGGTTGAAGGGCCATCCCCGCCGTAAGTCGAGAATGTACCCCAGGTCCCCGCCCGCAACTCGAGAAAAACCAACTGAGAAAAAACCTTGAAGTCTTTCCCCTCCAAGCGAGGATGAGGCCCCCGATTCCCCTGCACTGCATGCAGAGCAATTCCGTGAGCCCCCTGAAAACATGTCAGGAGCCTCGACTTGCTTGATGGATGTCGAGACAGTCCGCAAAACAAAATACACTGTCACAAGTAGAGGAGGGACCCTGAGGTCACACCAGCATCGTCGAAGGAGCTCCATGGGCCCCAAATCAAACTCGAGATGAGGGGCCCGCTTCCCTGCATTGACTCAGAGCCCCCCCCGTTCCCCATCAAACACGACCTGAGCCTTGACTCCAGCTTTAGGCAACTCCAGAGGTTCCACCGTGAGAACAACGGGCCAAGTCTAGAGGAGTACAAGTTCAGCAGAGCAGCTCGAGGACTGCTCCGTGTACCCCAAATTGCCTCGAGATGAGAGCTGATTCCCTGGGCCTTAGACTCAAGGACGTAGGCCACCTTTCCACAAGCCCCTCAAGAGGATGGCTTCTCTCAGCAATAGGTATGAGGGGGAGGGGACCCTGAGATTGCTGCCATCAATGGGCATGGGGGCCTCCCCCCCCACGGGGGGGGGGATAAGCACCCGAGAAGCCCTGACTCGAAAGGAGGCCGGGCTTTCCCTTGCAGTGGCTTGAATACAGTCTAGTACTTTCATCTCACAAGCTGAAGGGATGTCTGCACCACCTGTGGAGTCCTAGAGAAAGCCCATAGGTACCGACCCGACTCCTTTCGACGGAATGCCTCACATGCATCTGACACCTCGAGAGAGGCACGCAGAGCTCACTGCTTCAAAATTTGACGGAGCCTGAATCCTCTTGAACATTGACAGGAATCCCAGTATCCCTGTGGCTACTGGAAAGGGACCATGGGTCTCCCGACTCACCTCGAGGGTGAAGCGTTTCTTTTGCCCTGCCAAGCCTCGAAGAGACTCCTGAGGTGTCCCTCGTAACTCGACAGGACAGTCCTGACTTATTTGTTCGAACCAACACGAGGGCTATTTGAAGGGCCATCCCCGCCGGTAAGTCTGAGAATGTACCCCAGGTCCCCGCCGCAACTTCAGAAAAACCATAACTTTCCCCTCCAAGCGAGATGAAGCCCGATTACCCTGCACTGCCATGCAGAGCAATTCGGGAGCCCCCTGAAAACCATGTCAGGAGCCTCGACTTGCCTGATGGGATGTCGAGACACTCCGCAAAAACACTGTCACAATGTATAGAGGGGTCCCTGAGGTCACACAAGCATTGCGAAGGAGCTCCATAGGCCCCAAATCAACGCAAGATGTGGCCCGCTTCCCCTAATTGACACAGATCAGTCCCTCCATGTTCCCCATCAAACACGACCTGAGGCTATGACATCCGTTAGGGGCAACTCCAGAGGTTTCCCCGAGAACATCGGCCCAATGTCTAGAGGAGTAACCAGCCAAGTTCAGCAAAGCGAATTGGAGGACTGCGCTCCTTGATAACCGCCAAATTGTCTCGCGAGATGAGAGCTGATGTCTTTTTTTTTTTTTTGTTTTTTTGTATTAAATTTTAGTATTTATCTCTTTTTGATTTTTTTTTTTGTATTTGATTCTATCTTTTTGCTGATTATTTTTTTTTTTTTTATTATTGTTTGTTTTGTTTTATTTTTTTTTTTATTTTTTTATTTTTCTATTTTTTTTAAATTTTTTTTTATTATTTTTTTTTTTATTTCTTTCTTTTATTGTACTCGTTTCTGTTATTTGTTTTTTATTTTTTCCTATTTTTTAGTTTTTTTTCTTTATTCTTTTTTTTTTATTATTTTTTTTTTTTTTTTTATTCACCTGGCTTAGACTCAAGGACGTAGGCCAACGTTGCACAAGAACCTCAAGAGGATGTTTCTCTCAGTACATAGGAATGAGGGAGTGACCCTGAGATTGCTGGCCTCAATGGGCATTATACACCGATAAGTCCCCCCCCTGACTCGTAATGGAGGCCGGGGTTTCCACTTGCATTGGATTGAATACAGTCTAGTCTTTCATCTTACAAGGTGAATGGGATGTCTGCACAACCTGCGGAGTCCCTAGAGAAGATCCTGCTAGGTCCCCGACTCCTTCCGACGGAAATTCCCCAACATGCCCCTCTGACACCGCTGACACCCCGAGCGCACGCCAGAGCTCACTGCTTCAAAATTTGACGTCGCCTGACGTCCACTTGAACAGTTGACAGGAAGTCCAATTACCCCTGTGGCTACTGGGAAAGGGACCCTGGTTCCTCCCTACTTACCCCGAGAAGCGTCCCCTTTTTGTTTGCCCTGCCCAAGCCTCTAACTGACTCCCTGAGGTGGTCCCTCGTAACTCGACAATGGGGGGGGAAGTCCTGAGTTCGTTTGAACACAACCAACCGTGGGTTGAAGGGCCATTACCCCCGCCGTAAGGTCGAGAATGTACAACAGTCCTCAGTCGCAAATCTCGAGAAAACCTTGAGACTTTCCCCCTTCCAAGAGAGATGAAGCCTGATTTCCACACCTGCACGTGCATGCAGACCAATTCCTTGAGCCCCCTGAAACATGTCAGGAGCCTCGGACTGGTTGCGTGCTGGATGTCGAGACAGTCTCGGCAAAAAAAAACAATCGTCACAAATTAGCGAGGGACCCCTGAGGTACACACCAGCAATTGCGAAGCAGCTCCATGGCCCCAAATCCAACTCGAATGAGGCCCTCTTGATTTTTTCCCCTGCATTGTACTCCACAGGCACGCCTCCCCTCGTTACCCATCAAACACGACCTGAGGCTTGACTCCCTCTAGAAGCAACTCCAGAGGTATTCCCGAGAACAACGGGCCCAGTCTCAAGGAGTGAACAAGTTCAGTCAAAGCAACTCGAGGACTTGCGCCCGTGTACCCCAAATTTGCCCTCGAGATTAGAGGCATCATTCCCTGGCTTAGGACTCAAGACGGAGGCCACCTTTCCACAAGCCCCTCAAGAGGGAAGGCATTCTCTCAGCAATATGTATGAGAGAGGGACCCCTGAGATATGCTGCCTCAAAGAGCAGAAACACGCGAGAAGCCCTGACTCGAAAGGAGGCCGGCTTTCGTTGCAGTGGCTTGATATACAGTCTAGTCTTTCAACTCACAAGGTGAAGGGATGTCTGCACCACCTGTGCAGTCCCCCTAAGAGAGAAGCCCTATGGTCCCTCGATTCTTTTCCGACGAATGCCTCACATGCCACTGACACCCTCCGGGAGGCACCACCAGGAGCTTCATGCTTTCTTCAAAATTTTGATTGGGAACCTGACGTACCTCTTGAAACAGTGAACAGGAATCCCAGTATTCGTGTTGCTACTCGAGAAGGTAACCCTGGATCGTCCCGACTCACCTCGAGAAGCGTCACTCTTTTTTGCCCTGCCAAGGCCTCTAAGGAAGACTCCTAGCGGTGTCCCTCGTATCTCGCCAGGACTGTCCGGACTTCAGTTGAACATACACTGAGGATTGAAGGGGTCATCCCCACCTTAAGTCGAGAATATACCGCAGGTCCCCGCCGCAACTCAAAAAACCAATGATACTTCCCCTTCCAAGCGAGATGGAGGCTCGATTCCCCTGCACTGCATGCAGAGCAATTCGTGAGCCCCCTGAAACATTCAGGGGAGCCTCGACTTGCTTGATGGATGTCGAGACAGCGTCCCGCAAAAACACTGTCACAAGTAGAGAGGGACCCTGAGTTCACACCAGCATCGCGAAGGAGCTCCATGGGCCCCAAATCAACTCGAGATGAGGCCCGCTTCCCCTGCATTGACTCCAGAGCCATCCCCCGTTCCCCATCAAACACGACCTGAGGCTTGACTCCCTTTAGGCAACTCCAGAGGTTCCCCGAGAACAACGGGCCAAGTCTAGAGGAGTACCAAGTTCAGCAGAGCAACTCGAGGACTGCTCCGTGTACCCCAAATTGCCTCGAGATGAGAGCTGATTCCCTGGCTTAGACTCAAGACGTAGGCCACCTTTCCACAAGCCCCTCAAGAGGAGGCTTCTCTCAGCAATAGGTATGAGGGAGGGACCCTGAGATTGCTGCCTCAATGGGCATATACACCGAGAAGCCCTGACTCGAAAGGAGGCCGGGTTTCCTTGCAGTGGCTTGAATACAGTCTAGTCTTTCATCTCACAAGGT
Organism: Odocoileus hemionus; assembly: GCA_020976825.1. Lineage (NCBI taxonomy): Eukaryota > Metazoa > Chordata > Mammalia > Artiodactyla > Cervidae > Odocoileus > Odocoileus hemionus. Next base: position 17,441 of record CM037445.1, on the reverse strand, counting down.
GAAGGGATGTCTGCACCACCTGTGGAGTCCCTAGAGAAAGCCCTAGGTCCCCGACCCTTTCGACGGAATGCCTCACATGCCTCTGACACCTCGAGAGGCACGCAGAGCTCACTGCTTCAAAATTTGACGGAGCCTGACTCCTCTTGAACATTGACAGGAATCCCAGTATCCCTGTGGCTACTGGAAAGGGACCCTGGGTCTCCCGACTCACCTCGAGAAGCGTCCCTTTTGCCCTGCCAAGCCTCGAAGAGACTCCTGAGGTGTCCCTCGTAACTCGACAGGAGTCCTGACTTCGTTGAACAAACACGAGGGTTGAAGGGCCATCCCCGCCGTAAGTCGAGAATGTACCCCAGGTCCCCGCCGCAACTCGAGAAAAACCATGAGACTTCCCCCTCCAAGCGAGATGAGGCCCGATTCCCCTGCACTGCATGCAGAGCAATTCCGTGAGCCCCCTGAAACATGTCAGGAGCCTCGACTTGCTTGATGGATGTCGAGACAGTCCGCAAAAACACTGTCACAAGTAGAGAGGGACCCTGAGGTCACACCAGCATCGCGAAGGAGCTCCATGGGCCCCAAATCAACTCGAGATGAGGCCCGCTTCCCCTGCATTGACTCCAGAGCCATCCCCCGTTCCCCATCAAACACGACCTGAGGCTTGACTCCCTTTAGGCAACTCCAGAGGTTCCCCGAGAACAACGGGCCAAGTCTAGAGGAGTACCAAGTTCAGCAGAGCAACTCGAGGACTGCTCCGTGTACCCCAAATTGCCTCGAGATGAGAGCTGATTCCCTGGCTTAGACTCAAGACGTAGGCCACCTTTCCACAAGCCCCTCAAGAGGAGGCTTCTCTCAGCAATAGGTATGAGGGAGGGACCCTGAGATTGCTGCCTCAATGGGCATATACACCGAGAAGCCCTGACTCGAAAGGAGGCCGGGTTTCCTTGCAGTGGCTTGAATACAGTCTAGTCTTTCATCTCACAAGGTGAAGGGATGTCTGCACCACCTGTGGAGTCCCTAGAGAAAGCCCTAGGTCCCCGACTCCTTCGACGGAATGCCTCACATGCCTCTGACACCTCGAGAGGCACGCAGAGCTCACTGCTTCAAAATTTGACGGAGCCTGACTCCTCTTGAACATTGACAGGAATCCCAGTATCCCTGTGGCTACTGGAAAGGGACCCTGGGTCTCCCGACTCACCTCGAGAAGCGTCCCTTTGCCCTGCCAAGCCTCGAAGAGACTCCTGAGGTGTCCCTCGTAACTCGACAGGAGTCCTGACTTCGTTGAACAACACGAGGGTTGAAGGGCCATCCCCGCCGTAAGTCGAGAATGTACCCCAGGTCCCCGCCGCAACTCGAGAAAAACCATGAGACTTCCCCCTCCAAGCGAGATGAGGCCCGATTCCCCTGCACTGCATGCAGAGCAATTCCGTGAGCCCCCTGAAACATGTCAGGAGCCTCGACTTGCTTGATGGATGTCGAGACAGTCCGCAAAAACACTGTCACAAGTAGAGAGGGACCCTGAGGTCACACCAGCATCGCGAAGGAGCTCCATGGGCCCCAAATCAACTCGAGATGAGGCCCGCTTCCCCTGCATTGACTCCAGAGCCATCCCCCGTTCCCCATCAAACACGACCTGAGGCTTGACTCCCTTTAGGCAACTCCAGAGGTTCCCCGAGAACAACGGGCCAAGTCTAGAGGAGTACCAAGTTCAGCAGAGCAACTCGAGGACTGCTCCGTGTACCCCAAATTGCCTCGAGATGAGAGCTGATTCCCTGGCTTAGACTCAAGACGTAGGCCACCTTTCCACAAGCCCCTCAAGAGGAGGCTTCTCTCAGCAATAGGTATGAGGGAGGGACCCTGAGATTGCTGCCTCAATGGGCATATACACCGAGAAGCCCTGACTCGAAAGGAGGCCGGGTTTCCTTGCAGTGGCTTGAATACAGTCTAGTCTTTCATCTCACAAGGTGAAGGGATGTCTGCACCACCTGTGGAGTCCCTAGAGAAAGCCCTAGGTCCCCGACTCCTTTCGACGGAATGCCTCACATGCCTCTGACACCTCGAGAGGCACGCAGAGCTCACTGCTTCAAAATTTGACGGAGCCTGACTCCTCTTGAACATTGACAGGAATCCCAGTATCCCTGTGGCTACTGGAAAGGGACCCTGGGTCTCCCGACTCACCTCGAGAAGCGTCCCTTTTGCCCTGCCAAGCCTCGAAGAGACTCCTGAGGTGTCCCTCGTAACTCGACAGGAGTCCTGACTTCGTTGAACAAACACGAGGGTTGAAGGGCCATCCCCGCCGTAAGTCGAGAATGTACCCCAGGTCCCCGCCGCAACTCGAGAAAAACCATGAGACTTCCCCCTCCAAGCGAGATGAGGCCCGATTCCCCTGCACTGCATGCAGAGCAATTCCGTGAGCCCCCTGAAACATGTCAGGAGCCTCGACTTGCTTGATGGATGTCGAGACAGTCCGCAAAAACACTGTCACAAGTAGAGAGGGACCCTGAGGTCACACCAGCATCGCGAAGGAGCTCCATGGGCCCCAAATCAACTCGAGATGAGGCCCGCTTCCCCTGCATTGACTCCAGAGCCATCCCCCGTTCCCCATCAAACACGACCTGAGGCTTGACTCCCTTTAGGCAACTCCAGAGGTTCCCCGAGAACAACGGGCCAAGTCTAGAGGAGTACCAAGTTCAGCAGAGCAACTCGAGGACTGCTCCGTGTACCCCAAATTGCCTCGAGATGAGAGCTGATTCCCTGGCTTAGACTCAAGACGTAGGCCACCTTTCCACAAGCCCCTCAAGAGGAGGCTTCTCTCAGCAATAGGTATGAGGGAGGGACCCTGAGATTGCTGCCTCAATGGGCATATACACCGAGAAGCCCTGACTCGAAAGGAGGCCGGGTTTCCTTGCAGTGGCTTGAATACAGTCTAGTCTTTCATCTCACAAGGTGAAGGGATGTCTGCACCACCTGTGGAGTCCCTAGAGAAAGCCCTAGGTCCCCGACTCCTTTCGACGGAATGCCTCACATGCCTCTGACACCTCGAGAGGCACGCAGAGCTCACTGCTTCAAAATTTGACGGAGCCTGACTCCTCTTGAACATTGACAGGAATCCCAGTATCCCTGTGGCTACTGGAAAGGGACCCTGGGTCTCCCGACTCACCTCGAGAAGCGTCCCTTTTGCCCTGCCAAGCCTCGAAGAGACTCCTGAGGTGTCCCTCGTAACTCGACAGGAGTCCTGACTTCGTTGAACAAACACGAGGGTTGAAGGGCCATCCCCGCCGTAAGTCGAGAATGTACCCCAGGTCCCCGCCGCAACTCGAGAAAAACCATGAGACTTCCCCCTCCAAGCGAGATGAGGCCCGATTCCCCTGCACTGCATGCAGAGCAATTCCGTGAGCCCCCTGAAACATGTCAGGAGCCTCGACTTGCTTGATGGATGTCGAGACAGTCCGCAAAAACACTGTCACAAGTAGAGAGGGACCCTGAGGTCACACCAGCATCGCGAAGGAGCTCCATGGGCCCCAAATCAACTCGAGATGAGGCCCGCTTCCCCTGCATTGACTCCAGAGCCATCCCCCGTTCCCCATCAAACACGACCTGAGGCTTGACTCCCTTTAGGCAACTCCAGAGGTTCCCCGAGAACAACGGGCCAAGTCTAGAGAGTACCAAGTTCAGCAGAGCAACTCGAGGACTGCTCCGTGTACCCCAAATTGCCTCGAGATGAGAGCTGATTCCCTGGCTTAGACTCAAGACGTAGGCCACCTTTCCACAAGCCCCAAGAGGAGGCTTCTCTCAGCAATAGGTATGAGGGAGGGACCCTGAGATTGCTGCCTCAATGGGCATATACACCGAGAAGCCCTGACTCGAAAGGAGGCCGGGTTTCCTTGCAGTGGCTTGAATACAGTCTAGTCTTTCATCTCACAAGGTGAAGGGATGTCTGCACCACCTGTGGAGTCCCTAGAGAAAGCCCTAGGTCCCCGACTCCTTTCGACGGAATGCCTCACATGCCTCTGACACCTCGAGAGGCACGCAGAGCTCACTGCTTCAAAATTTGACGGAGCCTGACTCCTCTTGAACATTGACAGGAATCCCAGTATCCCTGTGGCTACTGGAAAGGGACCCTGGTCTTCCGACTCACCTCGAGAAGCGTCCCTTTTGCCCTGCCAAGCCTCGAAGAGACTCCTGAGGTGTCCCTCGTAACTCGACAGGAGTCCTGACTTCGTTGAACAAACACGAGGGTTGAAGGGCCATCCCCGCCGTAAGTCGAGAATGTACCCCAGGTCCCCGCCGCAACTCGAGAAAAACCATGAGACTTCCCCCTCCAAGCGAGATGAGGCCCGATTCCCCTGCACTGCATGCAGAGCAATTCCGTGAGCCCCCTGAAACATGTCAGGAGCCTCGACTTGCTTGATGGATGTCGAGACAGTCCGCAAAAACACTGTCACAAGTAGAGAGGGACCCTGAGGTCACACCAGCATCGCGAAGGAGCTCCATGGGCCCCAAATCAACTCGAGATGAGGCCCGCTTCCCCTGCATTGACTCCAGAGCCATCCCCCGTTCCCCATCAAACACGACCTGAGGCTTGACTCCCTTTAGGCAACTCCAGAGGTTCCCGAGAACAACGGGCCAAGTCTAGAGGAGTACCAAGTTCAGCAGAGCAACTCGAGGACTGCTCCGTGTACCCCAAATTGCCTCGAGATGAGAGCTGATTCCCTGGCTTAGACTCAAGACGTAGGCCACCTTTCCACAAGCCCCTCAAGAGGAGGCTTCTCTCAGCAATAGGTATGAGGGAGGGACCCTGAGATTGCTGCCTCAATGGGCATATACACCGAGAAGCCCTGACTCGAAAGGAGGCCGGGTTTCCTTGCAGTGGCTTGAATACAGTCTAGTCTTTCATCTCACAAGGTGAAGGGATGTCTGCACCACCTGTGGAGTCCCTAGAGAAAGCCCTAGGTCCCCGACTCCTTTCGACGGAATGCCTCACATGCCTCTGACACCTCGAGAGGCACGCAGAGCTCACTGCTTCAAAATTTGACGGAGCCTGACTCCTCTTGAACATTGACAGGAATCCCAGTATCCCTGTGGCTACTGGAAAGGGACCCTGGGTCTCCCGACTCACCTCGAGAAGCGTCCCTTTTGCCCTGCCAAGCCTCGAAGAGACTCCTGAGGTGTCCCTCGTAACTCGACAGGAGTCCTGACTTCGTTGAACAAACACGAGGGTTGAAGGGCCATCCCCGCCGTAAGTCGAGAATGTACCCCAGGTCCCCGCCGCAACTCGAGAAAAACCATGAGACTTCCCCCTCCAAGCGAGATGAGGCCCGATTCCCCTGCACTGCATGCAGAGCAATTCCGTGAGCCCCCTGAAACATGTCAGGAGCCTCGACTTGCTTGATGGATGTCGAGACAGTCCGCAAAAACACTGTCACAAGTAGAGAGGGACCCTGAGGTCACACCAGCATCGCGAAGGAGCTCCATGGGCCCCAAATCAACTCGAGATGAGGCCCGCTTCCCCTGCATTGACTCCCGAGCCATTCCCCAGTTTCCCCATCAAGTCACGACCTGAGGCTGGACTCACCCATTTAGGACAACTCCAGAGGTTCCCGGATAACAACGGGGCCCAACTCTAAACGAGTACCAAGTTTCAGTCAAGAAGCAACTCGGAGGACTGCTCCGTGTACCCCAAATGGCCTTCGAGATGAGAGCTGATTTCCCTGGCTTCGAATCAAGTCGTAGGCAACCTTTCCACAAGCCCCCTTCACAGTGGAGGCTTCTCTCAGCAATAAGTGTATTTACGGAGGGCACCACAGAGATTGCTGCCCTCAATGGGCAATATAAACCGAGGAAGCCCTGACTCGAAAGGAGGCCGGCTTTCCTTGCAGTGGCTTGAATACAGTCTAGTCCTTTCGATCTCACAAAGCTGTAAGGGATGGCACTGCACACCTGTGGAGTCCCTAGAGACAAGCACTAGGTCCCGACTCCTTTCGACGGAAATGCCTCACTGACTCTGACACCATTCGAGAGAGGCACGCAGAGCTCACCTGCTTCAAAATTTGACCCCGGAGCCTGACTCCTCTTGAACATTGACAGGAATCCCAGTATCCCTGTGGCTCTTCACTGGAATGGGAACCTGGGTCTCCCGAAAAAAAAACTCACCTGCCGAGAAGAGTCCCTTTTGCCGTTCTGCCAAGCCTCGAAGAGACTCCAGAGGTGTCCCTCGTAACTCGACAGGAGTCCTGACTTCGTTGAACAAACACGAGGTTTTGATGGGCCCCCGATCCCCGCCGTAAGTCGAGAGAATGTACCCCAGGTCCCCCCGCGCAACTCGAGAAAAACAATGAGACTTCCCCCCCTCCAAGCGAGATGAGGCCGATTCCCCTGCACTGCATGCAGAGCAATTCCGTGAGCCCCCTGTAAACAATGTCAGGAGCCTCGACTTGCTTGATGGATGTCGAGAAGTCCGCAAAAAAACACTGTCACAAGTAGAGAGGGACCGCTGAGGTCACACCAGCATCGCGAAGGAGCTCCATGGGCCCCAAATCAAAACTCGAGATGAGGCCCGCTTCCCCTGCATTGACTCCAGAGCCATCCCCCGTTCCCCATCAAACACGACCTGAGGCTTGACTCCCTTTAGGCAAACTCCAGAGGTTCCCACTAGAACAACGGGGCCAAGTCTAGAGGAGTACCAAGTTCAGCTGTAGAGCAACTCGAGGACTGCTCCGTGTACCCCAAATTGCCTCGAGATGAGAGCTGATTCCTGGCTTAGAACTCAAGACGTAGGCCACCTTTCCACAAGCCCCATCAAGAGGAGGCTTCTCTCAGCAATAGTATGAGGGAGGGACCCTCGAGATTGCTGCCTCAATGGGCATATACACCGAGAAGCCCTGACTCGAAAGGAGGCCGGGTTTCCTTGCAGTGGCTTGAATACAGTCTAGTCTTTCATCTCACAAGCTGAAGGGATGTCTGCACCACCTGTGGAGTCCCTAGAGAAAGCCCTAGGTCCCCGACTCCTTTCGACGGAATGCCTCACATGCCTCTGACACCATCGAGAGGCACGCAGAGCTCACTGCTTCAAAATTTGACGGAGCCTGACTCCTCTTGAACATTGACAGGAATCCCAGTATCCCTGTGGCTACTGGAAAAGGGACCCTGGGTCTCCCGACTCACCTCGAGAAGCGTCCCTTTTGCCCTGCCAAGCCTCGAAGAGACTCCTGAGGTGTGTTCCCTCGTAACTCGACAGGAGTCCTGACTTCGTTGAACCAAACACGAGGGTTGAAGGGCCATCCCCAGCCGTAAGTCGAGAATGTACCCCAGGTCCCCGTCCGCAACTCGAGAAAAACCATGAGACTTCCCCCTCCAAGCGAGATATGTGAGGCCCGATTCCCCTGCACTGCATGCAGAGCAATTCCGTGAGCCCCCTGAAACATGTCAGGAGCCTCGACTGCTTTTGATGGATGTCGAGACAGTCCGCAAAAAACCCTGTCACAAAGTAGAGAGGGACCGCCTGAGGTCACAACCAGCATCGCGAAGGAGCTCCATGGGCCCCAAATCAACTCGAGATGAGGCCCGCTCTTCCCCCTGCATTGACTCCAGAGCCATCCCCCGTTCCCCATCAAACACGACCTGAGGCTTGACTCCCTTTAGGCAACTCCAGAGGTTCCCCGAGAACAACGGGCCAAGTCTAGAGGAGTACCAAGTTCAGCAGAGCAACTCGAGGACTGCTCCGTGTACCCCAAATTGCCTCGAGATGAGAGCTGATTCACTGGCTTAGACTCAAGACGTAGGCCACCTTTCCACAAGCCCCTCAAGAGGAGGCTTCTCTCAGCAATAGGTATGAGGGAGGGACCCTGAGATTGCTGCCTCAATGGGCATATACACCGAGAAGCCCTGACTCGAAAGGAGGCCGGGTTTCCTTGCAGTGGCTTGAATACAGTCTAGTCTTTCATCTCACAAGGTGAAGGGATGTCTGCACCACCTGTGGAGTCCCTAGAGAATGCCCTAGGTCCCCGACTCCTTTCGACGGAATGCCTCACATGCCTCTGACACCTCGAGAGGCACGCAGAGCTCACTGCTTCAAAATTTGACGGGAGCCTGACTCCTCTTGAACATTGACAGGAATCCCAGTATCCCTGTGGCTACTGGAAAGGGACCCTGGGTCTCCCGACTCACCTCGAGAAGCGTCCCTTTTGCCCTGCCAAGCCTCGAAGAGACTCCTGAGGTGTCCCTCCCTAGTAACTCGACAGGACGTCCTGACTTCGTTGAACCCAACACGAGGGTTGAAGGGCCATCCCCGCCGTAAGTCGAGAATGTACCCCAGGTCCCCGCCGCAACTCGAGAAAAAAACATGAGACTTCCCCTCCAAGCGAGATGAGGCCCGATTCCCCTGCACTGCATGCAGAAGCAATTCCGTGAGCCCCCCTGAAACATGTCAGGAGCCTCGACTTGCTTGATGGATGTCGAGACAGTCCGCAAAAAACACTGTCACAAGTAGAGAGGGACCCTGAGGTCACACCAGCATCGCGAAAGGAGCTCCATGGGCCCCAAATCAACTCGAGATGAGGCCCGCTTCCCCTGCATTGACTCCAGAGCCATCCCCCGTTCCCCATCAAACACGACCTGAGGCTTGACTCCCTTTAGGCAACTCCAGAGGTTCCCCCGAGAACAACGGGCCAAGTCTAGAGGAGTACCAAGTTCAGCAGAGCAACTCGAGGACTGCTCCGTGTACCCCAAATTGCCTCGAGATGAGAGCTGATTCCCTGGCTTAGACTCAAGACGTAGGCCACCTTTCCACAAGCCCCTCAAGAGGAGGCTTCTCTCAGCAATAGGTATGAGGGAGGGACCCTGAGATTGCTGCCTCAATGGGCATATACACCGAGAAGCCCTGACTCGAAAGGAGGCCGGGTTTCCTTGCAGTGGCTTGAATACAGTCTAGTCTTTCATCTCACAAGGTGAAGGGATGTCTGCACCACCTGTGGAGAGTCCCTAGAGAAAGCCCTAGGTCCCCGACTCCTTTCGACGGAATGCCTCACATGCCTCTGACACCTCGAGAGGCACGCAAGAGCTCACTGCTTCAAAATTTTGACGGAGCCTGACTCCTCTTGAACATTGACAGGAATCCCAGTATCCCTGTGGCTACTGGAAAGGGACCCTGGGTCTCCCGACTCACCTCGAGAAAGCGTTCCTTTTGCCCCTGCCAAGCCTCGAAGAGACTCCTGAGGTGTCCCTCGTAACTCGACAGGAGTCCCTGACTTCGTTGAACCAAACACGAGGTTGAAGGGCCATCCCCGCCGTAAGTCGAGAATGTACCCCAGGTCCCCGCCGCAACTCGAGAAAAACCATGAGACTTCCCCACTCCAAGCGAGATGAGGCCCGATTCCCTGCACTGCATGCAGAGCAATTCCGTGAGCCCCCTGAAAACATGTCAGGAGCCTCGACTTGCTTGATGGATGTCGAGACAGTCCGCAAAAACACTGTCACAAGTAGAGAGGGACCCTGAGGTCACACCAGCATCGCGAAGGAGCTCCATGGGCCCCCCCCCCCCAAATCAACTCGAGATGAGGCCCGCTTCCCCTGCATTAACTCCAGAGCCATCCCCCGTTCCCCATCAAACACACCCTGAGGCTTGACTCCCTTTAGGCAACTCCAGAGGTTCCCCGAGAACAACGGGCCAAGTCTAGAGGAGTACCAAGTTCAGCAGAGCAACTCGAGGACTGCTCCGTGTACCCCAAATTGCCTCGAGATGAGAGCTGATTCCCTGGCTTAGACTCAAGACGTAGGCCACCTTTCCACAAGCCCCTCAAGAGGAGGCTTTCTCTCAGCAATAGGTATGAGGGAGGGACCCTGAGATTGCTGCCTCAATGGGCATATACACCGAGAAGCCCTGACTCGAAAGGAGGCCGGGTTTCCTTGCAGTGGCTTTTGAATACAGTCTAGTCTTTCATCTCACAAGCTGAAGGGATGTCTGCACCACCTGTGGAGTCCCTAGAGAAAGCCCTAGGTCCCCGACTCCTTTCGACGGGAATGCCTCACATGCCTCTGACACCTCGAGAGGCACGCAGAGCTCACTGCTTCAAAATTTGACGGAGCCTGACTCCTCTTGAAACATTGACAGGAATCCCAGTATCCCTGTGGCTACTGGAAAGGGGACCCTGGGTCTCCCGACTCACCTCGAGAAGCGTCCCTTTTGCCCTGCCAAGCCTCGAAGAGACTCCTGAGGTGTCCCTCGTAACTCGACAGGAGTCCTGACTTCGTTGAACAAACACGAGGGTTGAAGGGCCATCCCCCGCCGTAAGTCGAGAATGTACCCCAGGTCCCCGCCGCAACTCGAGAGAAAAACCATGAGACTTCCCCCTCCAAGCGAGATGAGGCCCGATTCCCCTGCACTGCATGCAGAGCAATTCCGTGAGCCCCCTGAAAAACATGTCAGGAGCCTCGACTTGCTTGATGGATGTCGAGACAGTCCGCAAAAAAAAACACTGTCACAAGTAGAGAGGGACCCTGAGGTCACACCAGCATCGCGAAGGAGCTCCATGGGCCCCAAATCAACTCGAGATGAGGCCCGCCCCGCTTCCCCTGCATTGACTCCAGAGCCATCCCCCGTTTCCCCATCAAACACGACCTGAGGCTTGACTCCCTTTAGGCAACTCCAGAGGTTCCCCGAGAACAACGGGCCAAGTCTAGAGGTAGTACCAAGTTCAGCAGAGCAACTCGAGGACTGCTCCCGTGTACCCCAAAAATTGCCTCGAATGAGAGCTGATTCCCTGGCTTAGACTCAAGACGTAGGCCCACCTTTCCACAAGCCCCTCAAGAGGAGGCTTCTCTCAGCAATAGGTATGAGGGAGGGACCCTGAGATTGCTGCCTCAATGGGCATATACACCGAGAAGCCCTGACTCGAAAGGAGGGCCGGCTTTCCTTGCAGTGGCTTGAATACAGTCTAGTCTTTCATCTCACAAGCTGAAGGGATGTCTGCACCACCTGTGGAGTCCCTAGAGAAAGCCCTAGGTCCCCGACTCCTTTCGACGGAATGCCTCACATGCCTCTGACACCTCGAGAGGGCACGCAGAGCTCACTGCTTCAAAATTTGACGGAGCCTGACTCCTCTTGAACATTGACAGGAATCCCAGTATCCCTGTGGCTACTGGAAAGGGACCCTGGGTCCCAGACTCCCCGACTCACCTCGAGAAGCGTCCCTTTTGCCCTGCCAAGCCTCGAAGAGACTCCTGAGGTGTCCCTCGTAACTCGACAGGAGTCCTGACTTCGTTGAACCAACACGAGGTTGAAGGGCCATCCCCGCCGTAAGTCGAGAATGTACCCCAGGTCCCCGCCGCAACTCGAGAAAAACCATGAGACTTCCCCCTCCAAGCGAGATGAGGCCCGATTCCCCCCCTGCACTGCATGCAGCAGCAATTCCTTCGTGAGCCCCCTGAAACATGTCAGGAGCCTCGACTTGCTTGATGGATGTCGAGACAGTCCGCAAAAACACTGTCACAAGTAGAGAGGGACCCTGAGGTCACACCAGCATCGCGAAGGAGCTCCATGGGCCCCAAATCAACTCGAGATGAGGCCCGCTTCCCCCTGCATTGACTCCAGAGCCATCCCCCTGTTCCCCCTTTCATCAAACACGACCTGAGGCTTGACTCCCTTTAGGCAACTCCAGAGGTTCCCCGAGAACAACGGGCCAAGTCTAGAGGAGTACCAAGTTCAGCAGAGCAACTCGAGGACTGCTCCGTGTACCCCAAATTGCCTCGAGATGAGAGCTGATTCCCTTCGCTTGGCTTAGACTCAAGACGTAGGCCACCTTTCCACAAGCCCCTCAAGAGGAGGCTTCTCTCAGCAATAGGTATGAGGGAGGGACCCTGAGATTGCTGCCTCAATGGGCATATACACCGAGAAGCCCTGACTCGAAAGGAGGCCGGGTTTCCTTGCAGTGGCTTGAATACAGTCTAGTCTTTCATCTCACAAGGTGAAGGGATGTCTGCACCACCTGTGGTGGTAGTCTCCCTAGAGAAAGCCCTAGGTCCCCCCGACTCCTTTCGACGGAATGCCTCACATGCCTCTGACACCTCGAGAGGCACGCAGAGCTCACTGCTTCAAAATTTGACGGAAGCCTGACTCCTCTTTGAACATTGACAGGAATCCCAGTATCCCTGTGGCTACTGGAAAGGGACCCTGGGGTCTCCCGACTCACCTCGAGAAGCGTCCTTTTGCCCTGCCAAGCCTCGAAGAGACTCCTGAGGTGTCCCTCGTAACTCGACAGGAGTCCTGACTTCGTTGAACAAACACGAGGGTTGAAGGGCCATCCCCGCCGTAAGTCGAGAATGTACCCCAGGTCCCCGCCGCAACTCGAGAAAAAAATGAGACTTCCCCCTCCAAGCGAGATGAGGCCCGATTCCCCCTGCACTGCATGCAGAGCAATTCCGTGAGCCCCCTGAAACATGTCAGGAGCCTCGACTTGCTTGATGGATGTCGAGACAGTCCGCAAAAAACACTGTCACAAGTAGAGAGGGACCCTGAGGTCACACCAGCATCGCGAAGGAGCTCCATGGGCCCCAAATCAACTCGAGATGAGGCCCGCTTCCCCCTGCATTGACTCCAGAGCCATCCCCCCATTCCCCATCAAACACGACCTGAGGCTTGACTCCCTTTAGGCAACTCCAGAGGTTCCCGAGAAGAGAACAACGGGCCAAGTCTAGAGGAGTACCAAGTTCAGCAGAGCAACTCGAGGACTGCTCCGTGTACCCCAAATTGCCTCGAGATGAGAGCTGATTCCCTGGCTTAGACTCAAGACGTAGGCCACCTTTCCATAAGCCCCTCAAGAGGAGGCTTCTCTCAGCAATAGGTATGAGGGAGGGACCCTGAGATTGCTGCCTCAATGGGCATATACACCGAGAAGCCCTGACTCGAAAGGAGGCCGGGTTTCCTTGCAGTGGCTTGAATACAGTCTAGTCTTTTTTCATCTCACAAGGTGAAGGGATGTCTGCACCACCTGTGGAGTCCCTAGAGAAAGCCCTAGGTCCCCGACTCCTTTCGACGGAATGCCTCACATGCCTCTGACACCTCGAGAGCACGCACGAGAGCGCTCACTGCTTCAAAATTTGACGGAGCCTGACTCCTCTTGAACATTGGACAGGAATCCCAGTATCCCTGTGGCTACTGGAAAGGGACCCTGGGTCTCCCGACTCACCTCGAGAAGCGTCCCTTTTGCCCTGCCAAGCCTCGAAGAGACTCCTGAGGTGTCCCTCGTAACTCGACAGGAGTCCTGACTCGTTGAACAAACACAGAGGGTTGAAGGGCCATCCCCGCCGTAAGTCGAGAATGTACCCCAGGTCCCCGCCGCAACTCGAGAAAAACCATGAGACTTTCCCCCTCCAAGCGAGATGAGGCCACGATTCCCCTGCACTGCATGCAGAGCAATTCCGTGAGCCCCCTGAAACATGTCAGGAGCCTCGACTTGCTTGATGGATGTCGAGACAGTCCGCCTTGCCAAAAACACTGTCACAAGTAGAGAGGGACCCTGAGGTCACACCAGCATCGCGAAGGAGCTCCATGGGCCCCAAATCAACTCGAGATGAGGCCCGCTTCCCCCCTGCATTGACTCACAGAGCCTATCCCCATGTTCCCCATCAAACACGACCTGAGGCTTGACTCCCTTTAGGCAACTCCAGAGGTTCCCCGAGAACAAACGGGGCCAAGTCTAGACGAGTACCAAGTTCAGCAGAGCAACTCGAGGCTCTGCTCCGTGTACCACCAAATTGCCTCGAGATGAGAGCTGATTTCCCTGGCTTAGTACTCAAGACGTAGGCCACCATTTCCACAAGCCCCTCAAGAGAGAGGCTTCTCTCAGCAATAGGTATGAGGGAGGGACCCTGAGATTGCTGCCTCAATGGGCATATACACCGAGAAGCCCTGACTCGAAAGGAGGCCGGGTTTCCTTGCAGTGGCTTGAATACAGTCTAGTCTTTCATCTCACAAGGTGAAGGGATGTCTGCACCACCTGTGGAGTCCCTTAGAGAAAGCCCTAGGTCCCCGACTCCTTTCGACGGAATGCCTCACATGCCTCTGACACCTCGAGGAGGCACCTCGGCAGAGCTCACTGCTTCAAAATTTGACGGGTAGCCTGACTCCTCTTGAACATTGACAGGGAATCCCAGTATCCCTGTGGCTACTGGAAAGGGACCCTGGGTCTCCTCCGGACTCACCTCGAGAAGCGTTCCTTTTGCCCTGCCCAAGCCTCGAAGAGACTCCTGAGGTGTCCCTCGTAACTCGACAGGAGTCCTGACTCTAGTTAGCGTTGAACAACACGAGGGTTGAAGGGCCATCCCCCTGCCGTACAGTCGAGAATGGTACCCCAGGTCCCCCGCCGCAACTCGAGAAAAACCATGAGACTTCCCCCTCCAAGCGAGATGAGGCCCGATTCCCTGTCACTGCATGCAGAGCAATTCCGTGAGCCCCCTGAAACATGTCAGGAGCCTCGACTTGCTTTGCTGATGGATGTCGAGACAGTCCGCAAAAACACTAGTCACAAGTTAGAGAGGGACCCTGAGGTCACACCAGCATTGCGAAGGAGCTCCATGGGCCCCGCGAATTGGTTGTGTGTGACAACTCGAGATGAGGCCCGCTTCCCCTGCAATTGACTCCAGAGCCATCCCCCGTTCCCCATCAAACACGACCTGAGGCTTGACACTCCCTTTAGGCATTAGTGGCAACTCCAGAAGGTTCCCCGAGAACAAACGGGCCAAGTCTAGAGTAGTACCTAAGTTCAGCAGAGCAACTTCGAGGACTGCTCACGTGTACCCCAAATTGCCTCGAGATGAGAGCTGATTCCCTGGCTTAGACTCAAAACGTAGGCCACCTTTCCACAAGCCCCTCAAGAGGAGGCTTCTCTCAGCAATAGGTATGAGGGAGGGACTCCTGAGATTGCTGCCTCAATGGGCATATACAACAGAGAAGCCCTGACTCGAAATGGAGCCGGGCTTTCTCTTGCAGTGGCTTGAATACAAGTCTAGTCTTTCATCTCACAAGGTGAAGGGATGTCTGCACCACCTGTGGAGTCCCTAGAGAAAGCCCTAGGTCCCCGACTCCTTTCGACGGAATGCCTCCACATGCCTCTGAACACCTCGAGAGGCACGCAGAGCTCCCTGCTTCTTTGTCAAAAATTTGACGGAGCCCCTGACTCCTCTTGAACATTGACAGGAATCCCAGTATCCCTGTGGTCTATCTGGAAAGGGGGACCCGGCGCCCTGGCGTCTCCCCGGAGACTCACCTCGAGAAGCGTCCCTTTTGCCCTGCCAAGCCTCGAAGAAGGACTCCTGAGGTGTCCCCTCGTAACTCGACAGGAGGTCCTGACTTCGTTGAAATAAACACGAGGGTTGAAGGGCCATTCCCTGCTAGTACACGTCGAGAATGTTACCCCAGGTCCCCGCCGCAACTCGAGAAAAACAATGAGACTTCCCCCTCCAATCGAGATTGAGGCCGCGATTCCCCAGCACTGCATGCAGAGCAATTTCCGTGAGCCCAATGAAACATGTCAGGATCCCTCGACTTCTTAATTGATGTCGAGACAGTCCGCAAAAAACAACTGTCTACAAAGTCGAGAGGGACCTTGGAGGTCAACCCCAGCATCGTGAACGGTGCATTCCATAGAGCCTCGAAATCGACTCAAGATGATGCCCCCTCGCTTCCCCTAACATTGACCTCCAGAGCCATCCCCCATTCCCCATGCAACACGACCTGAGGCTTGACTCCCTTTAGGCAACTCCAGAGGTTCCCCGAGAACAACGGGCCAAGTCTAGAGGAGTACCAAGTTCAGCAGAGCAACTCGAGGACTGCTCCGTGTACCCCAAATTGCCTCGAGATGAGAGCTGATTCCCTGGCTTAGACTCAAGACGTAGGCCACCTTTCCACAAGCCCCTCAAGAGGAGGCTTCTCTCAGCAATAGGTATGAGGGAGGGACCCTGAGATTGCTGCCTCAATGGGCATATACACCGAGAAGCCCTGACTCGAAAGGAGGCCGGGTTTCCTTGCAGTGGCTTGAATACAGTCTAGTCTTTCATCTCACAAGGTGAAGGGATGTCTGCACCACCTGTGGAGTCCCTAGAGAAAGCCCTAGGTCCCCGACTCCTTTCGACGGAATGCCTCACATGCCTCTGACACCCCGAGAGGCACGCAGAGCTCACTGCTTCAAAATTTGACGGAGCCTGACTCCTCTTGAACATTGACAGGAATCCCAGTATCCCTGTGGCTACTGGAAAGGGACCCTGGGTCTCCCGACTCACCTCGAGAAGCGTCCCTTTTGCCCTGCCAAGCCTCGAAGAGACTCCTGAGGTGTCCCTCGTAACTCGACAGGAGTCCTGACTTCGTTGAACAAACACGAGGGTTGAAGGGCCATCCCCGCCGTAAGTCGAGAATGTACCCCAGGTCCCCGCCGCAACTCGAGAAAAACCATGAGACTTCCCCCTCCAAGCGAGATGAGGCCCGATTCCCCTGCACTGCATGCAGAGCAATTCCGTGAGCCCCCTGAAACATGTCAGGAGCCTCGACTTGCTTGATGGATGTCGAGACAGTCCGCAAAAACACTGTCACAAGTAGAGAGGGACCCTGAGGTCACACCAGCATCGCGAAGGAGCTCCATGGGCCCCAAATCAACTCGAGATGAGGCCCGCTTCCCCTGCATTGACTCCAGAGCCATCCCCCGTTCCCCATCAAACACGACCTGAGGCTTGACTCCCTTTAGGCAACTCCAGAGGTTCCCGGAGAACAACGGGCCAAGTCTAGAGGAGTACAAGTTCAGCAGAGCAACTCGAGGACTGCTCCGTGTACCCCAAATTGCCTCGAGATGAGAGCTGATTCCCTGGCTTAGACTCAAGACGTAGGCCACCTTTCCACAAGCCCCTCAAGAGGAGGCTTCTCTCAGCAATAGGTATGAGGGAGGGACCCTGAGATTGCTGCCTCAATGGGCATATACACCGAGAAGCCCTGACTCGAAAGGAGGCCGGGTTTCCTTGCAGTGGCTTGAATACAGTCTAGTCTTCATCTCACAAGGTGAAGGGATGTCTGCACCACCTGTGGAGTCCTAGAGAAAGCCTAGGTCCCCGACTCCTTTCGACGGAATGCCTCACATGCCTCTGACACCTCGAGAGGCACGCAGAGCTCACTGCTTCAAAATTTGACGGAGCCTGACTCCTCTTGAACATTGACAGGAATCCCAGTATCCCTGTGGCTACTGGAAAGGGACCCTGGGTCTCCCGACTCACCTCGAGAAGCGTCCCTTTTGCCCTGCCAAGCCTCGAAGAGACTCCTGAGGTGTCCCTCGTAACTCGACAGGACTCCTGACTTCGTTGAACAAACACGAGGGTTGAAGGGCCATCCCCGCCGTAAGTCGAGAATGTACCCCAGGTCCCCGCCGCAACTCGAGAAAAACAATGAGACTTCCCCCTCCAAGCGAGATGAG